>JAZKJV010002304.1:0-515018 GCA_037367405.1 Ottelia alismoides | reverse complement strand
CATCCCGCATGAAGAACGCGAGGAGTCACTGTAAGTCTTTCTCTTAAGCATGCATCATTGATTTACGCTTGCATTGGCTTTTTTCGATTCTCCCTCCTCAAGTTTTACAACTTAGGAATTAACGGAATTGGGACTGCTCGTTAGGCGTGAATTTCTGTGCTCACATAAACTACAGTGATAACCTTAATCTAAAATTGGGACTGCTAATCAAGGTGACTGCAAATAAACTGACCTAAAATTAACTCTTGTTTGGTGGAGAGAAACCCACTCATTGTTTGTTTAAGGACAAGATCGCACACCTTAGGGTAGAGCCAAAACCGAAATACTTCATTCAGACTACTGATTTTAAAAACAATTAGCTACTTTTCAGTGAGGGTCTCGGGTAGCCGTTTACGGTCCGACTTCCCTTAGCAGAGTAGGTGGTTTAGAGGACACCGCAGAAGGCACCGTCCTCAAGTAACACGGGTAGCCGTTTACGGTCCGTACTTACACCTATACTGGCTGAAAGTAGGTGCAACTAGTTGTATGAACTCGGGACAGTCTTTGTGAAATATCTCGGCACCTAACAGCTCCGCTTAATCTGCAAGATTGTTTTGTCATTAAATTAAAATTGAAAAGATAAGCGGCCGAACCCTAACGTGCCTTCACCAGTGTGGAGTGGGTGAATCAACGTGTTTGTTTTGTGTTTGATTTGTGTGCGTCAAAGACCTTGCAATTGCAAGCAAATCGTGGTTCGCTAATCATTCCATCCATCTTGACAAGATGTCGGCACAGTGGTCTTCTTTTCCGATCTCCACGACCTTGTCCCGATATTCTTCTTCTCACACTCCTCAAGAGAACCTGAGCTTCAAATCAAATTCACCTCAGTCATCTTTCTCTTCCCACCCATACATCCCACCCTACGACAACACTTCTTCTGGGACTAGCCCTCTCTCACATTCGGACAATCTTATGGACATAAGAGAGAGATCAGAATTGAGGATAAAAAATAGAGTGATCGATACTGACAATAGAACACGATTTCCGATCACAAGGATCTCACAACCTCTTGAATTATCCCCGACTCAAGATGAGTATCAATTTTCCTTTGACAACACACGAGAAAACCAAACTCAAGGAAATTCAACTCATGACCAGCCCATAATGTTTATGAACAATCAATACTCTCCTCGAGGATACATACCCGAATCACGACACATGGAGACTGATTATACAATCACTAGTCATGAGATGTTTGAGGATGAGATTGCTCGGATTAATCATAGAGCAGACACTTTAACTATGAGAATATATGATCTCATCCAATCAATGCAAAATTCAGAAGAAGAGAGGTCACCACCATGCGAACCACTGGATCATCACAATCAGACACAACCACTGACCTCTGACCCCCCGACTGACCATATTACAGAAAATACCAAAAAAATTGAAAAATTTGAAAATTCAAAAAAATTGGACAATTCTGAAATGGAAGCATTTTGCAAGAGTCTGATCTTAGAGCTTCCATTAATCAAAGCCATAGAATATGTGCCCGATCTTAAGAGATTTGTGAAGAGTCGACTGATACCCAAAAAGACGGGCAAGAAACGATCCAGGACTGAATATCATGTCATATCTATGGCTAGTTCTTTGGTGATAAATCATAAACTCAAAAGCCGCAAAGTCAAGCGGTTGACTCGGGTCACATGTGAAATTGAGGATTCTATATTCACTCATGTTCGGTTAGACGACGACTCTACATTAAACATCCTCCCCAAGTCCGTCTTTGACCAACTCAAACTCGGACAACTCAAAAAGACTAGGGTGGTCGTTCAATTACCTGATCGATCTACCAAAAGACCGCGGGGGATCGTTTCTGTCGTCATAAATTTCCGAGGGGAAAAACACAAAGTGGACTTTATTGTCCTTGACATTGAGCACCCCGGAAGGATGTCTGAGTCTCCTATTATTTTAGGAAAGCCATTCTTAGCCTCCGCTAAGGCGATTGTCGATTGCGAGACTCAGGAAATCAAGTTCCCGAACTCGGAACACGAACCCAATGACACATCCGGCTCTGAGGAAAACCAACTTGAAACCAACAGTTATGATCAGGATATTTCACACTATCAGACATCTTCGCATGACACACTGATAAAAACAATAGGAGAGTCACCCAACAAACTGACTGTTGAACAAACTTTGGATTCTCACCACCCTATCACTGCTCCTAGGAAAATTCAAGATTTTGGAGCTTCTGAAGAATTGGACCATATTTTGAAGATCACCACGATTATTTGAGTGGTCCCATCTTTGAGTCGGCAGTAATTCATGAGATACTTGAACCATATAAGGACCCGACTCTGGAAACATCCGATGTCACCAAAATTCATGATCATACGAAGGTGACATCAGCGCCCCCAGCCTTAAACCACAGAAACACAAGGAACAATCTCCCTCGACCGAAGCGGTGCATGACCCTTCAAGAATTGGTCGACTTTTATGGGGATTCATCTGATGAGGAACTCACAAATGCCACATCGGTTACTCAAGACAGGGAGATGAAGACTGTCCAACTTCCTCCCAATACTTCTCAAGGAAACAAACCGACCAAGAAAGTCACCTTTAACCTTACACATCAGGTGATTTCTGACGAGTCCTCGTCCGATCAGGATGTGGTTCATCAGATAAGTGCAATAGGTACAGCTCTGATCCAAGGGCACTTACCTCTGATCGACAAAAGTTGGAGATCCTCTGCAGACAACTACTATTCTCCCGAGGATGACTCCGACGATGGCTGGTCTTCTTCATCGACCCCCTCTTCATCACACTCCACATCTCCATACTATCTCCCTCCACACTCCCGCAAGAAGGTCCGTCGCAAACCTCCTTGATTTTGTACATCCTCAAATCTACCCGGTTCCCCATCTGTAATTAACCGATTATACTTAGGCTGACCGGAGCCTAAGTATAGGGGGACCGCTACCATTGTTTATACTTCACTTCTCTTCTTTTGTTTTTAATCCTTCTATATTTGGTACGAGCTATGTCAACATTTCACTTTGTGCCATGAGGACATAGCACAAGCTAAGTATAGGGGGGTGTTGTTTGTATATATTTTATCTACTTTATCCATAGCTCGTACTTTAATCGTTTTTATCTAACATCGGGGATGGGTACAAGTAGTGTGTGTAATTCCTGTTTTTCATACAAAAAAAACAACAAAAAAAAAGAGAAAAGAAGAAACACCAAAAAAAAAATTGCATCACTCATGGTCTTGCATTTCATCAAGCATTTCATGCATTCCTTGGTTGATATATTCCTGGCACATTCACTATCACTCAAGGCTTGAGGATTTTTGAGGACACTTGATTTCTGAAATCTTGAGATTCTGAGTTAGCCTGCCTTAGTCATTAGGGTTTTTAGAACTTAATAATCCACACTTCCCTAGTTTGAAAGATTTGAGCGCTATATTGCACTCTTCATCTCTAACATTCAAAAAGAATATGATCAGCACAATCACTTTCACAACTGCATAATTGATGAGATGAGTTGAGATATCACTTGAGGAACTAGGACTAGAGATTTGAGTTTAGACCCGATCTGATGATATTCGAGGATGGGATAAAGTTAATGAAGGCTGCAGAAAACCTGAGTGTCAGCAAAAACCCAGCCAGTATGTGAACAAGTTCATATGCTATCTTTTTGATATTGACCTAAGTGCCAGGGTGTGATGAAACTTAATGGAAATTGTTGATCAATGTGCGCCAACTTTTGGTAAAAGCAGTGGAGCTAGCCAACAAAAAAAAATGTCAAAGAAAAGCTCTATCATCCAAAGTCAAATTCTAAATGAGCTTCCACCAATGGCGAGCGCTCCCAAACATTTTCAAAGTGTCCACTTGGACCAAGCGCTAATTAGGACCAAGGAGTCGGGCTGACACCATAAAAGGGCTCTGCATCGTAAGCGATACAAGTCTGGGTGTCGAAGGTATCTTAGATACTCAAAAGAGACACACCCCGGTGTACTCCCAGAAAAACAAGTGCAGACGACTCCAAATTCTCTTGACGGACACATTGATCAACAAAATTAAATATATTTGTGTTGAGTAATAAGGCACTCGAGAGGCACCTTGTTCCAATGAAAGGGAGAGAAAATCAGACACAATCCTATGCCCTCCATCAACTGGCCGTCCATCTACACTTTCAAGTCTGACAAACTAATGAGACGGTTGACTAAAGCAAGAATAGACTTATTCCCTAGGGTTGAGGGTCAGGTCTAGAGGAGAGTCTCTTGAATTGGAACTTTGGGTGATGCCCCAACTCGACTCTCATGAAATGCAGTACACTTAAAATCATATCCTTATATTATATGTACAAACAGAGAGTCTGAAAATTAGAGAAGTTGGGTTCCTTTTGATTAAAGCTTGGTTGAGCCAGAATTTTAGGATCACTCAAATTAAGGGTCTTCTAAGAATTAAGCCTTGAAAATTCACATGCACAGTCAGGATGTATTCAACTAAGTCATTCATTCATGCTCGGGGACGAGCATGGTCTAAGTATAGGGGTATGATGAATCTCGTATTCATCATGCTAAAATCAGTCATTTAGGCTCTGTCCCCCATCATCTACCTGTAATTATTCATTAATAGAGCATTATTAGCCATCATACATGTGTAGATAATATCTGCATTCCATCATGCATAAATTGCATTTAAAATCCCCAGTGTAAATTAGCCCAAAAAGCCGCTAACTTCTCATATTTTTAGTTAATTCATCCTAACTCCGATTGACCCCAAACCACTTCCATTGTGTAGATATTACTAACCTTATTAAATAAAAAATACAAAAAAATTACTGACTCCAATAAGTGTCAAATAATCCCAAAGTCAAATTTCACATTTGACGGACTAAAATGAGCATATCTCCCACATACAGTGTCCGATTTTGGTCTACTCACTTTTAAAGTACTCCATTTTCAAATACCTTCAAAACAAGACCAATTTCATAAAATTCGGAGCTCATATGTGAAAGTTGGGTTTTGGGCCTCTTTTGCGCATTTTAACTTTTTACTAATTTTGACCGGAGATTTTATGTGCTTAATTAACTCTTTTAATTTTATTTATTTTTCATTTGTGTCCTTTGATGAAAGTTTTATTAAGCGACGTGAAAATCCAAATCCAGATCGAAACTGAAATCAAAGAAACTGACCAAGTCCGAGTGTCCGTTGTCGGTCTGTACAAAAGTTGTCCGTTTCTTACTTTTATTTTATTTTCCTAAGTTCTTATCCTTTAAAAATCCAAAAAAATTAGATTAATGTGTAAATAATTTTCTTCTTATTTATCGTATTTTTTCTAGATTTTTTATCCCCTCTAAAACCACCAAAAAAATTACATATCTCAAAATTGCGGTTTTTCGTACACATGGAAAGCCACCAAAAATACCACTTCTCACAGGTGACCTCTTTTGCTCCCGGGCCCTTCATGAAAGTTGTAGATCTCGACGAGACGAACAACTTTCGTGAAGAAAATTTTTTGATCCGAGGTCATCTTCTATCTCTTTTTCCCACTTTAAAATCTGAAATTTTTTTGGTGCCACGTGGCAGCTCCAGGGCGTGCCACGTGGCACCCCGCTGTTTCCTCTCTCCAGCCGCACCCCGGGTCACGTGCCCAGCACGTGACCCCATCTTCCTTCTTCCCCAGCCGTTCTTCCTTCACCCCTTCCTTCCTGTAACGCCCATGGACGCCCCATAACCGCCACATGCGGCCATCAAAGCCGCCATGCGCGGCCTTAACCCCTCCTCGTCGTCCTATAAATCCGCACCTACCGCAGCCCAGCTCCGCATCCGCCCTTCCCCTACACGGCCGGTGACAGCGGCAGCCCACGTCGGCGTGATCCAAGGTCTATCACTGATCTTGCGGCTTCTCCACCAGTAGCCGAGCTTCGTGACCCATCGCCGGTCACTGAGGCGAGCACCGGAGTTGAGTTTCTCCTCCAGCTTCAGGCGACAGACCTCCACCCCCTCTCTTTTTCTTCTCCGTGTTATTTTTGCAGGTACACCTCCGCTTTGCGCGGAGCCACCTCCGCCGCGCCTCAACCTCGCCTCCTCCACTCCGCGCCTCCGCCCAACCACCTCCGCCGCGCCTCAACCTCGCCTCCTCCACTCCGCGCCTCCGCCCAGCCACCTCCGCCTCGCCGGCGCCTCCCAGGTGCTCCGCGCGCCTCGCGCGACGCCGCTTCGTCTCACCAGCCCCGCCTCATCGCCCAGGCACCTCCGCCCGCGGTGCCACCGTCCTTGTCATCGAGACCACCGCCTCCAGGCCGATCACCACAGCTCGGCCGTGTGTCGGCCGAGCTCCGCCCGCCTCAGCCCGCGCGTCGCCTCGTCGGGGAGGGCACCGCCGAGACCGCGCCTGCACGCCACCTCCGAAGCACCCCCGCCACAACGCACAGCTACCGTCGGATTTGGGCTAAGAGCCCTTGATCCGACGGTCCAAGGCCTGCCACGCGCCCCCCCAAGCCTCGCCCCCGAGCCACCGCCACCTAGGCTCGAGAGCCCCGAGCCTGAGGCTCTCCAACCGAGCCTTAGGTTCGGTCCCCGAGCCGCCAGCCTCCGCCACCGACCCTCCAGGCGCACGTGCTCCACACGTGCGCGCTGGGAAATTTGCGCGAACACCCCTGGCGCTTTCAGAAATTGCAGAAATACCTCCGCCAGGGGTAAATTACGTCCAGGCCCCTCCGACTTTTATAAATTGCAGATAAGTCCTCTTAGGGACTATTTTGAAAGATAACTTTATTTTAATTACATTTTAGTCCCTGAACTTTCATTTTAGCATATCTTCTCCATCTGGACTCCGATTTTAGCGTATAATATGTCGTTTTGAAGCTAATTCCATGCTCTATCACTTAGCATAGTTTGTGATCTGATCTGAGGGTGTTTGTTATCAGTTATTATTTGAAGATCATCATTGACTATTGCAGGCTTATTTTGACATACTTGTTCTTGAAAAATTAACGATAAATCTGTTGCAGGAGTCCGGTCGAGGATTTTAATTTGATTGATCCATTGTGATCATTGCTGATCATTCTCAATCTTTATAGGGGTTAAATCGAGGATCAATTATGTAACTTTCTTTTTGGCTGATCGATAGCATTTTTACATGAATTTTCGACAGGGTTATTCGCTGATTAATATCTTTACCTGCAACTTGGAGTTGATAGATCTTTTTGGGTGTTAATATTATTCGATCTGTGATAATATTTGAGGAATAATTGACTTTATTAATTGATGATTTAGATACGATCCAAATCACAAGATCCTGAGCTGAATTGGTGTTCCCATTCATTTTCTGTGCATAACATTCGCATCTTCGCGTTGTATATTTTTGCAAACACAGAAATTAACCGAGCATTAATAGATTATTAAATTTGATTTAAGACCGCACAACTAAAAATCACCGTTCCCTGAGTTCGACCTTGGTAAACTTGCCAAGTAAAATATTCCACAACATTCAAAGCTTGTGGTATTTTGATCGACCGATTTTCACCTCCTATACTACAATTCATCGATATTAAAGAGGTGGATTTCGCGTTCATCAACGGCTTGCCATATACGAGGCGAAAGGGAGATGTGCCCAATGGTGTCTTGAAAGACGTCCTATATGCCCACAAGACCGAGTCCAAAAGCTGTGACCAATCCTTTCGGTCAGGGCGGACAACTTTCTGCAATATAGTCTTGATCTTCCTATTCGACACCTCGGCTAGACCATTCGTCTGTGGATGGTAAGGTGTAGCAACACGATGGTCTATACCGAACTCGCTAGCAAGGGCCTTCACCTGGTCGTTGATGAAATGAGACCCCCCATCTGAAATCAGAACTCGTGGAACCCCGAACCGCGTGATGATGTGCTTCCTCAAAAATCTGCAAACTGTCCTCGCATCAGCGGCTCGGGCGGGGATAGCCTCAACCCAACGACTAACATAATCCACGGCCAACAGAATGTACTCAAATCCCTGACTCTTAGGGAATGGACCCATGAAATCGATGCCCCGTGCGTCAAAAACCTCACAGAAGTGAATGGGCTGCATCGGCATCATATCACACTGTCCACAAGTGCCCATCCTCTGACAGTCAGTACACCTCTTCACGAACTCATCAGAGTCCTTGAAGAGGGTAGGCCACCACAAGCCGGATTGGAGCACTTTCTGTGCCGTTCTCCTCCCAGAATGATGTCCTCCTGCCTCAAGCTTGTGGCAGTAAGTGAGGACGCTATGGTGTTCCTCCTGAGGAATACACTGACGCCAGACGCTATCCCCTCCTTCGTGGTAAAGGATGGGATCCTCCCAATGGTAGGACTTGGCCTTCGCAAGGAAGGTCTCAAGCCTCTGCCTGGGCCAATCTTGTGGGACTTTCCCACCAACGAGAAAATTCACAATATCGGCATAACATGGGAGTGAGGCGATAGCAAGGATCGCCTCATCTGGGAAGGTATCTCGAATGGGATCAATCTGCTCAGACTCCTCAGGCTGCTTTAAACGGGAGAGATGATCCGCCACCACATTCTTGACTCCAGGCTTGTCCATGATCTCAATGTCGAATTCCTGGAGTAGAAGGATCCATCTAGTGAGTCTGGCCTTGGCATCCTTCTTTGCCATGAGGTACCTGATGGCGGTGTGATCTGTGTACAAAGTCACTCTAGATCTAATGATATAAGATCAAAACTTATCTAGAGCGAACACTACGGCTAGTATCTCCTTCTCTGTGACCGTGTAATTCCGCTGGGCGGAATCCAATGTGCGGCTAGCGTAGTGGATAGCAAATGGAACTCCATCCCTCCTCTGTCCCATCACGACCCCTACGGCAAAATCGGAGGCATCCGTCATGATCTCAAATGGGAGAGACCAATCATGCGGCTGGAGGACAGGAGCCTCAATAACACACTGCTGGAGAGTCGCAAAGGACGAAAGACACTTGTCATCGACAAGGAACTCGGTGTCTTTCGTCATGAGGTCAGTCAACGGCCGGACAATCCTGCTGAAATCCTGAATAAATCTCCTATAAAATCCAACGTGCCCCAGGAATGATCATAGCTGCCTCAAATTGGACGGCGGTGCGAGTTTTCTAATGACTTCAACCTTGGCCGGATCAACCTCTATGCCCCTGTTGGAGATGATGTGGCCAGGCACCGTCCCTTGAGTCACCATGAAGTGACTCTTCTCCCAAGATAGAACCAAATGGTACTCAATACATCGCTGGAGTACTCGGTCTAGGCAGTCAAGACAGGAGTCGAATCCGTCGCCGTAGACCGAGAAATCGTCCATGAAGACCTCCAAACACTCCCCTACCATGTCCGAAAAGATCGACAACATGCACCTCTGAAAAGTCGCAGGGGCATTGCATAGCCCAAATGGCATGCGTCGAAAGGCATATGTACCGAAGGGACAGGTAAAGGTGGTCTTCTCCTGATCCTCAGGAGCGATGGCCACTTGGTTGTAGCCCGAGTACCCATCCAGGAAGCAATAATGGCTCTTCCTTGCCAGTCTCTCAATGATCTGGTCAATAAAAGGCAAGGGGAAATGATCCTTCTTGGTGGCCTGGTTGAGTCTCCTGTAGTCAACACAGACCCTCCAAGAGGTGGGTACTCGTGTAGCAATCTCCTCTCCCGACTCACTGATCACAGTCGTGATGCCCGTCTTCTTGGGCACCACATGCAAGGGGCTGACCCACTTGGAGTCGGAAATGGGATAAATAAAATCTACACTCCACCATTTTGATATTTCCTTCATCACGACCTCTCTCAGGTTGGGGTTCAGTCGCCGCTGGAACTCACGCGACGGCTTCGCCCCCTCCTCGAGATAGATATGGTGGGAGCACACTGATGGACTAATCCCATGGAGATCTGCTACGCTCCATCCGATTGCCTTGCGGTTCTTTTCAAGAACCCCCATCAAACGAGATTCTTGCTCTCCAGTCAGATCGGCGGAGATGATGACTGGGTACATCTCAGGTTCACCCGCAAGGAACCGATACTTCAGCGAAGTAGGGAGCGGCTTCAGCTCTGGACAGTTGGGTGCTGGCAAATCTGGCTTCGGAAGAAGGTGCGTGAATGCTGCTAAATCTGCCAAATCTGCATGGGAGAAAGAATACGAGCTCTCGCAAACTGGATCTGGAGGAGGCTGCTCAACTGTGCTGTCTCTGATCTGCTCTGCATCAACCTCCTCCTCATCTGTAGGCTCAGGTGGACTCACGTCTGGCATCTGATCATCGCAATCTGCCCAATCAGACTCTGAATCCGAGGGATCTGCATCAAACAAGGTGGCATCAGTACCACCGTAACACAAGGTGGCCTCAGTACCACCATCACTCGAAATCGTGCCGCGGTCGAGAACCGGCTCTGCTGCCTCTGTAGTATCCTGGACCAGAGCTGTGCTCTCCAAGCTCTCCTCTACTATCATCTCGGCATCAGTGGTGTCTGAAAATGAGAGGATGGCCTGTGCTACAGGGTCTGCCCAGGCTGCCTCGTCATCTGTGATCACAAAATCACAGTCCTGGTGGATGTCTGACCCGGCATCTGTCAGCTGCTCTGAATCTGTGCTGGTCTCTGAGCATGCTCTCTCTGGCTCTGTAGTTCTCGACCGTCTCTATTTGTACACTCTTGCCCTCGACGCGAAAGTATACCTTCCCGCTATCATGATCAGTCACCGCCTTGGCTGTGGCCAAGAACGGACGACCGAGGATGATGGGGGTATCGGCCACTGACTCGGGGATCTCCATGTCCAACACTACGAAGTCCACGGGGAATTGCAGGCCCTGAATCGTGACGATAATGTCTCGCAACAACCCCTTCGGCCTCTTGACAGATCGATCAGCAAACTGAAGGACTGTCCTGCTCTGTCTAAGAGTGCCCAACTCGAAGCGGTCGAGAAGGGCTGTCGGAAGGAGGTTGATAGATGATCCGCTATCCAATAGAGTCCGGTCGAACCTCTGCTCACTAATCTGACATCTGACATACGGGGCCCCTGAATCTGGCCTCTTGGCCGGCAGACGGTTCTGGATCGCGAAGCACGTGGCTTTCGTCAGCACATGAATCTCTGAAGTGTGGTTCCTCCTCCTCCTCCTGACTGTGGTCCTGTCTCTCAAAGATCGCTGAAGAAGGGGGATGTGCTGCAAAGCCTCCTGAAGGGTCAGCTGTATGTGAAATCTGTCGATCATGCTCTGGCTGAACTCCTCCTGCTCTCTCTTTTTTGGGTCTTTTTCTTTTTTCTTCCCCTTCCCCATCTGAAGGGCTCTAGGGAAGGGGATCACAGAGTCCTTCTCAGATGAAGGACTAGGAAAAGGCCTAGACGGCTCGAAGGCCGGATCCGCACATACATCAATCACCACAGTGGGACCAGAAGAAACTAAACCTTTTCCTTTATTCAAAACAGTGTTCTGAGATACATCAGCATGAGGAAAAACAACTGCTCTCTCTACAAAAACACCGGTGGCCTCAGTACCACCACGGGCTGGCTCTGCTAGACGTCTCGCGGCCTCAGTACCGCGTGCTGGCTCGGCTACTCTGGTGGCGTCAGTACCACCTCCTCGAACTGGTGAAGCGACAGCCTCAGTACCGCCGGTGGAATCAGCATCCTTGGTGGCATCAGTACCAACGTCATCATCGTGTGCGGCCTCAGTACCGCTCTCCTCCTCCTCATCTGGCGCCCTGGGTGGATCCTCGAGTCGTCGCTCAGATGAGGCGCCGCCTGTTGGTGCTCTACCGCTCCTAAGTGTAATAAAATCAGCATCAAACAGATCTGAAGACATGTCATCAAATGGATCACTAGGAGTGGCATGCTCAGTGGAAACTACCTGCTCAGATTTCCTCTTCAGGCTGTTCGGATTCGGCTCTATCTGTGCAGGGATGGCGGCCTTCCCTCTCATCAGGTCCTGCATCTCCTGGCGGAACTCGTCCATCTCCCGTCTAAAGGTAGCCTGCTGGTCCGTGAGAAGGCAGGCTATGTCGTCCAAGGCGGGGCTCTCATGGGAGCCCGACGGGTAGCCTCTCTGGTGCTGAGGCTGCTGGTACTGGTGTTGCTGCTGTTGAGAGGGGTAGGAGGACGGATGCTGCTGCTGGTGTGGTTGGTGAGCCTGCTGCTCACGTCTCCAAGACTGTCCCTGCTGCTGATAGGGACGAGGAACGAAGGACGACTGCTGGTATGGCTGGTGGGCTGGGGGCTGCTGCTGCTGGTGATCCCTCTGCTGGCTATACTGCCCTCCCTGACCGGATGACTGCTGCTGGGGCTGGGTACCTCCACTCCCCCACCTGAATCCGGGATGGTCTCGTCGGATCCCAGGATGGGGACGGTCATACCAAATCCCGTTGACATCCATCAACGGCTCTGCGTCGTACTGGGCTGGTGGGAGTACTGCCTGAGGCTGATCCGGCTGGTATACCACCATCTGCATGTCTGGAGATGGTGGTGACTGGTAAGAGGGTTGCTGCTGCTAGTACGGCTCCGCCTGTACAAGGTGAACCTGTCTAGGCTGCTGAAAGGAGCTGGAGCGCTGGGACGAGCTGTTGCTGCCGCCGGTATCGCCTCACGACTGAAGACGGGGCTGTGAAGCTGTCTGTGCCTCATGGAGACACATGAGCTGAGTCTTCATGTCGCTCAGAGTCTGTGCCATCTGCTCCATCTGAGTGATGCCCTGGAACTTCTTCTTCTCGATCAGCTCCATCCGATCCAACTTCTCGCTGATAATGCCCATATCCGCAGCGGATGACTCTGCATGTGCTGCTGCTACTGCGGATGAACTGGATGGACCGACGTCGACCCGTGCTATCCTCTGGTACTGCACGGGTCCTGGCTGGTGTTGGGGTCTCCCCTGAGTATACAACCGGGTCTGGGACATCACCATATAGTTCTCGGCCATCTCCTCGTAGATGGCCCAGACCTGGTCGTGATCCTTGGCGAAATAGGACCCGCCACAAGAAGCATTCACCAAGCCCTGGAGCTCTGGTGTCAGCCCGCTGAAGAAGCTCTGCACAAGGTTCAGCTTCAAGATATCATGGTGCGGGCATCGGTCAGTAAGCTCACGAAACCTCTCCCATGCCTAATGGAATTGCTCGTTGGGGAGCATGGAGAAGTTGCTGATCAGGGCCCTTGCTGCATTCGTCCGCCCGAGTGGATAGTACTTGTTCAAGTACTCGGTGCGGAGCTGCTCCCAGGTGTAAACAAACTTCCCCAAGTGCTTCAGCCAGGTGGCTGCTCTGTATGCAAGGGAAAAAGGGGAAGGCAATCATCCTGATCGTGTCCTGATCCACCTGACGGTCGTGGGCAGTGCTGCAAATCATCATAAACTCCTGTAAGTGGAGATGGGGCTCCTCAGTAGCGAGCCCGTTGAAGCGAGGGAGTAGCTGCAAGGTGTTCGGGGGGAACTTGAAGTCCCCCACGATGGTTGGAAGTACTACCCAGTGGTGCGTCAGCGTCGATCCGGGGTTGTGCAACTCCCGCATCGGTCTAGGTGGTCCTCCTGCCGCGGCTGCGGCGGCTGCTGTATCTGCATCCTCTAGGATCCTTGGTCCCTCTCTCCTCTGCTCGCGCTCTGCTCGCATCTGCTCCATCTCTCTCCTCATATCGAGCATGAATGCTCCCTGATCTCTCAACTGCTGCTGGACGGTCTCTAAAGAGGCGATCAGGGTGGAGTTGATCGCTCCCTGATCCAATACGAAGTGCTCAGGCTGACGGGAGCGATCCTCAGAAATACCGGCCATGGCGTCTGCAAAATCAAATGAGCCAAACTCAGGTGCTGTCAAATCTGCTAGTCTCTCCTCTGGCTCATGTCTCTCAGGATCGAAAGAAAGGGGGTCGAGGGGGAACAGGGCGGAATCATACTCGGGCTCGGAGAGCGGGTCTTGGCTCTCGCGGGCCAACCTAGATGATCGGGTAGACGTGCCCGAAAGCGGTGCAGCCAGAGGCTGCCTAAGAGAGCGTCTACCCATCATCGTGATCTGGCGAGTAAGGCGGATGAGATCTGGAAAAACTATGATGAGCAACCAAACCCTCTGTTCACCAACACAACACGAGCTGAAGACCGTAAAGGATCGGTCAAATTATCTTGTCAATTTTATTAGGTGAACAATCAGTCTATCAGAATGCTTACGTGACCTGTTAGGATACCCGATGCTACCCCAACCGACTGGCCCGCACGGAAAAGTCGGTAATCAGTCGGAATAACACCGGAGGGCTCTACCTAGGGTATGGGTCACTCTCTCGTGCAAGCAAACCAGACAATGAGGGGGTTGCTCTCCCCAAGACAAGTTTTTAATGTGAGTGTCTTTTAGGGTCAATAGTCTTAGCAGTCCCAATTTTATGGTTTTTCTTTTTTTTTTATTTTTTCAATAAAAACAAAGGCCTAATGAATTTTTCGGTTCTCCCGGTTATTTAATCCAAAACAGGGGGAGAAGACGAAAAAGCCGATGCATGATAAAACAATGATGCATGCAAAGTCAGAAATGCGTACCTGTCTCCAACACTCTACATGCAATATGATCCGCGCATAAATGTAAAGATAGGAAATAAATTACCTAAATGATGCAGCGATGAAAACCGAGTCCTAGATAAGCAAGTCTACTCGCAGAACCGTCTAACTGGTCACCGACCTCCAAGCCAAAGGGTCCGGTCTTGGCCTACCCCTCCTCTGCCCGACAAATTGGGGGTAGGAGAAAGCGCTTTACGGGGCAGGCTGCGGCACATAGGCTACGAAGGAGATGAATCAGTTATTTTTATTAATCAATTATTAGTAGGTCCAATTAAGTGCACTATAGGAACATGCAGATAATTAGGTGTGGGGACCCTACTAATTACGACACAAGCAAGCAGAAAATCCTAAGTCTAGGGGCTCGATGAAAAACCGCGTAAACACCGGAAAAGGCAGTAAAAAGAAAAGGAATCAAAACCGCGAAAAAGCTGCGAAAACACCTAAGGGTCCCCCGAGCACACCGGTGCTCGGCGAAACAGACCCGCTAAGCCAATCAAGCAATGTCCAAGTCTCTGAGTCCCTGTTTTATTACAATAATAATCAAATAAAAGAAAATAAACCTAAACTACTCCTCTCCCACTCAACTCTCCTCTCACGCTCTCCTGCGACTCCGTACAGAAGGGAGCCGCCTCCAAGTTCCTCGGTTGCGTCGGCTTCTTGAAATCGCCCGCCTCGGTCCTCAGGCCCTCGCAAGACAAGAGACAAGTGGTCAGCCTAATAAAATAATCAAATAATAATAAGAAAAATAAATGAAAATAAAATGAGGGTATATATGCAAAAATACAAAATAAAATAAACACTCAAAATCAAACAAAAGCAAAAATAAAATAAAAGAAAATAAAACAAAATAAAGTGAAAATAAAATATAAACAAAAAGCCGCGAAAAGCTGCGAGCTCTGGAAGAGCCGCGAAAAGCCGCGAAAATAAAAACAAAAATAAAATGAAAACTACTAAGCTGTGCTCCCCAGCAACGGCGCCATTCTGATGAACGAGCTGAGCGACTAAGGTAAAGGAGCTAATCGGTCGTTGCGACCTCGATCACTCAGCTAGGTCAATCAAGAAAAATAGACCACTAATATAGATAAAAATCAATCAAAATACGAAAGCGGCCTTGCTATTAATTTAACCTGGTATAGCGACCAGGGTCGAACACAAGGAGCACGGATTGGCCTTACGGCCTACGAAGTAGTCAAAAAGGAAATAAAATAAAAGAAGAAAATATTTTTGATGGTTTTTAATTATTTTATATTTTTTTGGATTTTTAATGTATTAAGGAAATGATAAAAACAAATAAACAACTCACTTCAACAATTTATTTCAAGCACTAAAAATCAATCAAAAATTCTAACAAAAATATTTTTATGTGTTTTATAATTTTTAGTGTTTTTGGTGAATTTTTGGGATTTTTCTGATGTTTTTTAAATTTTCTAAAAATCAAACAAGGACTGGAATGAGAGGTACTGTCCAGCCGAGCTAAAAGGGCCTAGATAAAATATCTAAAGGCCCCAAATTAGCCTGGAGGTATTTTTCCTGTAAAGATAAGAAAACAAGGAAAAATTGGGCACCTAATTTAATATTTTTGGATTTTTTGTTTAATTATTAGATTTTTTATAAGATTTTAAGTGTTTTTCAATTTTAGTGGTTTTCAGTAATGAAAAATAGCCAAAATTGGCTAGAAAATCAAGCAAGCATACACAAACAGTAAGTAATTTTGTTGTGAATTTTAGAGGAATTTTAAAATTTTTTATGATTTTTAAAGTTAGAAAGTGAAGAAAATGGAGGTTTTTGAATTTTTAGAAATATCAAACAGTGATGAAAATGTCTCCAACATTTACAGAAAATTTTACATCATGGCAGGAGCCATGTATCCAATTCTCATTAAATTTGGAGGTGATTTGCTATTTTATTCAAAAATAAGAAAGGGGACACTATGTACAGGGACCTATGTGCAAATACCCAAAGTTCTGGGGGGTCTGGTGCAATTAACCCAGGTAAACACATGCTTCGCACGCGCCTGAGGCACTCAGGGACCCAAATGTAAGAAAAAATAAGTCTCTGGACTATTTGATAACACGTACCAAAAGTTCGAGGGCTTATCTGCAAATAACCCAAAAATATCTGCACATGCTTAATTAAAATACGCAAAGGGGTATAAATGCAATTTCTAAAAAGTATTCATTCATCAAGGAACAACCAGAACTACAGGGGCACAAGATGCAAAGGTATCAGAAAGACACGTGACGAAGCACGTGTTACATAACACACAGGGGCATAACAGCAATGAAAAACAAGCACGAGGTCCTCTATGCAAATATCCTAAAAACTAAACAACTACGCTAGGTATTTACAAGACTAAAAACTAAATAAAATAACAGAGGGGGCCTAAGGGTAAATTATCCTTTATTAATGCAGGCCGCAGGATGGACGCCACGTGGAGTGATCAACGGTGGGGATCGGCGGGCGCTCCAAGACTGGGGTCCTCGCAGTGATCCGACGCCTGGGGCTAAGCCACGTGGTGCATCGTGCGGTAGTGGCTCTCTGTGGCTAACCCTCGTGCATCGGACGGTGGAGATCAATCCTCCTCAGATCTAACGTGAAGGCGGCTCCTAGAACAGACGGTCCAGATGAAAACTGGAGCGGGAGGGCTGATCGGACGTCGGCTGAAGGTCGAGGAAGAACAGTTCGCCAGCGAAGTTCGCCGGCCTCGTACGTGCGCTCCTGACCTCCTCGCGGGGCGCTGGTGATCGGAAAAGGTCTGGCGTGGGCCTCCGCGTCTGATGGGGGTCTCCGATGACCCGGCCGAGCTCTGAGGAGCTCCGACGAGGTCACCGGAGGGACGCCTCCTGGCTTAATGTCGAAGGACCTCAGATGGCCCTCATTAAACCTGCAAAACAGTCCAGAAGGCTCGCAGGTCGAGGGCAAACTACCTCGACCCGGTTAGGCGGGGTGAAGGTGGCCTGTGGTGCGGTATGGGCGAGCTCCGACGAGGGGGGTAGACGGAGGAGCTCGAATCCCAGCTCCTGTGCGAGCTGGATTGGATGGGGATATGGAGAAGGTGCGTGGGAAGGAGGCGATGGCTATGGTGAAGCCCGATGGTTGGATGGTGGTCGGAATCGATCGGAATCAGCGGGGGACGGCGGAACAACGATTTGGGCGAAATGGAAAATCAAAGAAAAAGAGAAGGCTAAGGGACTACCTGGGTGGACGGTGAGACTGTGGATGAGCTTGCGCAGCTCTGGGTCATCGCCTCGAGGAGCGTCTCCCTCCGAGGCTCGAGCTCCTGCTGGTGGCGGAGCAAGGCGGCGAAGCTTCGCCGGATCAGTGGTCTCGCTCCCTCTCCTCGCTTCAACAGCACAGGACGCGAGCTGTCACTCTCACGCACACGCTGGAGCTCACTGGGGGTGGAATCGAATGGCCAAAGATGAGAAATGAGGAGGCGGAGCTGGGATTAAGTATGGGTGAGGGTCCGGGAAGAAGCGCGCGGGTAGGGCAATCTGGAGCGCGGATCCCTATGTGGATACCCCGGTGAGGGTCTCGGATGTAGCATTAATGATTCGGACCCGGGGTTTAGGCAAGGTATGATCGGGTTTTGCTGGGAAAAATCCAAGAAGTCGGGTACCCGCTAAGGACCCGTGGGAAGTGGTCCTGGGGGGGGGGGTAGTTGTCCGGGCGGTCAACAATCCCAGGACCAGTAGGAAGCGGCCACGTGGCGAAAGTTTGGAAGTGAAATTCAAGGTAGCTAAGGGCCGATTTAGCAAAAAGTTAAAACATGAAATATTTTTATTTTATTTTTTCTATTTTTAGTGATTTTTGATTAATTATTCAAAATGAAAATAGGGTATGTACATAGTAGGGTTATATAGGTATATATACACTATATAGGATTTTGATTTTTGATTTTTTAATTTCTTATTTTTGTACAATTTTATTCCTATTTTATATTTTATTTATTTATATTATAAAATAATGAATAAAAAGATATTTTTATTTTATTTTTATTATTTATGTACATAGGTAAAATAAATACATACATACATTTATATACATGGTATATTTACAATGTATTTTTGTGTTTTTAATTTTGTTATTTTTATTTTGTTTTTGTTTTAATTGTTTTTATTTTATTTATTTACACTATATAATATAGGATATTTACAAAATTTTTGGAAATTAATTTTATTTATTTATAAGGATAAATAGGGATGATGGAACTATGTACAAGGTGATCATGTACATGAATGAGATTTTTGGTTTCTTTTTAATTTTTATATTTTTATCTTGATTTTATATTTAGAACTATTTACAAATATTTACAAGCCTATTTAAGTCTATTTTTGTGAGGAAAATATTCTTATTTTATTTACATAAATATGTACACACATGAGCCCCTATCTCCCTCTACTTTGGCTTTTATGCGGTCAGGCCCATGCCGAGCCCTCCCTTGGGTTAGGTTGCTCAATATTTATTCTAAATATTTCCCTCTTTTTCTTTTTAATCTTTATTCTTTTATTTTTGCACAAAAACATGCTAATTATAAGTTTTTACACAATGCATGCTTTTAGTAATTATTGATATTTACACATATCTACATGTATTTGCAAAGGTTTTTGTAGCTAAAATATAAGAATAAAGAGTGATGAATGAGTATTCATCAGTGTGTCTCGAAAAGTTCTAGTTAGTCAGTTGAGGTGACTTGAACCCAGCCCTGATTTCTCAAAGAATTAAGTCTGCATAGACCTGAAGTACCTTAAACCTAGTTCCTGTAAGGTTCCAGTGCAGTTAGGTGCGGTAAGGTCTAACCAAGCTCCAATTTTAGACTTTATTAGACTGATTCAATCATCAAGCTCACTCAAAAAGAATATGAATGGTATGCTCATGCTATGCACAATTAGTGCTGCAATTTTTCACAAAGAATTTACAAGAATCAAAGAATCTTTTTACAAAAAGTTTTTTTTGCAAATAAAAAGCTTGACACATACAAAAAGTACTTACAATTATTTACACGGGCGTGCCGCCTTATTTACAAAATGTATGGATTTATAAAGACTTTACAGGTTTTAATGAAGTAATTTATTTAGGTTATACATAAAGAATTTTATGCCTTTTATTTATTATTTACAAGTATTTGTAATGATGCTTTTATTCCTTAGGCGTAGTTTGAAAATAATTTTTGCAAACTATAGTACACGATAATTTTTGCAATCATTTCACACATTTGAAAACTATTTTTACAAAGATTTTTCACACTATATATATACATTTTCCACAATAGTATAGACAAACATTATTCAAAACATTTGCACATAGGTTTTTCAAATACTTTATTCCACACAAAGAAAAAGTTTTGCAAACAAAGCAATTTTACACAGGTTGAAAACATTTCACAACAAATTTTCCAAACAGTTTACACTATTTTTCAAATCATATTGTAAAGGTATTTAACATGATTTATTAATCAGTATATATAAAGAAAAACTGTATCTGCTGTACAACATGGTTTTGGCTTTTATAAGCTTTATTTGGGATTATTGCTTATTTTTGTGTGAGATTTTTGTGCAGACTCCTCAGACTTATTCGAGAATCATTTTCAAGAGATTTTTTGAAAACTATAGTCCAAAATAATTTGACAAACATGTTCACACATTTGGAAATAATTTTACAAAGGTTTTTCACATAGGATAGATAGATTTTTCAAAGCAATTTGGCAAACAAATTTTCCAATCATTTGCAAGCTAATTTTCACACATTTTTGTTTCACTCAAAGAGAATAAATTTTACACACAAAACTGATTTTTCAAAGTTTGAATACTTGTACTCACTATTTTTCAAGCAACTTTCAAAAGATTTTCAAAAGAGAATATTTTGCACAAAACGCTTTTCCTGATTTATTAATCAGTACAAGTACAAGGAGTCGAGGAGCTCACAATCATCTTTTATTATTATAGAGTTACTTATTACCTTTTATATTGAGTTGATGTTTTATTTTTTTCAGTATGAGTCATGGCTTATAGTATATACTTGGTATATACGACCCCCCTATACTTAGCTTGAGCTATGTCCTCATTGGTCGAAGAGAAAAGAGAAGACATAACTCGTACTGAGTATAGACAAGTCTAAAGAATATATGAATAAAATGAATGAATGAGAAGTTGACCGTCCCTCCTATATCGAGGATCAAATAATCCTAAGTATAGCAGATTGTACAAAACGCAGGGAGGGTCAAGGGTGGGAATACACAGATCGTACTCAGATTGTCTCCCCCTATACTTAGGGTATGGTACTCCTTAATATAGACAAGAAGAGGAGACAATGGAGAGGATCGAAATGAAATGAAAAACTCGGGGTGCACATCCCCCCTATACTTAGGACAACGTACGTCCTAAGTATGGAGAACTTTCTACAAGGGCGGTACCTTTTTGATACAAAAAGAAGATAGAAAAGGAAAAGAAGAAAAGAAGAAAATTAGATAAACAACTTTTGGGGTGCATCATCTGAATCTTCTGATGTTATCGCTGTTGTGGGTATGTCATCATGGTGCACGAGCTGAATGGAGTCTACAACGGCCAAGAATGTATCTGGTTCGAGGTAAGGCTTCAGGAGTTGGCCGTTGACGACGAATGGATGTGCGTCAGGAGACAATTCTGATATAGCAATACTTCCATTGTCACGCACTTCACAAACTCTGATTGGCCCTGTCCACTTACTCTTTAATTTGCCCGGGAATATCCGCAACTTTGCATCAAATAACCACACCTTCTGTCCAACATCAAAGGTCTTTCGTCTGATGTGCCGGTCATGCCAGCGTTTCACCTTCTCTTTGTACATCAATGTGTTATCGTATGCATAGTCCCGGAACTCCAAAAGTCTGTTCAAATCATCCTTTCTTTTCTGAACACTTTTGCGTGAGTCCAAATTGCAACTGTTAACTACCCATAAAGACTTGTGAATTAATTCTACGGGCAAATGGCACGGCTTTCCATATACAAGACGATAGGGCGACATGCCCAAGGGAGACTTGTAGGCGGTTCTGTAAGCCCATAAGACCGAGTCCAAGAGTTGGGCCCAGTTTTTCCTGTTTGGCCTGACAAGTTTCTGCAGGATGGTCTTGACTTCTCTGTTTGATAATTCTGCCATGCCTGGTCTGAGGATGGTAAGGAGATGCAACACGATGGTCGATGCCGTACTCCTTCGTCAATTTCTTGACCTCTTTATTAGTGAAATGGCTACCCCCGTCTGATATGAGAATTTTCGGTATCTCGAACCATGAAATGATGTTCTTCTTCAGGAATTGACAGACTGTTCGGCTGTCGGCGGCTCGAGCAGGGATAGCTTCAACCCAACGACTCACGTAATCGACGGCAAGAAGGATGTGCTCAAAACCTTGACTGTTAGGGAAAGGTCCCATGAAGTCAATGCCCCATGCATCGAAAACGTCCGCTATCTGAATGATTTTCAGGGGCATTGAATCTTTTGCAGTGAGCGTCCCTTTCAATCTCTGACAGGCAATACATCTTTTGACAAATTCTGTTGCATCCTTAAATAATATGGGCACCAGAAGCCACACTGAAGTACTTTGACCGCTGTACGATCTCCAAAGTGATGTCCACCAGATTCGAGCGAGTGACAATGCTCGAGGACACTAGATTCCTCCTCCTGAGGGATACACCTGCGCCAAATGCAATCCGCTCCTTCACTGAATAAAAGAGGATCCTCCCATTGATAGAATCAGATGGTCGACATGAATTTGTTCTTCTGATTCTTCATCCAATCCGAAGGTGTTACCCCAGAGGTGAGGTAATTGACTATATCAGCATACCAAGGAAGGGAATCCACTGCTAAGATTGATTCGTCAGGAAAGGTTTCTGTAATGGGTGCATTGTTCAGAGGAGGCTCGTACTGCTCAATTCTGGAGAGATGGTCTGCTACCACATTCTAAACTCCAGGCTTGTCCTTGATTTCCAGATCAAATTCCTGGAGGAGAAGGATCCATTGAATCAGTCTCGGCTTGGCATCCTTCTTCTGCTGGAGGTACCGGATAGCAGAGTGGTCGGTAAAAATTGTGACTTTTGATCCAAGCAAATAGGATCTGAACTTCTCAAGGGCGAAAACCACAGCCAGCAACTCTTTCCCTGTCACTGTATAGTTTCTCTGTGCTTCATCTAATGTTCTGCTGGCGTAGTGAATGGCGTAGGGCGCCTTCTCTTTCCTCTGCCCAAGAACAACCCCAACTGCAAAGTCTGACGCATCGGTCATTATCTCAAAGGGAAGAGACCAGTCAGGCGGCTGTAG
Organism: Ottelia alismoides; assembly: GCA_037367405.1. Classification (NCBI taxonomy): domain Eukaryota; kingdom Viridiplantae; phylum Streptophyta; class Magnoliopsida; order Alismatales; family Hydrocharitaceae; genus Ottelia; species Ottelia alismoides. The sequence goes on along the minus strand of JAZKJV010002304.1, from coordinate 492,238 downwards.
GATCGGAGCCTGAGTAATAAGCTCCTTCAGCTGGTTGAAAGCAAGGAGAACCTGCTGATCTACATTGAACTCAGTTTCCTTGCACAGAATTTCTGTCAAAGGTCGGGCAATGCGGCTGAAATCCTTGATGAATCGCCTGTAAAATCCCACATGCCCCAGGAATGACCTTACATTTTTCACCGTTTGAGGTGGCTGTAGGTTTGCAATAACATCCACCTTCGCCGGGTCAACTTCCATGCCACGTTTGGAAACGACGTGACCCAGCACGATGCCTTCGGTGACCATGAAGTGGCTCTTTTCCCATGAAAGCACTAAATTAACTTCCCGACACTTCTGAAGCACTCTGTCTAGGTGCTCAAGACAAGAATCAATAGATAGGTCAAGAGCAATTAGGATTATTTTTGTAATTTATTGTGAGAGAGAGATAATTTTGGCATGTAATAATTAACAGGACTCTACTCTTCACAATGAGGTCCAGTGCCCGGGTGATTGTTCACCTGGAGGCCTCATCGCGGTTTTCTGAGTTTTCCACCGCTTTCTTTTCTTTGTTTCCTTAAGTTTTGAGCTTTCCGCCTTTATTTTACTTTGTTTTGTGTGCTTGGAGCCTCTAGATATAGGTTGCTTGATTCGGTAGCTAGGTCCAAACATTAATAAGAATGCATGTTCCTATAGTATACTTCGTATGGATCTAATCAAACTTAAACAAGCCGCTCATTTGTCTCTTAGCCCTTGTGCCACAGCGAGTCCCGTAAAGCGCTATCTCCTAAACTCAAGTGTGTTGAGCAGAGGAGGGGTGAGCCAAGACCGGACCTTTTAGGCTAAAGATGAATGAGCGACTTAGGGTTCTTCACGCTAATAGCAGCTAATGTTTAGGGCGATTTTGTGCCTTGCATACCGACATGTAGATAGGTTTAAAAATTCTGTTTTGCATACCACATGGAGAGAGCTGGGATGCCCTGTAAGTCTTCTAACTCAGCATGCATCATTCGGTTCAATGGTGAGATTTCCATCATGGAACCACTTGCACGGCTTTTCTGCTATCTCCCTCTGATTTTGAGCACCTAGGACTTAAATGAGAATCTACAAAAACGTTAGGCGCTGGTATGAAAATAGACTCAAAAAAAGTGAAAACCCAAAAATTAAAACAAGGGGGCTGCTAAATAAACTTTGACCTTAATTAAAATCTGTAATGGACTATCATTATACCGGGTTCATAAAGCCCTCATTGTTTTCAGGGGAATCCAGGAAGGGTTACAAGGACTCCAAAAAGTACAGACACAGGTTACACAGGAGGAGGACAAGTACGGGATACTCTTCTGGCAGTACTCTCTCTCCTATAGGGTAGCGTAATAAGGCCTTGTTAAAAGATATGCCTGAAATCACAACTCTAAAAATGAAAAGATAATAAATAGCCGAACCTTCACGGCTTCACATGGCGTAAGTTGGTGAACCCAAATTTGTATTGTGTTTGTATGGATCTAGATTAAGGTTCAAAGATCAAGTCCCGCGCCTTTGTGCACATTTTGTTGTGTCATTCTACCTTTGACCACCCCACTCACCCGAGCCTTTCTACTGTTTTACACTCCTTTTTATTCTTTGTTGACCATCGTATCCTTCTTCCAACATCCGATCCTCTCTTGGGCTTTGCGAAGTTGATCCATGGATGGTTTCCGTCGGGACCATGCCGACACCCACATCGATTCCATAGACTCAACTCCGCCAATAAATTCGAGGCGATTCCCGAGAACCCGATCCGGACTTTGCGGATCGATCTCCAGACTCCTCGTTTTCTACCTTTCTCTTGGCCACCCAATAAACTGGATCACTTTTGTCCCACCTTCGCCGTTGTGAATGGAAGTCGATTACAGTCCACATCCTTTTCCGTTCACAACACGTTGGGGTTGACTTGAATTACAGCTCCATCACGGCAGCTGAACACTATTGCAAGTGGTCTGATCAGGACTTTCTCATTCTGCAGATAGAAGACAGAGCAAGTCCTGGAGACTACTCCGGAGTTCATTTCGTCCGACTCAGACCCTGATATGGCACCCCAAGGAAAGGGCAATGGTCAGCAGCCACCCCTACCAGAAGGACAGGTGACATACCAGAATCAAGTCAATGCACAATTGTTGGCGTCTATCCAGGCCATCCAACAGCAGCTGACCGAGCAGGCCCTCGCATAGACAGCATTCCAGGATATGTTGAACGATGTGATGAACCGAGCAGAGGGAGGAGGAGGAGGAGGCAGAGGCAGAGCAGGAGGTGGAGGTGGAGGTGGTGGTCACCCTGATGATGAAGATCTTGAACTACCGCCACCCAAGCCTACACTAAAAGAAACGTACAATCCGGGAGACAGCCAGATGACCGAGTGGATCCTCATTCCACTGGTACACGCTCACTTTGAGCTGAAACCCCAGTTCATTGCTCTTCTCCCTGCATTCCATGGAAACACAAGTGAAGAGCCATACATTCACCTGCAACAATTCTCACGCATTTGCCGCACCACTCACTATCCCAATGTCCCTCTGGACATTGTCAAGATCTTGGCATTCCCTTTCAGCTTACAGGACAAGGCCCTCTATTGGGTCAACCATCTGAGGAAGGTTGTGACGACTTGGGAGGAGCTGAAGTCAGCTTTTCTGCATAAGTATTACCCTCTCGGTCGGCTCAACCAGATGCGAGCCCGAATTAGTAATTTCTCCCAAGGAGCTCATGAGTCAGTACACGAAGCATGGGAGAGATTCGCCGATCTGCAGGAGAAGTGCCCCCATCATGAGATTCCAAAGACCAGCTTGGTCCAGCACTTCTTTGAGGGACTGAATGTCGAAATCCAGAGGCTCGTTGACGCAGCTTGTGGGGGTTCGCATTTTAACAAGGATGAAGATGTAGTTTGGCAGATATTCGAAGAAATGGCCGAAGGAGAGGCCGCCCTCTCTTCATCCAAGGCATATCAGAAGCAGACCCAGATCCTCCAGAAACAAGTACACATGGCAGCGTCCAAAGAGGCAGAGAGAGATGAGAGCTCCAACCTCAGCATCATCGGGGGCCATCTCTCAAAAGTTGACATCATTGAGAAGCGATCACAGGATCTTGAAAAACTCGTTGTGATCGAGAAGAGGACTCAGAATTTAGACAAGATTGATCAGATCAACAAGTACCTTGAACTATTGGTGGGCACCATCAACTCTGTTCAGTCGGCGACACCATCAGAAGCTCCAGCTGAGAAGAAAGACGAGCAGCAACCGCAGCATCAGCCTCAGCCGAGCCAGCAGCCACCGGCAGTCCAGCACGTGTACTACGTGCAAGCGCCCGATCAGGGCCAGCCGCAGCAGCAGATGGTTGCGTACCAACCCGAGTTTCTTTCAGGACCTGATCCAGTCTTCCCACCACCACCCCTAATTCAGGAAGTGAACGGTGTATGGACCAACGATGCACAGCTGACCCGTCCTATGGGACAACCCCAGGGTCAGCCACTTGCCAACCGGCAATACCACCAACCTCAGGGTGGTCATTTTGGACAGTCCTCTCAGCCTCATCAGCAGTATCACCAGCCTCCCCAGTATGCAAATCAATGGAGGCAGAATCAACCATACCAGTCGTCGCAATACCGCCATCCACAGCCGTTTCATCAGTATGCGGCTGCCCCACCGCAACAATATCAGCAGTATCCTCCCCCCTCTTATCAGCAACTTCAACTTCCTGCACCACCCCAGCACCACCAGCAACAACCTCCGCACCCATCCATGCAACAACAGCGTGGTCTGCACGCTGAACCCACCGAAGCACCCCCTGTCAACCCCACCATGGATTGCCTCACCCAACTTGTCAAAGGGCTGGCGGAAATGACCAAACGGCTTGACGACCTGAACGCCACTAGAACTACCATTCCAGCGCAGGTCGAAGCCAACCCCAATAATTTCAAGAAGAAAGAGAAGGTAGACTGTGATGTCCTGTCCGTGTCTGAAAATGATATTACTGTTTATTCTAATGCTGTTACTCTCAGGAGCGGTAGGGCCTTGCCACCGCCTGCTACCAAGAAAGGGGTGAATAAAGAAACAGGTGGATCGTCATCTTCCGCATCAGCCGTGCCAGCTACAGGGGCGGGTGAGGAGGAAGAAGAAGGAGAAGCCATTCCAGCCGTCGTGCAACACCATCAGTCCCAGCCAAAAATACAAAAAAATCAGCAAAATCAAAAACAACAAAAAAAAGATTACAGCCGCAAGGCACTTGGTTGGTGCGTATCAGATCTCCGAGGGATAAATCCAGCTTTATGTTCGTACCACATCTATCTGGAAGAAGATGCCAAGCCGTCCCGCGAATTCTAAAGAAGGTTGAACCCTAACCTCCGGGACGTCGTCATGAAAGTGATAACCAAATGGTGTGATGCAGGCTTTATCTATCCCATCTCCAACTCAAAATGGGTAAGCCCACTGCATGTAGTTCCAAAGAAATCCCGGCTTACCGTGGTTACAAATGACAAGGGAGAGGAAATATCCACTCGGGTACCAACATCCTGGCGGGTGTGTGTGACTCCCATCCCCTTGTATCCTTGGTGCTCTCTCCAGATGGTCATGAGGTGAAGACCACCCTCCTCCAAGCTCGGCTGCCTTGGTTCCCTAAGAAACCATCCTCGCGTGGCGGGCCCTCACATCAAAGTCACAAAGAGATTGAATTAGTATAGCTCAATCAATAAAATAAAGCAGGAAAGAATTAATCACAATAAATAAATAAATAAAGCATAATGATCAATTGCAAAATAAGTAGCTGCTTACAAAATTAATGATACATCAATTTTTAAACAAGAATGACAAAATTAATAGGCTACGCTCATTGCTCCCCGGCAACGGCGCCATCTGATAACAGGCATTTTGCGAGGGTCAAAAAAAAAATTGTTGTTGAGGCGACCGCTCACAGAACACCAATTAATCAGCAATTAACCCACATAAAAGTATAAATTAATTAAGTCCCAAAAATGTGAATTAACATTTATATCTACCACAAAATGCATAGTGAATAAGCATGTAGAGGTCGAACCACGGAGAGCAATACAAAATGAAGCAGCCTATGACGTCCATGTACAACAGAGTCATCCTTGTATGAATCCTATTTTTGTGGGTTTTCTTTTTTTTCTTTTTTTATTATATTTTTTTGTGTTTTAATATCTATATATTATTTAATATTATATATTTATATATTTATATAGGTATATATAATTTATAAAATATAAATATATATAGATATAAACCCATAAAGGGTATGTATAGAATACATATATATAGAGATAGATTATATTATATATATATACACACATATTTTTTTTCTTTTAATTTTCTATATTGGAATATACAAGCTATATAACAAAAGAGAAGATAGAGTATTTATAAAAATATGCAAAAAATAGTCAAAAATTCAGAAATAAAATTTTTTCATCATTTTTAGGATTTTTTACTGTTTTTGTGATTTTTGGGTATTTTTCAAAATGTTTTTGGTATTTTTAAATAGAAAAATAAGGGAAAACAGGGAATTAGCTACTGGCTAGGGGTAAAATGGGAATCAAAAATATAAAACAACCACAAAATGTTTCCCTACTATTTTAAAAATAAAGAGGATAAAATATAGAACCTTCAGAACTTGAGTTTGCAATTTTTGGAGTTTCCTAGAATTTTTTGTATTTTTTAGAAGTTTTTGAGTATTTTCGAATTTTTAAGGTTTTTCTTTTGGGATTTCTAGTGATTTTTGGAATGACACTAAAACATGATAAAATAGACCATAGGTAATTTTTTTGGAATTTTTCGAGGTGGTTTACTATTTTTTTTGGTATTTTCTAAGCTAGACAGTAGACAAGATGCATGTTTTTGATTTTTAATAAATGCAAAAATACAACAAAATTTAAAACTAAAAATATAGCATGCAAGAATAAGACAACAGGAGCTTACATTAATTTTTGTAGAATTTTTCAAGTTAATATTATGCATGAAATAAATGGACAAGGCATACAAAAATATATGGCCTAGCAGGGGCATTTTTGCAAATAAAAAACAAAGTCAGGGGCTATAGTGCAAAAACACCAAAACTATAACACATGGTCTGCAACTTTAAGGGCTAAAATTAAATATAAAACCCGCCAGGGACCCCCGCGCAAAATGACCATCACGTGGGACTACACGTGATCCGCACCCACAGGGACCAAATAGTAATTTCAGAAAAGTTCGGGGTCCTGGTTGCAATTTTCACAAAAACAATACACTTTCAATTTTATTTTATGGACTGAATAGAAATATATAAACGTACATGGGGTCATATGCAAATTAGCTACCTCACGTGGGACGACACGTGAGGTGACGTGGACTGGACCTAAAAGTAATATCACAATCATACAGGGGGTTCCATGCAAAATATCCAAAATAAAATGAACTTCAATTTTTATTTACATGGTTAAACAATAAATACAAAATGGATGGGGTGAATATCTGCAAATTACCTCTAAGTGCACGCTGGTGGACGGCTGGGATCAATTCACTTGGACACGCGTCGCGCATCCAACGGCGGGTACCGCTTCGCCGATGAAGGGCTGCGATTAGATCAGCCGAATTGATCTGACGATCGGTGCAGGGCTTCATCTGACGGCTCTGGTGTGATCTGGGGGCGCCACCCTGATCGGACGGCGATGGAGCCTCCTGGAAGAACAGGGAAGAAGCTCGCGTGAGGCGAGCTTCGATCTTGAAGCTTGGGCTCCTCCAGGCTTCTCCCTCGCGTCTGAGGTGTTCGGATCGTAGCGGGAGGCGTCCCGCGTCTGCTGGCGTTCTTCTCATGGCTCCTGGAGGTCCAAGGAGCTCAGGCGAGGTCGATGAAGGTCGGGACCTCCAGGAGCCTCTTCCTGGTTCGAATCGAGCCCAGAAGGGCTCCGTGCGTTGCTTGACATGCATAGGAAGAACCGGGGGAACGAGGGCTATCTCCTCGACCCTGGGTTTTGAAGCTCTGGCGCAAAATGAGGTGAGGCGGAGGAGCTCCGACGATAGGTGGAGGTGGAGCTCCGATTCACAAGGACTGGGGGTCCTTGGTTGAACAAAAGTGATAGGGAGATGGAGCACGCGAGGGTAAACAAGGTGAGGTGAAAATGGCGGTCGGAAAAGGTCGAGATCACAGTGAAGAAGTCGCCGGAGTGGAGCTCCGACGAACTTCGATTTGTCGATTTTGCGCTACGCTACTTAACTAAAGATTAAACTAAGCACAGGAATGCAAAGCTAGCATTAAAATCTACCTAAAAAGCAAAAAAGGACATCTCTTATACCTGGGGGCCACCAGGGAGCAGGACGGACGCCGGAGCTCTGTCGCGTCAAAACTTATCCTTCCTCCGGCCGATTCGAGTCGCTGAAATGCTCTCCCTGTCATGAGAAACCTCCCAGGATCAAATTCGAGGCTTTTGGGTGGATGAAATTGGCCAAATTTGAGGAGGGGGGTGGAGCTTCTTATTTATAAACACTGGAATGAACCCTTATTGACCGGCGTTTATTGAGTAATCCATTGATCATCATGTTGTTCTAAGATATCGGCAGGCATCAGTGATCATCAGGGATGATTTCTTGCGAAGAACGCGAGCACGATCGATGGACGAGATGGCCGTAAAAAAGGGAAGAAATTCGGGGAAAAGACAGTTCTGGAGCGCCAGGTCCCGGATGGGATAGTTGACCGGGCGGTCAACAAAGGCCGCGCCCTCATTGGTCCACATCGACCGCAAACAGACAAAATAGGGGTTTTTATTCGAAAATGATTGATTTGACCTAATAAATGATTTTATTATTTTTTTCCTTATAAAATGAAAAATGTGTATTAATTCATGTAGTATTTGTTTATGATTTTTATTTAATTTTTTGAAGTATTTTATTATGGTTTTATTTTGATGATGTATTTATGCATGTATTTACATGTATTTTGTGTATTTTATTTTTATTTTGTTTATTTTATTTTATTATTTTATTGTCTTATTTTATCAATTTATAATTTATTTTTGTGAGTGTGAGGGTATTTTTATTTATTTTTTATGAGTTTATTTTCATATTTAAATAAATAGGTATATGTATATGTAGGTGTACTTATAGGTATTTTACCTGTATTTTATATATACTTTATTTTTTTAATGTATTTTCTTGGTTTTTATTTTGGATTTGTATTTTTAATGACTTATATGTAATATTTATAATATTATAAAAATATAGATGAATAAATAATAAAACCCTTTTTATTTATATACATATAGATAGCATAGGTATTTTGCCTATGTATTGCATAGACTTATTTTATTTTACAAATTCTTTTTGGTTTTCTTTTAATTTCAATATGTACATGTATTATATACATTATCTACAAAATTCTAAAAATATAATTTTGTAAAAATAACGAACAATGATTAAATTGAATATTTTAATCAGGCAGGTTGCACAATGAAGGCCAAAAACCTAACATTTACAGACGAGCTCCAAAAATTATGAAACCAATTTTATTAAATAGTTCTTGGAAAGCTATATACAATTAAAGGTGCGTTTGGGTGATTTGGAGTTTTTATTTGCAAGATATGAGTCTGTGAAGTTGAGATTTTGGCTTTTTATTCTGGGTATAAAATGTACACTGAGTATTATTTTTACACAAACTCAATTTTGTATTTTTATTCACATTATTATCTACAATTTTATGTACAAAATATTTTTATTTGATGAATGAATAATTATATACAAAATAGGTGTCAAAAATGCATAAAGGGAAGATGTATAAATGAGGTATTTTTTGTATTATTGGCCCTTATCTCCCCCTACTTTATTCCTTGTCGACCAATTCCATGCTGGCCTTGGTCTCAGGGTTTGGGTCATAAAATAATTGCAATATTTTATTCTTTTTTCTTTTCTTCTCTTTATTCTATATTTTGGCATTAAAAACCTTATTCTATGTACATTTACTAGAATAAATAATGAATGCTATTATGAACAAATTGATGCTATTTACATGCATTTGTTGGAGTTTTTAAGGCCAAAATGATAGAATAAAGGTGATGAAATGGAGATTCATCATGTATCCACTTATTTGTAAACTCGGTCCGATGCATATTCGCATGCATGCGTCAGAGACATAAATGGTGACAATAGCCTTTCTCGACTGGAAAGTATTGGAGCAACAAGTTCTTTAGACCAGAAAATCTATCGTTGATGAAGCAGATACCATCGCGATCAATGATACCAGCCAATTTGTGGAGAAAGAACCCCCATGACTCTAACCTTTCACTCTCTACTACAGCAAAGGCAATGGGGAAGAGGTGACCATTGACATATACAGCGGTAGCAACAAGCATATGCCCTTTATATTTCCCCCACAGATGGGTTGCATCAATGCTCAACACCGGACGACAATGCGCAAAACCTTGGATTGAGGGGGCGAAGGCCCAAGATAGACGGAAAAAGGCAGCTCTTCCTTTTATGTGTGCATTGATTTTACCATCAATCACCGGTTGATGTTCGAACTCATAAAATGAATCAGGATTGCGGTGTCTCATCAACCACATGAATCGACAGATATCTACATATGACCCAACGACATCTCCGAATATGTTCTCCAAAGCCTCTCCGCTTCCCATGCCATGCTTTCTTATAAGATATCTTGACCATGTACTTTTCCTCAATGAGGGATTGGATGACACTTGGAGTCAGTGTCAAGTTGGATCTAAGCGTGGAAAGAAAGAATCTTCCAACAAATTTCGCAGTATTTATCAACAAAAAGTATTGCATTACGATAAGTGTGTTCTGCACGGTAGGTGCTTACTTGCCAACTGTCACGAATCACGATGACTGTTGTACACTACATGCAATCTCCAATAGCAATTATCATGTACACAGCTTGTTGTGTATTGGGTGCTCTTCGAGGCAACTACCTTGAACTGGACGTACTTTGACATACTCCAAGTGCTCAACTCATCGATTAGGGCCGTCTTCGAATCGAAAGATCGATTCAACCAATAGTCTTTTCCCGACACCCCTTTGTTCAGAGTACCAACTACTTCATTTAAAAATGGTACCTCCTCTGCAAAAGTACCAAAGATCCGATCGTCCGAACCGAAGAAGTCTGGTAGACCGTTCATATAATCCAAATCCATCTTATAGTCCACATGTGGATCATATATTGGTTCATTTTTTATCGAGCAAAGAAGAGATTCCTGACCGTGGTCGGTCAGTACTGCCACCCTTGCACTAGTAGTCCCCATACAAGCTTGTTCGTTCACTCCTTCAGCTTCATTCACTACTTCTTCGGCAATTCCTTCTTCTTCCTCATCCTGTTCGTCTTCATCTCCATCTTCACCATTATTTTCACCATCATCTTGAACACCATCTCCCTTGTATATAGATTGGTTAAGATCAAACCATTGCATTGATGATGTTCCGACATCATCTTGGGATGGAGCGATGTCTGTCGCCTCAATTAGAAGTTCCATCATTCCCACCTGTCGTCTCACTCGCAATATTAAATTTGTAATTTTATTTGTCTCAATCGTGATTGGACGAAACGAGCTGGCACTTGCAAGCCACTTCCCACTTGCACATGATCTTAATATCGTATCCTATCAGGTGTATATCCGATAAGTCCATATATGTGAGCAAGCAGATCGTTATAAAGTGCTAGATACAAGCACTTTGATCATGTCACTATGACCTTCTTCATAAACCAATCTCAGTATCTACGGATTTAATACTTCCACCCCAGAACTCATATAGTGCAACAATTAGTCATTTCCTATACATCCCTAAAGTTACTAAAAGACCTGCAAACTTGTACTCCAAGAAAATTATTGTTAAAGGAATACTCCACATTCCATATCTCTATCCTTATGCAAAAATTAAAAAAGGTATACATGATAAAATATTAAAATAAATAAAACATTATTGTTAAAGAAGCACTCCACATTCCATATCCCTATCCCTATTCGGCATCTTTTTATCCTTATTCCAAATCTTGGAAAATATTCACATGTCCTATCACTATTCCACATCTTCCTATCTCATCCCTATTCCCTATTCCACATTGCAGTTACAATTATTGTAGTTATAATTTATGATAGTGTAGTTACAATTCTCCCACCAGTTATTTGAAAGATCAAAACTCTGAAAAAATTATACAGTTACAATTGATGATATACCCCTCTCCTATCCCTATTCTACATCTTCCTATCCCCACTATCCCATCACAAACATAAATGTCTAATTAAAAACATAGCACTATGATGAACGCGAAATTCACCTCTTTAAAAATGAGAAAGTGTAGTATATGAAGCGAATTTCGGTCGATCAAAATGCCACAAACTTTGAATGTTGTGGAGTATTTTTACTTGGCAAGTCTACCAAGGTCGAACTTAGGGAACGGTGATTTTTAGTTGCGTGGTCTTGAATCAGATTAAATAATTAATAAGTGCTCAATTAATTTATGTGTTGAAGAATATACAATGCAGTGATGACAATGCTATTCAAGGGGATTAAGTCCAGGATCTGGGATTTAGAATTCTGCTCCAAAATATGTTAATCAATATCCTCGAAGTTTATCACAGAAAAAAATATAGTTCAAGAGACATATTAAAAATTAATCCCAATTTGCAAGCACAAGAGGTCCCTAATTCTAATCAATCAATGGGAGTATCGAAGCATAGAATTTATCCTCAAAAGAATGTGATTAAAATCCTCAAATCTTATAATTAATAATCATTAAGGGGATTAATTAATGTAAAGTCCCTAGCAATACTCCTGCAAAAGAAATCAACAATTAAACCAAGGCAAATGCGGGACAGGTATGTCAAAATTAGCCTGCACTGTCAACAGAAGTCCTCAAATAATAATTGACAATAGACACCGTTAGATCTGATCACAAGCTATGCCAAATTGTAGAGCATGGAAATAGCTTCGAAATGACACATTATATGCTAAAATCGGAGTCCGTATGAAAGAGATATGCTAGAATGAAATTCTAGGGACTAAAATATAAATAAAATAAAGTTTTCTTTGCAAAGAGGTCCTTGAGAGGACTTATCTGTAATTAATAAAAACTTGAAGGGCCCATATGTAATTTACCCATGGCGGGGGTGTTTCTGCAAGTTCTGAAAGTTCCGGGGGTTTTCATGCAATTTTTCCTCGCACACGTGCCTTGCACGTGCGCCCAGGAGGCTCGGGTCGGCGGCGGAGGCTCGGGTGGCTGAGCCTGAGGCTCGGTGGCGTGGCTGAGGCTCGGGGGTACGAGCCTAGGTGGCGGGTTGGCGTTGCTTCAGTGGACCCGCGCCTCGAAGCTGGGGTCGAGGCTCGGGTAGGCGCATGTGGCAGGACAACAGCCGTTGGATCAAGGGCTTCGCCCGATCCAACGGCGAATGTAAGTCGCGAAGGGGGGTGGAGTTGTGCGGCCGAAGTGCGAGGGCACAACGGCGGCGAGGTGCGGCCGAGGCGCGGAGGTGGGCGGACAGCAGGTGATGAGCCAACTGAGCGACTAAGGTAAAGGAGCTAATCGGTCGTTGCGACCTCGATCACTCAGCTAGGTCAATCAAGGAAAATAGACCACTAATATAGATAAAAATCAATCAAAATACGAAAGCGGTCTTGCTATTAATTTAACCTGGTATAGCGACCAGGGTCGAACACAAGGAGCACGGGTTGGCCTTACGGCCTACGAAGTAGTAAAAAAAAGAATAAAATAAAAGAAGAAAATGTTTTTGGTGGTTTTTAATTATTTTATATTTTTTTGGATTTTTAATGTATTAAGAAAATGATAAAAACAAATAAACAACTCACTTCAACAATTTATTTCAAGCAATAAAAATCAATCAAAAATTCTAACAAAAATATTTTTATGTATTTTATAATTTTTAGTGTTTTTGGTGAATTTTTGGGATTTTTCTGATATTTACTTAATTTTCTAAAAATCAAACAAGAACTGAAATGGGAGGTACTGCCCAGCCGAGCTAAAAGGGCCTAGATAAAATATCTAAAGGCCCCAAATTAGCTGGGAGGTAATTTTCCTGTAAAGAGAATAAAACAAGGAAAATTTAGGCACCTAATTTATTATTTTTGGGTTTTTGGTTTAATTATTAGAATTTTTATAAGCTTTTAAGTGTTTTTCAATTTTTAGTGGTTTTCAGTAATGAAAAATAGCCAAAATTGGCTAGAAAATCAAACACAACAAAATAGACAGTAGACAATTTTTTTGTAATTTTTAGATATGATTTAATATTTTTTTGTGATTTTTAAAGTTAGACAGTAGCAAAATTAGATGTTTTTGAATTTTTAAAAATATTAAATCAACTCAGAAATGTCTCCAAAAATCCTCGAAAATTTTACACTATGGCAGGAGCCATGTTTCCAATTTTCGTTAGATTTGGAGTATATTTGCTATTTTATTCAAAAATAAAGAAGGGGCACTGTGCACAAGGACCTATGTGCAAATACCCGGAAGTCTGGGGGGTCTGGTGCAATTAACCCAGCAAAACACGTGCGTCGCGCGTGCCTGGGGCACTCAGGGTCCCAAATGTAATGAAAATAAGTCCCGAGGGCTATTTGGTAACAGGTACCAAAAGCCCAGGGGCTTATCTGCAAAATTCCCACAAATATTCGCACATGCTCAATTAAAATACGCACAGGGGTATAAATGCAAATAAACAAAAACTTTCATTCAATTGATAACATCCAGAACTACAAGGGAATATAATGCAAAATACACCAGAAAGCACGTGTCGATGCACGTGTCACATCACACACCGAGGGGTATAACTGCAAATAAAACTAAGCACGAGGTCCTCTATGCAAATATCCCAAAAACTAAACAACTATGCTAACTAATTACAGGACTAAATGCGAAATGAGATAAACAGAAGGGCCTAAGGGTAGTTTACCTCTTTATTAATGCGGGCCGCAGGATGGACGCCACGTGGTGCTGCGGACGGTCTGGATCAGGTGGCGCTCCAAAGCTTCGCTACTCGGGCGAATCCGACGACGGGGGTGTCGCCACGTGGAGGATCAAACAGTGGTGGCTCTCTGCGGCTAACCCTCGCGCATCGGGCGGCTGGGATCGGTCCTCCTCAGATCTGACGGTGAAGGCAGCTCCTGAAACGGACGGTCCAGATGACAACTGGAGCGGGAGGGCTGATCGGACGGCGGCTGAAGGTCGAGGAAGAACAGGTCGCCGGCGGAGTTCGCCGGCCTCGTGCGTGCACTCCTGACCTCCTTGCGGGGCGCTGGTGATCGGAAAAGGTCTGGCGTGGGCCTCCGCGTCTGATGGGGATCTCCGATGACCCGGCCAAGCTCTGAGGAGCTCCGGCGAGGTCAGCGGAGCTGCGCCTCCTGGCTCGATGTCGAAGGATCTCAGATGGTCCTTGTTGAACCTGCAAAACAGTCCAGAAGGCTCGCGGGTCGAGGGCAAACTACCTCGACCCGGTTAGGCGGGGTGACGGTGAACGGAGGGTCGAAGTGAGCGAGCTCCGGCGAAGGGGGGATGGTGGAGCTCGAATCCCAGCTCCTGTGCGAGCTGGGTTGGATGGGGATATGGAGAAGGTGCGCGGAAGGGAGGCGGTGGCTATGGTGAAGCCCGATGGTCGGATGGTGGTCAGAATCGATCGGAATCAGCGGAAGACGGCGGAGCAACGGTTTGGGCGAAATGGAAAATCAAGGAAAAAGGAAGGCCTAAGGGACTACCTGGGTGGACGAGGAGACTGGGGATGAGCTTGCGCAGCTCTGGGTCATCGCCTCGAGGAGCGTCTCCCTCCGAGGCTCGAGCTCCTGCTGGTGGCGGAGCAAGGCGGCGAAGCTTCGCCGGATCAGTGGTCTCGCTCCCTCTCCTCGCTTCAACAGCACAGGACGCGAGCTGTCACTCTCACGAACACGCTGGAGCTCACTGGGGGTGGAATCGAATGGCCAAAGATGAGAAATGAGGAGGCGGAGCTCGAGCTAAATATGAGTGCGGGTCCGGGAAGACAGGCGCGGGTAGGGCGTGGAGGCACGCGGATCCCGATGCGGTAGCTCCGGCGAGGATCTCGGATATGTCGTGAACGGATCTGACCTGGGGTTTAGGTGGGAATCAATCGGGTTTAGGCGCTAAAAATTGGGGAAATCGGGTCGGGCGCCTAAATCCGTGGGAAGTGGTCCTGGGGTGGGGGGTAGTTGACCGGGCAGTCAACAATCCCAGGACCAGTAGGAAGCGGCCACGTGGCGAAAGTTTGGAAGTGAAATTCAAGGTAGCTAAGGGCCGATTTAGCAAAAAGCTAAAACATGAAATATTTTTATTTTATTTTTTTCTATTTTTTGTGATTTTTAATTAATTTTCGAAATAAAAACAAGGTATATACATTATATAGCTATAATATAGGTATATGTACACTATATAGGTTTTTAATTTTTGATTTTTAATTGTTATTTTTATACAATTTTATTCCCATTTTATATTTTATTTATTTATATTATAAAATAAGGAATAAAAAGATATTTTTATTTTATTTTTATTATTTATATACATAGGTAAAATAAATACATATATACATTTATATACATGGTATATTTACAATATATTTTTGTGTTTTTAATTTTGCTATTGTTATTTTGTTTTTTTTTAATTGTTTTTATTTTATTTATTTACATTATATAATATAGAATATTTACACAAATTTTTGGAAATTAATTTTATTCATTTACAAAGCTAAATAAATATGTGGATGGTCTATATACAAGGTGACTATACACAAGTGGTGTTTTTGTTTTCTTTTTAATTTTTATATTTTTATATTAATTTTATACTTATAAATATGTACAAGTATCTATAAACCAATTTGAGTCTATTTTTGTGAGGAAAATACTTTTATTTATTTACATAACTATTTACACATATGAGCCCCTATCTCCCTCTACTTTGGCCTTTATGCGGTCAGGCCCATGCTGAGCCCTCCCTTGGGTTAGGTTGCTCAATATTTATTCTAAATATTTCCCTCTTTTTCTTTTTAATCTTTATTCTTTTATTTTTGCACAAAAACATGCTAATTATAGGTTTTTACACAATGCATGCTTTTGATAATTATTTGATATTTACACATATCTACATGCATTTGCAAAGGTTTTTGTAGCTAAAATACAAGAATAAAGAGTGATGAATGAGTATTCATCACCAGGCCCTTGGCCGGTCGACATACGACCGGTCGAGGCGTAGGAGGCTGGGTCGCGAGGCGGAGGTGGCCGAGCGGTGGTGGCAGGAGCGGTGGCTAGGCGCGAGGCGGAGAGCGGAGGAGCTGAGGCACGGTGGAGGCTCGATCGACACACGACCGAGCAGCTAGTGCGAGCGAGCCCTCGTACGGAGGCGGAGGGCGACCGGTTGCGTGCTGGGAGAGGGGGCGGAGCCCGGCGAGGTGCGTCTACCTGCAATTGGTTAGGCCAAAAATCGGGGGAGCTGGGGGGGGTGAGGGAAAAGGATGTGCACGGCGATGGGAGGGGGATCCCGGCCTGTGCAAGGCCGGCAATAGACGCGGAGGAGGTGACCAGAAGAGGGGAAGAAGAAGAAGACGGAAGTGACCTGGAAGGGGGGGGGGGACTCCAGGCGTGACTCGAGTCACCGGAGGGCGACGAGCTAAGCAGCTCGCTAGGGGACTGCAACAGGGCTTCTTGAAGTCCTGGATCTCACCAAAATCTTGGCCGCTGTCACCGGTGAGAGGGCGGATGCCTCGCCAAGGTGGAGGTCGGCGGAGCTTTATAGGGGGAAGGTGATGATCGGTTACGCGCAAGGGGGTGGTGAACGGCCATGCATGGGCGTGATGGCCGTGCATGGCGGAGGAGAAACAACAGGGTGGGGGGGGGGGTAACGGCTGAAGGTGGAAGGGGGGTCGGGTCACGTGCTGGGAACGTGACCTGGGCGGAGAGAGAGAAGAAGAGGGGTGCCACGTGGCACGCCTTGGAGCTGCCACGTGCCACCAAAAAAATCAGATTTTGGAGAGGGAAAAAGAGATAGAAGATGACCTCGGATCAAAAAGTTTCCTTCATGAAAGTTGTTCGTCTCGACGAGATCTACAACTTTCATGAAGGCTTCGTGAGCAAAAGAGGTCATCTGTATGAAGTGATCTTTTTGGTGGTCCTCCATATGTATAGAAAACCGACTTTTGGGAGTTTTGTAAATTTTTAGGGGTTTTTTAGATAGGATAAAAATATAGAAAAAATACGATAAAATATAAGAAAATTATTTACATACTAATCTACTTTTTTTGGATTTTTAGTAAATAAGAAAATAGGAGAATAAAATAGAAATCAGAAACATACAACTTTTGTACAGACCGACAACGGACACTTGGACTCGGTCAGTTTCTTTGATTTCAGTTTTGATCTAGATTTGGTTTTTTGTGTCGCTTAATAAAACTTTCATCAAAGAACACAAATGAAAAAGAAATAAAATTAAAAGGGTTAATTAAGTACATAAAAACTCAGGTCAAAAATAGCAAAAAGTCAAAATGCGCAGAAGAGGCCCAAAACCCAACTTTCACAAATGAGCTCCGAATTTTATGAAATTAGTCTTGTTTTGAAGGTATTTAAAAATGGAGTACTTTAAAAGTGAGTAGAACAAAATCGAACACTATACGTGGGAGATATGCTCATTTTAGTCCATCAGATGTGAAATTAGACTTTGGGATTTTTGACACTTATTGGGGTTAGTAATTTTTTTATATTTTTTATTTAATAAGGTTAGTAATATCTACATAATGGAAGTGGTTTTGGGTCAATCGGAGTTAGGATGAATTAATTAAAAAAGGAGAAGTTAGCGGCTTTTTGGGCTAATTTACACATGGGATTTTTGATGCAATTTATGCATGATGAAATGCAGATATTATTCACACATGTATGAATGCTAATAATACTCTATTAATGATTAATTACAGGTGAATGATGGGGAACAGAGCCTAAATGATCCAATTTTAGCATGATGAATACGAGATTCATCACACTACTAGTACATATATCCATTTACAAAATTAACATTCCTACAACATATATCAATTTATACAACTAGTATTACTACTATATTTATATCTTCAATGATGTTTACTACGATGTCACTTTATACAACTAGCGACATTATATGTAATGCGATTTTTTTTAAATCTACTAAATTTAAATGTATAAAATCATTGGTGAAAAAAACATACATTAAATCGAAGATGAAAGGATGATAGTAAGGGATCGAGAGGGAGTGAGGAGGATAGTATGAGAAGAGTGTGGCGAGAATTGGGAGGAGGTGTGTGGTTTATATTGCTGTTTTTTGGGCGGGCTCTCCGCAGCAAACCGTTTGCCGTGGTCGCCTGGTCTGCAACAAACTCTATCGTAATGAACAGTTTGCCGCTGCAGAGGATATTCAAATCATCTGCCCTCGAAGATCGGAGTCAGCCTCATCGACTGTGCCCACATAACCCACGATAAATCATTTGCCGCTTCAGGTAGATCAGCGGCAAATGGTTCTCCGATACAACCTTTTTGAAAAATATTTTCATTCCAAACCTTTTTCGGAAAATAATTTTTCCCCGTGGATACACCCCTTTTGAAAAATATTTTCATTCCGGACCCTTTGGGAAATAATTTTCCCACGTTCCCTGCCATTTTCGACCGAAAAGGGGTTAGAGACTCTGGTGACGTTGGTGGTGAGAGAGGGGAGGGGACAACTGAGGTTGCTCTCAATCCACCGCTGGATCAATCGTCCCGACCGAAAGCAAATGGAAGCGTCGTCGTCGATACACGTCTCACCTTCCTCGCAGCAGCAGGAGCTTCGCCGGCTGCAATCGCAAATCCCACTGCCATCACCTGGGGTCAGTGCAAAGGTCGCCGGGATCGAGGATTCCTTCGGGTACAGCAGCAGTGGCGTCTCCAAGAGGGCCCGCCTGGACGCCATGCTCGCAGCCCTCCTCTCCGATCCCGTTCTCTCTGATGTCCCCAAGAAGCCGTCCCTCGCCGACGTCGACACCCTGATCAACCTCGAGCTCGGGAGCGCCATGAGGATCACCGTCCTCAAGATGGACCACAGCAGCGCGGCTCCGTCTTCCTTTGGTAGTACAACCACACGCTCACTGTCACCATTCTTCCCCTTCGGGCCATTGTATCATCCTTTCTTGATTGGTTAAGTTTCCACTTGGATTCGTAAAAGACAGACGTTGCCGTCCTCGACACTGCGACTGTCAAGGACTTGAAATTGGCAATCAAGAAGAAAATCGACGACGTGCAGCAAGAGGAGTTGGGCCACCGCCACATATCCTGGTATGCGTTTGTGTTTCTCTGCCGCGGTATTCCCTGCTGCTTTTGCGCGCATTTTGACCACCGTGGTCAATTTTTCTAGCATCTCATCGACAGGAATCTACAAGACAGTCGGCTTGCGAATTTATGTCGGAAAATCACATAGAAAAATTGCTTACCCTTTTCTTTGATTGTTTTGGGCTGTTTCAACGGAGAAAAACGAATAGAAATGGAAGGTAATAACCCATCTAATTTAACCTATGCTTCCCTTCCACTTCAGTCCAAGCCACACTTTTGGTTTCTTTTCTCATTCGTGTGTCGAGGAATTAAGACCATGTTGTTGGTATTGTGGTAATGGTGGTATGTAACACTTACCTACATCTCGCTTGACAACATCCGCTGGACCTCTGTGTTGCAGGAGGCATGTCTGGTCGAACTTTTGTTTGTCCCACAATAATGACAAGCTTCTTGATGATAACACATTACTTCAAGACTTTGGGGTTCGCAACAACTCTCAGGTATGACATATTCTAGATTTACTGATGTTGCAATTCAAGTGCCAGATCTAACGTGGAACTCCTTAATTGCCAAGATGCGATGTGTCTCGGTGTAGTTTCTTTCTAAATTCTCCGGTTCCATGCCTCCAATCTTTTATATAAAAGCTGAATTCGATCATTAGAGAAGTTATTTCCTACACGACTATAAACCATGCTCTATTATCACTGCAAGTTTGCCACTGATCTTATATTTTACTAGCGACTTATCTTATATTTTACTATCTTCTGACTTTGGAGACACATGGATGATTGATGTTTATTATTAGAAAATATAGTGCGGAAGCTTGATCAGAGAAATAAAGATAAAAATTATGGAATACCAGGATTTAATATGGAACCCTACTCCTCAAGGAGCGAGATGAAGGCAGAGGAGAATGCTTCAAAGGGCTGATTCGTTCATTGAACATTCTCACTGGAGTTTGGATACATGGGGTCTGGGCCCTCTGGGGCTTCTTATATAGCTTCCACAGACCCTCCAGGTCTCACCACTAGTAGATGTGAGACTAAACTCCTGGATGTGGTAAATGGATCCTGGAGTGATCCATTTACCCATCTACACCATAAGTGACGCATAACACATATACTCCAACACCCCCAAGCTGGAGCATGCAATGCTAAGCTTGGACAAACAGAAAGAAATCTCAAACCCACTATATAGGACACTGCGGATATCAACTCAACACGCACAACTGTCGGCTGCTGTAGAGGATGTTGCTTCTCATGCCATGCAGGTGAGGACCAAACGTGCTGGAGTATGAGTCGAACTGAAAGTGCTCTGTACTGTGCTGTCAGAGCCACTGAAACTGAAAATGAGTCTCCACTTGGAGAACTCTGGCCCGCCACAACATGTGGACGACTGCTTTATCTCTGAAAGGGCTGAACTGAAAAGGCCGTGGAGACATCCTTGTCGAAGTCCACGATCGCTGGAGAATGGAGTCTGAAGAAGTCTCCTCGTAGGAGAACTAGGTCTCTCCCATACCGGCACAGAGAATGGGATCTCCCTATGAAACCACATGAAAACCCCAGCTCACATGACAAAGAGAACGAGATCTCTACTCTGGAGTCCCTATGGAACACATGAAAACTCTGACCAAAACATAAGATGGGGACTACACAAAATGATGGAAACATGTGCACTTCTGAAAAGGAGTCTCTCTCTGGAGAACTCGAAGGAAATGGGCCACTCAACAATGGAGTGCCTCGAACTTGGACTCTGAACTAATATGCAGAGTCTGAAACATCTGAATTGTAGAGTCTGAACATCCGGCTGGTCTGGAATCTGACATCTGAATCTGGAATAAACATGTGACGCTGCACAATACTCCCTCTTTCTCCCATACTTGTCGGAAAACAATGATATCGACAAAGTTGGGAGAAGACAAGTAATGGATTGGAGAGAACAAAAATCCAATAAGACAATCTCATTTCATTTTTTTCGTCTTTTCTTTTCTATTTTTTAAATCATTTTTTTTTCAAATAAGCCATTCATTTTATTTATAGATTTTTCTCTTTTTTTGCAGTTTTTTTCTTTGCGTACGACTTTTCTTTTGTACGCGCCTCTTCTGAAGACCACTTTTTTCAAAGAAGTCGTTTACATTTTTTTTCTTCGCTTTTCTTTTTTTTTGCATTTTTTAAAATTCTTTGTCCAGAACATGCCCCTAAAGAACTCTTTTCTCCTTTTTTCTCTCGACCCAAAGTCTAGGCCCAATGAAAGCACCTCTTCCCCCCCTTTTTTGGGACAACCTGCAACCCACATGGGACCATACATACCACACCTCACTCATACCACACCTCACTCCTTTTTTTTAAAAAATAACTTGCGGCCATTTTATTTAGGGTTCCTCGATGAACCCTCTTTTCATCACATCCGCCCCCGATGGGGCTATTCTTGATGCAGGTTATCGCCACCGCCGTGCTGTGGAGTTCGGGAGGAGGGCCTCGTTTGGAAGCGGAGAAGCATCGCGCTGCCTGCGCGATGGACATCCGCCTGGAGCATCATACGAAGCGAAGGAGCGGCTCCGCTTGAAGAAGGACGAGATTTGCTGCCACCTTGAGATGAGCAACACGAGCCACCTGTTTGCGAGTAGGAGGGAGGCGCCTGCCTGCGAGGAGGAGGAATGCGAGACTTGGAGGCGACGACCATCACCGCCTACTGTGTGAAGGTGGCTGTCGCCTCTTGGACCGATTCGAGAACCTCCGGCCGAAGGTGCTGGATCTCGATCGGCCGCCGCAACTAAAGGAGATGCGGCATGGAGGAGAACTGAAAGGGGAGGCAGGAGGCTTCGCTGCCAGGAGATCTGAAAG
This sequence comes from Ottelia alismoides, assembly GCA_037367405.1. NCBI lineage: Eukaryota > Viridiplantae > Streptophyta > Magnoliopsida > Alismatales > Hydrocharitaceae > Ottelia > Ottelia alismoides. The sequence continues at coordinate 470,121 of JAZKJV010002304.1, read as the reverse complement.
GGGAGATCGTGGGCCCGTGGCTTCGCCTGGAGCATGGTGCCTCAGTCTGCACCGTGATGCGAGTGAATCTTAGGGCTCCCCGTAAGGGGAGAACCTATCAACACCGCCACTACTGGTCTGGTGTGGAGAGGCTGCCACTACCTCTTGAGCTGGGATTTCGTGGCCGAGATCTGCACTTGGAAGTGCATGCCTGTACGAGGGTCTGGATTTTTGCAACTGCAAAGAACATGAACTGAAGCATTCCCTTGAACACGCAGGAAGCCACTGAATCTTATTTTGTTGCTGAAGATACAAAATACATAATGCATAATGATATTGCCATTGACGCCGAAGATTTAGGGTTCCAAAAAACCCTAGAACTGAATTTTTGAACATATCTTGAACACGATCAAGATAATATTCAAGAACAACGATCGAATCTTGACCAAGAATATAAAATAAATCCTTAAGAACAAATCCTTGAGAATCGAACCCATTCTGATACCATGTAAGAAAATATAATGCGGAAGCTTGATTAGAGAAATAAAGATAAAAAATATGGAACACCGGGATTTAACGTGGTATCCTACTCCCTAAGGAGCGGGATGAAACCATGGGAGAACGCCTCAAAGGGCTCATTCGTTCATTGAACTTTCTCACTGGATACAAGGGGTCTGAGGCTTCTTATATAGCCTCCACAGACCCTCCAAGTCCCAATCACTGGTAGTCTGGTAGATGTGGGACCAAACTCATGGATGTGGTATATGGATCCTGAAGTGATATATTTACCCACCTACGCCATAAGTGACGCATAGCACATATACTCCAACACTTATAATAGTCATGTCCATTGTGGTCTATCTTTACAAGGTTGATAGAAATGGGAATTTACAACGGTGAAAAAATAAATTTTAACGGTGGAAAGATATTGTGGAAGAATTTTGAAGGGAGGAGAAGAGAAACTCGCCGGTTGCGAGAGATTTGGGGAAAAGAGAAGGGCAAGGATATCATCGGGGGAGAAGGGAGAGAGAGGGGGAGAGATATGAGATAGTTCTCAAATTTACTTGACTCTGAATTGCCTTAAACACTAGACTACCATCCTCTTTATACAAGAGGGGAGGGATTGCAAAAGTAGAAAGCGAATAAATTTTCAAATCCTAACTTATCCTATTAACTCAAAATAGACTCTTAATATCTCTAACTGACTAACTACTTACTATAACCGACTAACTAATTTGATTTGAGATCACATGCGCTCTATTTATTTAAAATAAAATTGTAACATGCTCAATAAAATTTACTCGACCCTAATTTAATTGACTCTAAGAGAATTTACCCTAATTTATAAAATTCAACAGACGAAAAAAATCTCAATTGAGCCCCAATTCATCGATCCACGCTGCATCAACTCTCTGATGCTTTGAAAAATTTATCTCCTCATGAATTGTCTGATCTCCAATTCTGGCATTGGAAAATTTCAACTAAAATCGTTGACCCAATCTTCCCTATTTTTCTTCTTTTCAATGTTATGTTTATAATTTCTTTGCACTGATGTGCATTTCTGCAAAATTTCTTCCCCCTTTAATTAGAACAACTCTTCATCTTACCTTATTCTCCACTTTAACCTTTTTATAAAATGGTTTTGAGAGAGGGGTATAGGTGCAAAATTTCCAGGAGATTTTTACTCATCTTTCTTGGGGAGAAAGCATCCGATCATGTAGGAAGTTTCTACTCTTCTTAAGGTTTGGAATTTTCAAACTAGATGGCAGCACTGTTCGTGGCAGAGGCGGCGATGATGGTCGCGTTGGACACACACAAGGAGGTGGCGGGACCCGCTCGAGCGATGTACGACATAACGCACGAGCTCGAGGCTCGCGAGAATATGGTAGGATGGGAGGCAGAGTCAGAGGGAGGCCGATAGTGATGACAGCGCGGGCTGCGGTGGTGGTGGGGTTAGGCTAACAAGAGGGGGGTTCGGGAGTGTTGAAGTGGTTGTAGGAGGTAGTACTGGGAGGTAAGGTAACACAAGGCAGTGGTGAGGCTAGGGCCGATGTTATTATGTTGAGGGTGGGGAAGAGGGCTGCATCGGGTTTGAAGGAGTTGGCGGAGGGAATGGAATGGCCGGAGGGGGCACTGGAGTCGATTTTTCGATGTCTGCATATCTGAAATGTTCTAGACAACAATTCCACATGACCCTTTTTCCTCAGTTTCTTCACTTTCTTTTCCAGTATGACCTTCAAACTCACCTCGGACGAGGGCTACACTAATGACAACATTTGCCAATGGCTACAGGGTTTCCGAAACCTTATGGACAACCACTTTTGTAGCATTCTCCTCCAGTTGTCGTGTCAACGACTCAACATTTCACGGATCTCGCATTTCTCTAGACAACGCTTGCATATCTGCACACACTTGGAGAATATCAGATAGTGTTTTTTCTTACCTCAGTCTCCATGCACAGTCCATTGAACGAGATTCTTTGGATTTATGTCCGCGTGAAGGCCTGGATGGATAGTCAGATCGTAAGGACGATCTTTAGGCCATGCTCTGGTACCAATTGACGCAAATGGAAATTTGCAACGGTGAAAAAATATATTTTGGAGGTGGAAAAATATTTGGTGGAAGAATTTTGAAGGGAGGAGAAGAGAAACTCACCGGTTACGAGAGATTTGGGGAAAAGAGAAGCGTCGCGATCACGTCGAGGGAGAAGGGAGAGAGGGGGATAGATATGAGATAGTTTTCAAATTTAGCGGACTCTGAATTGCCTTAAACAATAGACTACCATCCCTTTTATATAAGAGGGGAGGGATTACAAAAATAGAAAGCGAATAAATTTTCAAATCCTAACTTATCCTACTTGACTCTAAATAGACTCTAAATATCTCTAACTGACTAACTACTTACTATAACCGACTAACTAATTTGATTTAATATCACATGCGATCCATTTATTTAAAATAAAATTACAACAACTCAATAAAATTAACGCAACCCTAATTTAATTAATTCCAAGAGAATTAACCCTAATTTATAAAATTCAACGGACAGAAAAAATCTTATTGAGCCCCAATTCATCGATCCACGCTGCATCAAAGATGGTCAACTTCCTTCACCGTGTATACGATCCATACAGAAATATAAAGGATACACATTAGTTTAGAACTCATTATTGGACATGTGAGCACATGACGTGCCATTATGTAATAAAAGTTATTGCAAACCACTCATTAATATGAAATGACGAATATCTAATTTGCATAATATGCCCTTAGTACAATTATGGTTATGTACCATAGCCATCTTCATATCATACAACTATTTATCCAAATGTTGGATCATAGAGACTGGTGCATGGATGAATATCTAAAAAACTAGATTAAGGAATCAAGTGCACTGTAAAGTGATTATCAAGAAAGGATTTCCAGACTGAGAAGGAGATGACAATCCTTACTCCAAAGGTTGACATCCGACCAACCGTTTGATGCAGATCCTCTATATAAGAATATAAATTCAGAGGTGTCGGACGAGTGAAGTCAAAGAGTTGACTTAGCAGGATTGAGATAACTAAGACATATGTCGTATACTGTCACGTATAGGCACACCTCCTCTGACAAGAGATAAATGTGTTACTATATCTAAATATCTACATTTTTTTGACGAACATCAGGTTGATGACCTAGTCAAGGTCTATACATATGTGCACTGGTCTGCATACGAGGGCATATAAGTAATACGATCTCTTAAATATATTATATATGTTCACTACCGAATCAGAAGATATGAGCTTACTCATGAGATATTGGGATAAACCAAGTTCCAATGTTGGTCATCTTGTTTTGGAAACGAGACAAGATTTGAAGGTACGCATATCCTTTTGGAAAGTATATGGTTGATATCGACTCCCATTGATCGAATGAGAAGCTTATCGATAAAATCATGAAGGAGACATATTCAAATGAGATTGGAACTTCTTGTTTAATCACAATAGTTCAGTATACAAGATGTACGGGAATTGTGAATACGCAAAGGTGATGTGATCTTAATCGATTGTGTTAGAAAATCGGAAGCGGAAGCGGAAATGATAAACCGAGCATAATCTCAAGAAAGATAAACATGGAACACCATGATTTTACGTGGAACCCTACTCCGTGAGGAGCGGGATGAAACCACGGGAGAAGCCCTTTAAGGGGCATATGCTTCATTGCTTTTTCTCAATGGATACAGGAGGTCTGGGCTCCTTATATAGCCTCTCCAGAGCCTCCAAGTCCCACCACTAGACGATGTGGGACTAAACACCTGGATGGGGTAAATGGATCTTCTCCAGGATCCATTTACCCTGCTACAACTCATGACGCATACAATGAATACTCCAACACTCCCCCTCAAGCTGGCGCATGCAATGCTCAGCTTGGACAAACAGAAAGATACTCAACTCAACGCTACAAGACACTACGGACAATATCAACCCAATGCGCACATTGCTGCAGTTGAGGACGTTGCTTCTCATGTCGTGCAGGTGAGGAGGACGAACGGACTGGATTGTGAGTCTGCTGAATCTCCTCGTAGGAGAGCATGCGCTCTGAACTGCGCCTGTCAGAGTCACTGCAATTGGAATGAGTCTCCTCGTAGGAGTACTCTGGCCCGCCACAATAATGTGGACAACTGCTCCATCTCTGAAAAAATGGCCGAACTGAAAAGCTGTAGCTGTGCAATCCTCGTCGGAGTCCACGATCGCTGGAGAATGGAGTCTGAAATAAGTCTCCTCTTCGGAGAACTGGGTCTCTCCCATCTGGCTTAGAGAATGGTGCACTGCTCTGGTGTACCTATGATACCACATGAAAACCCTTGCCAACATGGCATATGGAATGGTCCTCTACTCTGGAGTCCCTATGGCTCACATGAAAACTCTGGCCTACAAAACAAGAAAGGATGGGGACCTCTGAACTAATGATGGCAACATGTGCTCATCTGAAAATGACCGCAAACTCGTGCGTCTCTGAAACTGGAGTCTCTCTTTGGAGAACTCGAAAAATGAGCCTCAACATGGAGTGCCTCGAACCTTGACTCTGACCAATCTGAATGTCGAGTCCGAATCTGCGCATCAAATTGGGACTCGGAATCTGAACGTCGAGTCTGGAACTGCGCATGAAAATTCTTCATCTGAAAACTGTAGAGTCTGAAAATCAGCTGGTCTGATGAATATCTGATATCTGAATCTGGAATAAGACCTGTGACTCTACATATACTCCCCCTTTCTCCCATACCGGTCGGAAAACATGGACGTCGACCAAGTTGGGAGAAGACAAATAAATGGGGAAACAACATGAAACTTGCGGCTTTTCATTTTTTTAAGCCGTCATCCTCTCTTTTTTTATAAGCCGTTTCATCAATCAATTTTTTTACAGCCTTTCACCCCCCTTTTTTTTACAATTTACGTACAGCTTTTGAGATGTACGCGCCTTTTCTTTCTTTCTTTTTTCCCTTTTCCCCCCTTTTTTTTAACTGACACTGCCCCATTTTTTTGTTACAACTCTCGGCCTACCTTTGGGCCCAAAATATTCATTTTTTCCTCGTCCGGGCCTCCCTCGCCTCCCTTTTTTTCTTTTAAAATCTCTCCCAATTTTTATTCTGAAACAACCCAAAATTTTGGGCCCATCGAGTCATCCTGCGCCCCCTTCTTTAGGGTTCCCATCGTGGGAACCCTTCATTGCCGCTGCCGCCTGTTGGATGGAGGAGCCGCCTAGGGCTTAGCGGTGAGCTCGCGCCGGGAGGGAGCTCGGGGCCATGCGCTTAGGGAAATGCGCCAGGAGGTTCCGCCGCCTTGTGCGGCTAGGGAGACTGGAGAGAGATACGCACCGCTAGCATGGGATGGGATTTGTTGGAGTCGAGCGGTGCCCCCGCCTGAGTCAGAGCGCCTGGGCCAAGATGCGTGGAGGCGAGATCGGAGGCCTCGCGCCGCCTGTGCGAGGGAGGAAAGGAGCAGGCGCCGGGAGTCGAAGGATCGCCAGGAGTTGAAAGGCTTGTCTGCGGCCTGGGACTGATTACGGGGCGCCTGCGACGTTGGATGCGCCACTAGTAGGTGAGAAGTCGCGATGTACAATGATGCTGCCTGGAGGAGGAGTTGGCGACATCGTCCATGGAGAGCTTGTAGGGGGCGTTCGTCGTTGAGGTCTTCGCCGAAGTCCTCCATCTTCTCCTTGACGTGATATAGAACCCAGTTAGGAGATCAAGGTTTCGGTAGGTCTCGCTGGGGTTCTTGAAGGGCCCGACCTTGTTGGAGGTGTCACAGTCTAGAGTGGAGCATCGGAGAACTGTAATTGTAGAACGAGAGTTCCGGAGAAACCTCAAACAAAAAACCCTCTCTATCTTGTTGATTGAAAAACTAGGGTTTTAAAAAACCCCCTAAAACTGAGACTCGAACTTGGAATGATCAATACATGATAACAATCTTCAACTAATGAATCTCCAGAAACATAAAAACAAAACTCGAATCTCAAATAAACTATATAAAATACATCCTCGAGAAACGAACCCGCTCTGATACAATGTTAGAAAATCGGAAGCTGAAGCGGAAATGATAAACAAAGCATAATCTCAAGAAAGATAAACATGGAACACCATGATTTTACGTGGAACCCTACTCCGTGAGGAGCGGGATGAAACCACGGGAGAAGCCCTCAAAGGGGCATATGCTTCATTGCTTTTTCTCAATGGATACAGGAGGTCTGGGGCTCCTTATATAGCCTCTCCAGAGCCTCCAAGTCCCACCACTAGACGATGTGGGACTAAACACATAGATGGGGTAAATGGATCTTCTCGAGGATCCATTTACCCTGCTACAACTCATGACCCATACAATGAATACTCCAACAGATTGTATACCATGTCTCTTCCATTCTGAGGGAGTGATGAAACATGTTTGGATTTTAATGACTCCGCTCAGTAAACTTGTATCCAATCTTAGTTCGAAGTTTGGATATTGATCTGAAAATTGGATTCAGATGCAATGAGATGATTGAGTATCATGTTTGGCATGATCAAACATCGCTGGGTGGTCCTCTAGATCTGGAAATGAGATTAGATCTCATATTCCAAGTCCCTATAAACGACTTATATAGTCACCCTGTCATCATCACCAAGTATCCGAGGAGAAGGGACACTATCCTTGAAAGAGTTCAAGGATTGTTCCATTAGATAATATTCGAGTATTGAAAAATAAAGAGAAATAATGATAATTAAATTAGATTTAATTATCAGGAGTATTGTAAATACTATTCACAATAATCTTATATAGTACAGACGCGATCCATATTATTCAAGAGAGACGTAATTGTGAATACGATTTACGATATTAAAATTAACATGAATCGGATTCACACTTTGCAATTAAATGTAAATGTGATTTACATTTAGTTTTGGATGTATGAATACGGTTTGTAATTGTTAGTGGTCTATTTGCAATTGTCACAAATAATTTGGAATTATTTGGTGATAATTAGTTTTTTTTGAAGCTTTGGTGATAATTAGTTGATAAAAATACTTTTATCAGTTAATATTTGGTGTAATAGAGATCACATCAAGTAGGATTAGGACATAGGAGGCTCTCACTCTAATTAGGTGGGACGACCATGGTGGGAGCCACCATGGTGGTCATCGCCCCTTAAGGATAGAGTGCTCTCTACTAATCCAGTTCATGGAGATTGATTTTGTCTCTAAATTAATTTTGAAATTAGAATTGATAATTTATTTATCAACCCAATCGTAATTGTGGTTGGAGCTACATGTAATTTTGACCATTGATTATTATTATGACTGCATCCTTACAATCCAATATGTTATAAAAGAGAAGGCAACCTAACTCTCTAAAGTTACAACACAACAAAAGACAACATGGTCTCTCTCTCTACAACACACATCCCCCTCTTCCTTTGTGGCCGTTCTTGTCCTTGAAATTTGGAGTCCAGAACAGTCTTCACCCTACTATTATGTTGCTAGATCGATTCAATCGATCGCACGTGGATGATCCACTTCTTCGATGCCCCGTACTCTTGAAGAAGGAGAATGATTTCATATGATGAAATTAGGAGCTTCATGACTCAGGTCATCTTTGTGGATTGCGGGAATCATACGGTCCATCCCCACCTTTGCAAGTGTTGTCTCTGCCAGATCGGATTTGAGACAAGAAGCCTCTTTGGTTAGAGACTAGATCACAATCACACATCAAGAGGTAAGTAAGGGTTTAAATATCGGTTTTGGATATCGTATCGATACCCTGTTGATACGATATTTCGTCGAAATTTCGACGAAATTTCAACGACATTTCGCCCATGTCGCCCACCGTTTGTGAAGAAATGACCGAAAACTACCCTCATATCGCCATTTCGCTCGAGATTTCGGTTCCTTATCGAAACCGAAATTTCGCCGAAATTTCGTGAAATCTGAAACCATGGAGGTAAGTCTAATACTCATTTGATCTTGATGGAAATGATTGGGAAAAATTCTTAAACCATGCGATTCCATCGATTTTTTTAAAATTCCGCTGCTACTGTGACTTGGATGACAAGTCTTGTTTTTTGTCGGATACGATCTGACTCTCATGCTTCCTTGACGTGTAAGGCATAATTGCCTCCTTTAACTCAACCATGACTGATCCCAAGCTCAGGTAAATTGAGGAGGGTTGCACGTTAGGTAGCTGACTTCCAGCGCAAGAGAGACAAATCCCTAAATAGTAATCTTTTTAAGAACACTGTTTAAAAATTTGTCTCAAAATAGTTTGGATTTTTTCAACATGGATTTAAGCAAATATTTAGATTTCGTTGGGGCATTCCATACTAGCAATGCGTTGCATCTCTCTAATGCAATGAGAAGTTGGCAAGGCCTGCTACATCACTACATGGATGATGGATGTAGTTCAAAATTTGCAAGGGTTCTCACATGAGGAACACATGCGAGTAAATAAGCTAGTTCCGTTGCATTGTCGTCCGAATCCAAAATTTGTAAGGGTTCTCGCATGATGGACGCATGCGAGAAAAGAAGTTAGTCCAAAAGAATTTCAAAGAAAGTTGCGGATAAGTAGTTGGAATATTGGCACTTTGCCTGGCAAATTGATGGAGATAGTAAATACGATGAAAAGAAGGAAGATTCAGATACTATGTCTCCAAGAGACAAAATGTGTTGGAGAGAAAGCAAGAGAGATCGAGAAGACATGCTTTAAACTTTGGTATTCATGTAAAGACTAAAGATAAGGGCAGAAATGGTGTTAGAGTGGCTGTTCATAGGGATTTGAAGGATTGTGTGGTTGAGGTGCAAAGATTCCGGGATCGGATTATTTTGCTAAAAATGATGCTTGAAGAAGAAATTTTGAATATCATCTCAGTTTATGCACCGCAAATTGGTTTAGATGAAAGGACTAAACAAGTTTTTCGGAGGATTTGGATAATATTATGCAATGAATCCCACAAAGAGATGATTTGCCTAGGTGGAGATCTTAATGGATACGTGGAAAAGGATGCTTTAGGGTATGCTAGTGTTCATGGAGGCCATGGCTTCGTGGATATAAATGAAGAGGGAAAAATCATTGTGGATTTTGTAACGACTTATGATCTTTTCATAGCAAACACTCTCTTCAAGAAGAGGGAGGAGCATTTAATTAGTTATAAGAGTGGCCCGACTAGAACACAACTAGATTACGTTGCGTTGAGGAGAAGAGATCGGTTATGTTGCAAAGATTACAAAGTAATCCCAGGAGAGGGTTTGACAACCCAACTTCGCTTGTTAGTCATGGATGTGCAAATAAAGGGTCTGGTAAAGAAAAGGAATGTTTCCAAGATCACTATAATTAGATGGTGGAATCTTCATTTGAAGCAATTAAGCTTCATGGAGAAGGTTTTAGAGGACTTATCTTGGGATTGTAACATAAGTGCAAATGAGATGTGGGAGGCGGTAGCATCTTGTATTCGAAGGATAATAAAAGAGATGTTAGGCGAGTCAAAGGGAGGAGCTCCAGTCCAAAAGAAGGCTTGATGGTGGAATAAAGGGGTGCAAGAGAAGCTTAAATTTTAAAAAGCATGCTTTAAAGCTATGCCTAAGGATATAACAAAGGAAATTGCCACAAACTACAATATAGTGAAGAAGGAAGCAAAGATGGCTGTAAGCCAATCTAAGTCAAAAGCTTATGAAGTTTTGTACAAAAATCCCGACACTAAAGAGGGCCAGAAGGATATATTCAGGTTGACCAAAGTAAGAGAAAGGAAGACAAAGACCTTTCTCAAGTGAGATGCATTAAGGATGATAAAGGTCACATGCTTGTTACTCAAAAGATTATATAGACCCGATGGAAGCAGTATTTCCATAAGCTTTTCATTGAGAAAGGAAATAGAGAGATCACTCCGGGAGATCTAGCTTGTAGTGGAAGTTACTTGAATCGTGCAAGCTATAGAAGAATACAAAGGAAGTAGATGAGGCTTTGAAGGTTATGTGACCTAGGAAATACGTAGGACCTGGTGACATTCCTATAGAAGTACAGAGAGTTTTAGGTGAGCGTGATTTGACTTGGCTTACAAATTTATTCAATGTTGTTTAGGAAATCAGGAAAATGTCTGAAGATTGGAGGAGGAGCACCGTAGTGCCTCTTTATAAGAACAAAGGGACATTCAAATTGTTTAAATTACAGTGGTATCAAGCTGACGAGTCACACTATGAAAATTTGGGAATGTATGATCGAAAGAAGGTTGAGGCATGTTTCCAAAGTAAAAGAAAACTAATTCGGATTTATGTTAGGTCGCTCAACTATTGAAGCCATCCGCTTGTTGAGGAGAACAATGGAGATTTATAGAGAAGGCTTATGATTTTGTCCCACAAAAGATATTGTGGAGAGTTTTGGAGAAGCGACAAGTACCTGTCTTATACATTAACCTCATAAAGGATATGTGTGATAGAGCTTCATCTTGTGTAAGGATCCAGTCTGGGAAGACTGACTATTTTGACATCAACATCGATTTGCATTGAGGTTCAGCTTTGAGTCCATTCCTGTTTACTTTGATCATGGACGACTTGACAAGTCACATTCAGAATGAGACACCGTGGTTTATGTTATTCGTTGATGATATTGTGTTGATTGATGGGACTAGAGATGGAGTAAATGAGAAGCTTGAGGTCTGGAGACATGCACTGCAGACTGGATATATTGAGTGTGCTCTTGATAGAAGCAATGGTGAAGGAATCGATGTGAAGATTGGTGACGATAACATTCAGAAGAGAGATTTTTTTAGATACTTGGGATCTAGTTTGCAACATGATGGTGAAATTGATGGAGATGTTACTGGTAAAATAAAGGCTGGTTGGCTAAAGTGGAGAGGAGCCTTTACTGTTCTCTGTGATAAGAAAATTCCTTTGAAAATCAAAGGAAAATTTTACAAAGCAGTCGTGAGACCTGCTATGCTCTATGGATCTAAATGTTGGCCTGTGAACCATAGACATGTGCAGAGAATGGCAGTAGCAGAAATGAAAATGCTAAAGTAGATGTGTGGACACACACACATGTAAATATCGGATTCAGAATGATGCAATCAGAAAGAAAGTTGATGCAGCTCCGATCGAGGATAAGATGCGAAAAAACCGCTTAAGATGGTTTGGCCATTTGCAAAGGAGCATCTGATGCACCGATTAGTAGATGCAAGTTTTGGGATGTTGAGCCGGCTAAGAGAGGGCGAAGAAGGCCTAAGAGGTGCTGGAATGAGACTATACGAAGGGAACTTAGTTTTTTGAATCAAAACCTGAGAATGACCCAATAAAGATTTGAATGGAGGCAAAGAATCCATGTAGTCGACCCTACTCAATTTGGGAAAAGGTTTTGTTGATGTCGTTTATCTTTTCCATTCTTTTGAGTTTTGAATTTGCAATACTTCATTGCAAGAATTTAATGTGAGCCACGTTTGAAATTTTGACTGGTACCATCTTTTCTTGTTTAAGTCATCCCGCCTATTTATGCTTATGGGTACTGGTTTTTTGGAAATGGTATAATGATTTTGTAAAGAGGGTAATGATCTTATTGTTCTTTTTTTTAGGAAAAACTTGCTCTCTTCCTTCGGAAAGAAAGTTCATTCTTTGCTTAGGCCTGACAAAGCCGACTATTGTATTACTATGTGCTCGCACTGATCTTTCAGATCTATTTATAGGTGATTTGGAGGAGATGTTTTTTTGGTATTGACCGATTGTTCCTACCATGGGAGCTATTATTGGACTGACATGATATCTCTTGTTGCCTTTTACCAAGGAAAGGTCGAATTCGTTACGTGGTGATTTCAAATTACAATATCACCCCGTCCTGCTTAGATAGCTCATAGCTGCAATCAGAAATATTGGAGGATTAATGGTCGATCGATTTCCTATATCGATTTCGTGCTTTCATGTTGATGACAACAGATTTCCTTGTAGCCTTAGCAAGGGTTATGCCCAAGGCCTTAAATGTCGGTTTCGGTAACCATTTCAGCATCGACCAAAACGGAATTTCGATGGAATTTCGGTGGAATTTCGACCGAAATTTTGGTCATTTCGGTCATTTTTTGTACTAGGACCCCCATATTTCGGTCATTTCGGTCATTTCGGTCGAATTTCGATTTCGACTGGATATCGATATTCGACAGAAATTCGACCGAATTTCGCTGAAATTTGAGGCCATGGTTATGCCTAGGCCACTATTTGATCATATTCATTTGGGTTGCTTTCATTGAAGCGACTTAAGCGTGTGCTTAAACTAGTCAGGCTTGCGGGAACCTTATTTAAGAGAGCTTGTTGGTTACAATTGACTTGGTGTACCGGTGTAGTCCACAATCACTTAACCTCAGGGTTTGGGTACGATTTGGTTTTGACAAGATGAAGATGGTGCTCAGGTTAAGTTTGGCTTAACTTGGGTTCCCGGAGATTTGATTTGTTCTTTAAAAGGTTCAATTCAGAATATACCTTTGATAATGCCCATTTTATAAGCATTTTTCTTTATTTAATTTTTTTAGAACAATGTCTATTATATATATTGCTTTAACCAAACTTTGTTTAAGGTTTGTATATGTAATTTAATTCATTTAAAATTGATTAATATTCATTTAAATCTATAAGTTTTATATTTAACGGCTAATATCTAGTAGGAAGTAAATTTTCAGAATTTCCATCCAAGCACGCATGCATATATTCATGTGTAACTGAATCTATTTTTGAATGAATTAAATATGGAAAAGTACCAAAACAAAGAATTTTTTCACTGCACTAATCCACTCCAGACCGACTTCCCTTTGATTTCTACTGATTGACTATAATCGTAGATCGAAGGATGCAAGGGAGTAGCATACGTCTGCTACTTTCATAGAGATTGATAGAATTGATCGCCTTGAGGATGCTTGTGCCTTAAGTTAGGAGTGACTGTCATCTTGGGCAAGGGAACATGTGATTGTTAGTGAAGCAGACCTGTAACGAGAGGCAGACCGGAGACAACGATCAGTGCAGACTTGATTCAAGGTGGGAGATGCTAACACTTGCCTTTTCTTTTTGGGCCGAAAGCTCCAAATGCCATACCCACGAATGCCTTTTTATAGTCAGTATCCTATAGGTTTCTATATGTGCAGAACTCTCATCACTTTTAGTATTCAGGGTTCGCAAGCCAAATCCTGTTAATTTAGTTAGTGTTAATGTTTAATCCAATTTCTGCCAACCTTACATGACCCCCCTCCCCCCCTTCCCAATGTATTCCTGTTAATTGCCGAATTACAATGGTGATCTTAGACTGCTTTTAAACATCATACTTGCTTTAAAGTTGATCAGCATAATTTTTATGCTTGTTCATGAATGCTATCAGATGTCCTCTATAGAAGTGCTTTTAATAATGGATTGCTGGGTTCTATTTTCATAGTTATCTTTGTGCATTTTTCTTTTCTTCACTATATATATTTGAGACATTTTACATATGCCTATTAAAAAGCCTTCTTTCTTTTTCTTCACTTAATCCAAAGCTTTTAGTTTATCCACAACTTTTGTACTTCATACTTGGAGTGAGTTTGTCATGAAATCTGCAGAGCCATCTGTACTCACAAAGATTTGTTATCATCAAAATAATGATACAATTAATATGCAAACAAGATACTAACACATATTTGGGTATAATCGTTTGAATTGTTTTGAATCCATGGAGATAGTGGATGCTTCTAACTGGGAAGTATTTTAGATGGGTCATGTATCATGGCATCTAGCTATCCGATCGGTATTTTCCAAGGGCTACTGTTAGAAAATAGGAATGCGGAAGCGTATCAGAGAATAAATGAATAAAACTTGAAGAACACCGTGATTTTAACGTGGAATCCTACTCCCTGAAGATCGGGATGAAACCACGGGAGAATGCCTCAAAGGGCTAATAGTCTATTGATTTTCTCACTGGATACAATGGGTGTGGGGGTCTATATATAGTCCCCATTGAGTCTCCACATCTCCAAACTGGTAGATGTGGGACTAAAGAACTAGATGGGGTAAATGGATCCTGGAGGTATCCATTTACCCATCTACAACATAAGAGGCTCACAACCAAATACTCCAACACTCCCCCTCAAGATGGAGCATGCAATGCTCAGCTTGGACAAACAGAAAGAAACTCAACTCACAATACATGACACTACAGACAATATCAACGCAACGCGCAAAACTGCCGGCTGCTGTCGAGGACGTTGCTTCTCATGTCGTGCAGGTGAGGAGGACGAACGAGCTGGAGTATGAGTCAAACTGAGGACTCGAATCTGACCATCGAGTCTGAAACTGCACCTGGAGAATCTTCATCTGTGAACTGTAGAGTCTGAACAATCTGAATGGCCTGGAGTCCGGAGTCTGGAGAATCTGGATCTGACTCGGACCTGTAACTCTACACAATACTCCCCCTTTCTCCCATACTAGTCGGAATACATGACATCGACTACGTTGGGAGAAAACAATAAAATGGGGAAGCAAAAACCAACAAGTCGATTTTTTTGGCTTTTCTTGCAATTTTTTTCTCTCAGATATTTTCATTATTTCATTATTTTATTTTTTTAATAGCCGTCACACATTTTTTTGAAATCATTTTTTTGTTACGACTTTTCTTTCTTGCCTTTTTTTTTGCTAATATTCGCACGACTCTTCTTTTGTACGCGCCTTTTTCATATTTTCTTGAATCACACGACCCAAAGAACCCAATCTTCTTTCTTATTTTTTTAACTCTCGGCCCATCTCTCTCCTCATTTTTTTGGATGGGCCCCCTTCTCTTTCTTTCTTTCTTTCTTTCTTTCTCTTTCCCATCTCTTTTTTTATATATTCTGCAACCTACATTTGGGCTTATAAAAAATCTCCCTTTTTTATACAACACTCGGACCTAGGGTTCCTATCGTGGGAACCCTTTCTCTTTGCGAATTGAGAGCGCCGCCGCCAACTGTGGAGGGAAGCTGTGAGCCGCCTGCGCACGATGGAAGGAGGGCGCGCGATAGGGAGAGAGCTTGGACCCTGCCGATGGAAGGGGAACCTGGACCCCTTCCGCCTGGAGGCATCGAGCACGACTCCTGTGCTGGAATGGCGCTGCCGCCTGCGAGCTGCTGGGGTATTGTGCGGAGTGCGTCGCGGCCTGGAGATGTGAAGAGATGGCTTGCGCGGTGCTCTGGGACAAAGGAGGAGCTGCCACCTTGATCGTGTGGAGGAGATGAATCGGGCTAGGGCTGGCGGCACGATGGAACCTGCTTCCGCCAAGGAGTTCTGCTACAGGAGACGGGGCTGCACGACCCTGATAGTACTTCGCTCATGTCATCTGGATCTTGAGCGGAGGTGCGTGAGATATGCCACACGTCGCTGCGAGCCGTGGAGGAGCCTGGCAGTGTTCGCGCCCGGGGTTGGAAGCTTGGAGGTACGCCGTCGACACATGTTTGGGAGCCTGAAGCACCTGATGTTACGGTCTGAAAATGCTCGAAGATGGTGCTGCCTGGCGCGAGAAGGTCTGGGTTTGCCCTAAGGGTGCTGCATGCGGCGCCTAGGAGATACCGTTGTTGAGCGAGTGCTGCAGGTTCCGTGTGCCGCTAGGGTTATGTTGGAGCGGCGCTTGGGCGATGGTGGCTTCGCTTGAGAGATCCGATGATAGGAATATCGACGGTTGCTCATGGAATCGCTACCATTAAGCAAGATTAGGGCTCTATCGAGAACCCTAAAAATTTCATGATCTTAAATGAATCATATATAACAATAATCCTAAAAAATGAATCTTCAAGAACAACTCATCGAAACTTGAACAAATAAAGAACATGAAAATCCTCGAGAATTGACCCGCTCTGATACCATGTTAGAAAATATGAATGCGGAAGCGTATCAGAGAATAAATGAATAACACTTGAAGAACACCGGGATTTTAATGTGGAACCCTACTCCCTAAGGAGTGAGATGAAACCACGGGAGAACGTCTAAAAGGGCTAATAGTCTATTGATTTTCTCACTAGATACAAAGGGTGTGGGGGTCTATATATAGCCCCCACCGAGTCTCCACATCTCTAAACTGGTAGATGTGGGACTAATCAACTAGATGGGGTAAATGGATCTTGGAGGATTCATGGCCTCAAATTTCAGCGAAATTCGGTCGAATTTCTGTCGAATATCGATATCCGGTCGAAATCGAAATTCGACCGAAATGACCGAAATATGGGGGTGCTAGTACAAAAAATGACCGAAATGACCGAAATTTCGGTCGAAATTCCACTGAAATTCCATCGAAATTCTGTTTTGGTCGATACCGAAATGGTGACCGAAACCGACATTTAAGGACTTGTATCCATTTACCCATCTACAACATAAGAGGCGCACAACAAAATACTCCAACATGTACGATGAGTTTTAGGGTTAAAATACACAGGTCAAGCTGGGCACCCTCTGACCCAGATATTTTGGACACAACTAGTTGTCATCCTGTATGCCAGGAGGACAAGTGAGATTCTGAAGAAGGCACCGCTCTTCCTTCGTGGACCTTCTCCTTTTCAACCTGAAGGAACTGCTCTTAGGCACATGTTTGGCATGCGTGGGCATTTCCTCCTCACTACTATGCTTTTTCTTAGTTACCTTGGCCTCTATTGTTATTTATAATTATAGTGTTCAAGAAATTATTCGAGTTTTAGCAAAAGTTGCTCTATGACGTCGTATTGATTGGCTGAAAGGTTTGAAAGCAAAAGTTGTTTTGGGGGATTATAACTCCGTTCTTCATCCTAGAGTATTTTCTAAGAATAAGATAGAAGTTTTCTTTCACATTCCTGTCTTCTTTTCGCAGGTACAGTTTGTTCCCTATGTTGTTTCAAGAGCATCAAAGAGGCACTCGCATAGAAAAAAACACAGGTTCTTTCATGGTCTCAGCAAAATTTCTTGACAAAAGGTTAGACTTTTCTCAAGGCTCCCCTGTTACAAGTGATTTTTCCCCATAACTTGAACTTGCAAATTCTGTTGGACTGCAGACGAAAACGTTGTCTTTAGTTCGTTATCTCATTTTTTATCATCACTTCGGACCAAGGAAGAAAATATCGATATCGATATCGTTTCGATACAATGTCGATACCGATATATCGCCGATATATCGGCGATATATCGACGCATATCGCCGAAACCCGGTATCCATTAGGCATTTTCTCCTGTCGATACCCGATATCGTCCATATCGGCGATATATCGGTGACCTGTCGATACCGATATATCGCCGATATATCGACGATATATCGCGATATGGCGATCCCTGCTTCGGACCTTCAAGTTTAGTATATGAACTGGTATTGTACTTGTGTGGTTGGTGAACTCCAAAATCTGCAGTGAGATTATACCAGCATTGTAACTTCCTCGAGGCAGATGAGTAATGGAGATGTTTATTTCTTTTACCAACAGGGTCCCGATATATATTATAGGGTAGATTTCATACAAGGTAATATCGTTTTTTTTGTAAAACGGGATGAGAAATTGCAACATCTCTACTGCTGAAGTAATTCAATGGATGCTTAATTGTGATATGAGACCGAGTATTTATCCATTTCTCTATATGAGAATTCGAGGATAGTTGTGCAGTTCCTTTTGCAGGAGTGCATTTTGTCCCTTGTATGCTTATGAATTATATGCAGCACATGAAGGAGCACGTGGGAGAGTGCAGTCTCTTTATTGTAATAGGGAAAATGCAGAATTGATTTAGTTTATTTTAGTATAGTTATTGCCCCCCTGTATGGTTGTGCATTCCACGTTTCTTTTTAATGAGTCAAGTTTTCTTTTTGTTATTGCCCATTTTTTAACACAAGTTTATGTTATTTTTATATTTATGCCCCTCTTAACTTCTACAATATTAGTTATGCCCTTCTTTTTTGTGATATCAATTGCCTTTTTGCACCGTTATCACTTGAGCCCTTCCGTTAGTATAACTGTCAATGAGGTGAACCGGACCATATTTATTCAAACCAATGTATCTTTGCAAATGAGAAGCTTGAGGTCTGGAGACATGCATTGGAGACTAAAGGATTTCGTATAAGTAGGGCTAGGACTGAATATATGGAGTGCACCTTTGATGGAAGCAATGGTGAAGGAATTTAGTTGAAGATTGGTGACGATAACATACTGATGATGCTAGAGTTCTAGGAGATAGAGAGACCGGGAGGGTTCTTGTGGATCACTTCCGGAGCTTCAACAGGTGTCTGCCGTCCATTAGGGCTACTTGGTCCGGGAAGGGGGCTAGGTGCTTGAATAATGGGCAACGGGAGGCACTTGTGGCAGATTTTACAAGGGAGGAGGTTCGTAGGACGGTCTTTGATCTCAACCTGATGGTTCTCCAGGTCCGGATGGTTTCTCGGTCTCTTTTTTAGAGATTTTTGGGAGAGGTTGGAAGATGATATGCTTGAGTTTAGGGGTGCGAAGAGGGGCCTGGAGAAGCATAACAAATTACTGCTTTTCTTACTTCCGAAGAGAGAGGGAGCAGAGAGGGTAGATGATTATCACCCCATTGCGTTATCAAATGTGATATATCTCATTTTGGGCAAAGTGTTGGCAAATCGTCTGCGCGGGGTTCTGAACGATCTTGTCCTTCCGATGCAGTCATCGTTTATACCGAGGCGTCAACTGCTGGAGGGAGTGGTTATGACGGCAGAAATAGTCTCGGATTGGAAGAGAAGAGGGACCACCACATACTTCCTTTGGAAGGTTGACTTTTCAAAAGCGTACGACTGCGTGAATTGGAAGTTCATTTTGACGTCTTTGGTGAGGAGAGGCTTTCCGGATGTTTGGATTGACTGGATGAAGAGGTGCATCATAACCACCTTGTTTTGGATATTGGTAAATGGGAAGCAAGAAGGTGGCTTCTTCCAACCGTAGAGGGGGGGGGGTAAGACAGGGCTGTCCTTTGACTCCCTTGCTGTTTGTTCTGATGGCAGATGCGGTAGCAGTTATGCCTAGTGTGGCAGGGGAGGGAGGCTTCTTCAGTGGATACTCCAGAGACGGTCTTTCTGTGCCACCAGTATGTGGATGACACCTTGTTCTTTGTTTAATGCGGGGTGGAGGAGTGCATGTCTGTGAAGGCGGTGCTTGACATCTTTGGTGATCTCTTGGGTCTGAGGGTGAATGGAGCAAAGTCGGCATTCGTGCCCCTCAACATGTCGGCAACAGATTTTGCGGTTTGCAGTGACGTACTGGGGACGACACAGAGTTCCCTGCCTATCAACTATCTGGATCTGCCTCTTCTGACGGGGAGGATGCGACAGATCGACTTGCTACTTCTGGTTGAGAAGCTGGAAAAGAAGCTTGCTGGTTGGAAGGCGGTTTTCTTATCGAAGAGTGGGCGTCTGGTTCTAACCAAGGTCGTTCTTTCTGCCATCCCGGTCTTCTTCATGTCCACAAGAGTTTTGCCAATGGGGATACGAAACAGACTGGAATCTTTGATGTGCCGTTTATTCTAGTCGTCGTCTCGTAGGGACACGGGTCTTGCTTTGGTCGATTGATCGACGGTGTCTACACCGACTGGAGAGGGTGGCCTGTGAGTCTTGAAGCTCTGCTTGCGAAGTAGGTACTGAAGATTTGGGGCCCTGGAGCTGACCTATGCTCAAATCTAATTAGGTCGATTTATGGTGTTTCGTCCAGTTTGGTGACCCATACGGGCGGTGGGGGGTTGCCAACTACGTTCTGGAGAGGAATTTGCTCTGTCTTGTTGGATTTGACTGGATGCTTGCGACCTATGCTAGGTGACGGTCGTTGTTTCCGTTTTTGGAAGGATGACTGGACGGAAGATGGTGTTCTCTGTGACCTTTACCCGAGACTATATGTGCTGGCTTCAAACAAGGACATTTGTGTGACAGATGTATGGGCGAACGGTTCATGGAAACCTATCTTTGTGGCTGAGCTGTCGAATCAAAGAGCTGAAGATTTTTTGTGCCCGTCTAGTAGGTTGTCTAACCTTGAGGTACCATCGGAGGGAAGGGACTCGTGGTGCTGAAGAGATGGTTTCTTCTCGGTAAGAACGACCTACAAGGCTCTGGCCACCCAACCTTCGGGGATGGAGACGTTGGTGTCGAGAGACTACAAAGATCTAGACTTGGAGGATCCTATCTAGGGTAAAGGTATTTTTCTGGTTATTAAGGAGAGATCGGGTGTTGACGACAGCTAGAAGAACAAGGCTCTGCCTCGGGATTGCAGAGGGGTGTAGTAGATGCGGTGAGTCGTCAAAAAATGTGGATCACTTGTTCTTTAAGTGCCCTGGATCGATTGAAGTTTGGAGAAATACGTCAATTGCGGGTCTAGATTGGAGCAACAAGGAGAACTTCTGGGATTCCGTTTGTTGAAGATGGTCAGGCTCGGAGTAAGGGAGATCGAAGATTTGTGCGCCTATTTGATCCTCTAGCTGGCTAGAAATAGTGTGGTCTTTGAGGGAACAAGATTCTACTCCGAAAGTGTACTTGGGTATGCTGGAGACCTCGTTGAATCGTGGCGGGTGTAATTAATAGCTTACTTATTTATATCATATTTTTTAGATGGTCCTCTTAAGGAGGTCCATCTCACCGTCTCTAGAAAAAAATTGGAAGAGAGATTCTTTTAGATACCTGGGATCTATTTTGCAACATGATGGGGAAATTGATGAAGATGTTAGTAATAGAATAAATCCAGGCTGGCTAAAGTGGAGACGAGCCTCTGCTGTTCTCTGTGATAAGAAAATTCCTTTAAAAATCAAAGGAAAATTTTACAAAGCATCTGTGAGACCTACTATGTTCTATGAATCTGAATGTTGCCCTGAACCATAGACTTGTGCAGAGAATGGCTGTAGCGGAAATGAAAATGATGCTAAGTTGTGGACACACACACACACACACTCAAATATCGGATTCGGAATGATACAATCAGAAAGAAAGTTGGTGCAGCTCCGATCGAGGATAAGATGCGAGAAAACCGCTTAAGATGGTTTGATCATTTGCAAAGAACGTCAGCTGATGCACCAGTTAGGAAATGCGAGTTTCGGGATGTTGAGCCGTCTAAGAGGGGGCGATGACGACCCAAGAAGTGTTGGAATGAAACTATACGAAAGGATCTTAGTTTTTTGGATATAAGCCCGTGATTGACCCAACATAGATCTGAATGGAGGCGAAGAATCCATGTAACCGACCCTACTTAATTGTTGGAAAAGGCTTTGTTGTTGTTGTTGTTGTATACCCCTCATCTATGATGAACGCATTTGACTGCCATGTGGCAACCATTCATTGGAGGGTCCTACTTTCCTCTTTTATTCTTCTTTCTCTTCCTCCTTTCTTCTTCAAAGGGAAATTCACCCAACCTCCGTGACCACTATCTTTCCTTCTTCCATGGCATGTGCATCCTCTCCATCCCCGGATCCCTCCACGAAGTAGCTAGGGGGTGACTTCCTTTTCTTAATCCGGCATTGGAACAACAGACATGTTCGCTTCTAGCTCTTTCTCGCGCTCAAGGTCAAGGTAGTGGGGGAATGGTGCTAGATAGGGGTAGGCAGTTGGGAGGGACGGGGAAGGTGGATCACCGTTTCTTCCTCCTCCACGGCCTTCGTCTCATCGTCATCCTCGGATCCCTCTCTGTAGCAGCTGGGGGGTGGCTTCCTTTTTTGATTCGGCATCAGAACAATATTCATTTCACTTCTAGCACTATTTTGCACTCAAGATCGAGGCCGGGGGTGTGGGGGAAGATTGCGGGATGGTAGTAAACAATTGGGAGATGGCAGAGGAGGTGGGAGGCAGAGGGGACCGTAGAGATCGAGGTGGAGGAGGAGGGGGCTAGAGGAGTTGGGGGTGGTAGAGGAGGGGTCGGAGTAGGTGTGCGGTAGTGGACGAGTGGGCTGGAGGGCTCGAGGCGGAGGATGGGGGGAGGTGTTGTGGAGGAGGTTGAGGAAGGAGGAGGGGGTCAGAGGAGGTGAGGTGCGACGGGAGAGAGGGTTGGAGAGCTCCGGGCGGAGGAGGGGATCTGAGGAGGAGGATGTGGTGGATTTACAGAGGAGGAAGAAGACAAAGGTGTTTAAAAAATCACATATCTAGCTAGGTATTCTTTCTAATCGCCCTTGTGTCCAAAAAATGATGTCCGTTCAGGATGTGGGTGGACGGCAACTATTTTGAGGGGCACAAGTGTTTAAACTGTAAGAAGGTAGGAGCACAATTAATATTGCAAAAAAGGGAGAGACATAACTGATATTGCAACAGTTAAAAGGGGGGCATAAATGTAAAAAATCCTTTATTCAATACTAACTTCATTTGAACTTGCCTCCTTTTCTTCATCACAGTGGATCTCACTTTATCGTTTTCTTGGATTCTTGAGGTTGCGGACCTTTGTGGGGGCATAGGGCAACAGCGGGGATTGAAGCTTGATTTCTTGGCAGGGGGTGAGTTCTTGTTGATTTTGTCCAGTTTTATTCGATTTCCATATTGCTCTTTTCTGATGGATTCATCCTGGGTCTGCAGATGATACAGGTTCTGAGGAGGTAATGTTTATTGTAGGGGGTTTCCTTGAATCTAACTTGTGAACTGAAAAATGTTGATCCACAAGTGGTGCAGGGGCTATTTTCCTGTTTATTAGCCTGGTTCTGGATTGAAGGACTTGTCTGTACCTATCAATGCATTTAAATCTGCAAGTTGACTATGGTTTTTAATGTTCGAGGCGCTGACAGTTTTGAAGAGTCTGGGTCTGTATTGTACTAGTGATAATTCCCAATAACTTCTTATGTGAACTTTTCAGTCGACCGACTACTTGATCGTCAACTAATTGTATGTATTTGTCTGTCAACCCAGATCTTTCCTCCATCTAGGGGACCCATTCCCTGACGGACTCTAACGTCCCCGAGGGTTTCTAATCGATGATCGTGACCTATTAAAAGGACCGAGTGCTCGTTTCAACATTGCTTGAGCTTCTTTGCATCTAGCATTCTGCAATCACTCCACTACATGGAAGCATTCTAAAAAAAGTTATCCAATTTATTTTATAATCAGACAAGGCTCTTTTATGTTCCTATGTGGAAAGGAGAAATTCTTTCTTGAGGGTGTTAAAGGAAGGCACAAAGGTTGTGAATGGGTTTGTACTATCCTTGATTTAAAGTAGTGTGAATAGTAGGACGATCTCCGACAAGTTGCGCAGAGGGTCGAATCCTAGAATCGGTTAGAAATGTTGGTTTGAAAACAACAATCAAGATCGATCGATCATCATGAGAGGTTGGTCAATCAAACACTTGTTTGAGTAGAATTTTGTTAGATAGAATAGAAGCAAAGATCCTACTTATGCCTACTGTACATATGCATTCAATAAGGGAAAGAAGGCAAGATCCTCCACTTGGTCTATAAATATTTCTCCTTGGAGTTCTACTTCAAGAAATATCCTTGCATGCTACACATAAACGCTAGATAATTGTGACTATGTCACATATTGTGTGTTGTCTTTAAACAAAATGGGGAGTAGGTTTTGTGCTCTTATTCTTTTCTCATTAATGATGTCTATTTTTAAGGGAGTTTAAAGAATATAGGACTTATCGAGTCATTGGAGTCAAAATCTAATATAATGTGTTGCTTCTTCTTCTTCTTCTTCTTCCGAGGGTAGTTTCTATCCTCGTGAACCACTAGCAAAAGCACTATGCAAGGCCAATGCGACAAGACATGATGGAGGAGCATGTGAATGTTGAAGACATCGAGCATGAAGGGTGTCACGATAAGTGCGAAGGCATATAGTATTTCAGACTGTGCAATAAGGAAGATTGCTTGATCATTTGCATACCATGCACATTATGATCAGTTTCATTGCAAGGACTTCATGCCAAATGGATTGACTCTTGTGATATATTTCTGATATTTGTAAGGTGGTATCTTAAAATAAGTAAGAATGGTCAACCAGAACACCTAAAGAGGGAGTGGATAAAGGTGCTGTGTTTAGTATAAGCAACATAAGTTGTTCCAGTTAAAGGGACAGTTATTAAGGAAGAATCGTGAAGGTGTAGAGATGAATTGACATATTACATGGAATGGAAGAGATTTTGGTGGTTTTATTCTTCATATTCGAACAAAATAATGATTGACAAAATGCACAAGGGGCTAGAAGTACTTGGACATGTTCTCTGTCATAGATGGCAAGAGCAAGGATATATTCGTATTTGATCCGTTATCGTATTTGTCTTATATATTCATATTCGTATAACTATTTTAATATATAATTATAGTTGTAGATTTATTTATAGTTGTGCATAACAAACTTTTATGACTTAATTCATCATTGCTGATAATTGCTATGAAATGAATATATTCACTATATTTGTTTTATGTGCAAACCATCCTAAATAAGTATATTCAACATAATCTATTCGTATTTCAATTATTAATTGTATCCGATTCTTATTCGTATTATATTCATATTTGTTTTTTTAAACATCGTAATACATTTTTCATATTCATCAATATTCGAAGGTATTCGTATTTTAAAATAGACAAAGATATCATTATACCTACATTCGCATCCGAATCCGACAATTTTCATCCCTAAGGAAGTGAGAAGAAACTCTCCACAAGTCTCTTTGGAGATGGAAAGAATGGGCGATATTGTGGCATTTAACAAGACTGAGAATAATATCAACATCAACTAAAAAAGTGCTTCCAGAAGTATTGATTTGAAGAGGGTAATACATTTTTTAATTAATCCGTCCATTAATAATCTTAGAGAAGCTCTTTCTCCTTTCCAGAGAGCTAGCTTAGTGGGCTTTCTGCATGAACATTTTGACGAACCAACAAACCCTTGAGAGAATAGAGACAACTCTTCATAGCGGCGAGATTATACTTCTCTTTTAAGCAATGCATAGAGAGGCGGCCATAAACGAGAGTCTTGACAGAGTCCATAAATGAGAGAGTTTTGACGGAGTCGATAATGATGAGGAAATCACAAATGGTGGGTGGGGATAAAAAGTGATCTGCACTATCTCCCAGTCTTTTTTTAGCTTTTTTTCTCCCTTCAACGAGTTTTCAAGTGTCAAATCTGCTAGTAAGGCGAGTTGAACTCTTATATGTAATAGCGTGTTCTTCATAGTGAGATCATACTTCTTTTTCCTTCTCACTTCTCGCTTAATGTAGCAAAGGTAAATAGATCTACGAGCACTTATTGAATCATTGGTGGAATGCTTTGGGAAATGAATTTTTAGAATGTTGCAAAGCAATGGCGATCTCTCTATGCGAGGGAGAGTGTCTGAACAATTTTCTATGATGATCTATCAACATAGAGTGTGATCGATAAAATGCGGTTGAAAGTGCACACTAGGTTCTTAAAAGAACAGATTTAGTATGGGATTTTTGAGGGGAAAACTTTGTGCGGTTATAGGAGAAGAGTTATATTTTGGAGAATCTATAATACAAAAGACAAAAACACCAAAAGATATGGTGAACCAAAAACAACATTAGAAAGGAAACTAGCAGGAAGAGGAGATTCAATAGACGAAATCAGATATGGTACATTTATTGAGAGGATGATTAAGCATAAGGTGGCAATTATTGATCACCATAGATATATAGATATAATTATATATCTATTTTAATATATAATTATAGTTGTAGATTTATTTATAGTTGTGCATAACAAACTTTTATGACTTAATTCATCATTGCTGATAATTGTTATGAAATGAATATATTCACTATATATGTTTTATGTGCAAACCATCCTAAATAAGTATATTCAACATAATCTATTCGTATTTCTATTATTAATTGTATCCGATTCTTATTCGTATTATATTCATATTTGTTTTTTTTAAACATCGTAATACATTTTTCATATTCGTCAATATCCAAAGATATTCGTATTTTAAAATGGACAAAGATATCATTATACCTACATTCGCATCCGAATCCGACAATTTTCATCCCTAAGGAAGTGAGAAGAAACTCTCCCCAAGTCTCTTTGGAGATGGAAAGAATGGGGCGATATTGTGGCATTTAACAAGACTGAGAATAATATCACCATCAACTAAAAAGGTGCTTCCAGAAGTAGTGATTTGAAGAAGGTAATACATTTTTTAATTAATCCATCCATTAATAATCTTAACAAAGCTCTTTCTCCTTTCCAGAGAGCTAGCTTAGTGGGCTTTCTGCATCAACAATTTGACGAACCAACAAACCCTTGAGAATAGAGACAGCTCTTCATAGCGGCGAGATTATACTTCTCTTTTAAGCAATGCATAGAGAGGCGGCCATAAACAAGAGTCTTGACAGAGTCCATAAACGAGAGAGTTTTGACGGAGTCGATAATTGAGGAAATTACAAATGGTGGGTGGGGATGAAAAGTGATCTGCACTATCTCCCAATTTTTTTTAGCGTTTTTTCTCCCTTCAACGAGTTTTCAAGTGTCAAATCTGCTAGTAAGGCGAGTTGAGCTCTTATATATAATAGCGTATTCTTCATAGTGAGATCCTGTGACAGAGAGGGGGGGGGGGCTTAGCCCCCCCGGCTCTCAACTATGTACTTATATATATGTTTAATATATAGTATTATATATGATCTAAATACACCATTTAATAATTAAAATTTATATGTTATGTTATAATAGCCCCCCTTAAACATTACATGGCATGCATAATCGGATACTGTATATCCGTATATGTCCATAATCATACCTGTTTATAAATCGTACGAGTATATAGTTTATATTTTAGCATATATGGTATAGATAACAATTTTTCTTTTATATTTCTTTGCATATACGGATATGGATTTGGACACCTCTTTCATTTTTAGGATCTTAAAACGGATATGGTTACATATTTTTCTAGTGTATACATATATAGATACAATTACATATTTGTATCCACATGTTTGCAACCTTATTTTTATCTACGTTGATTTTAAAATAGCATGCAGATGCATGTACACATGCCAAAATATGTATAAACAAATATGATAAGGGATTGGTACACATATCTATATAGTGTTACTTGTTTGAACATATTAAATCTAATGGTATTACTTAATATCACATTAATAAATGTGTATTTCAGTGATACGAAGAGTTCTGTAGGAATCTTTTGGTCAATATAATGTTTATAGATTGGGGTTGATGGGGCTGCCCGCTGGGGGCAGCCAACATGGCTGCCCCGCCCCATTTTTGAGCAATTTTTTTATTTTTTTGGAAAAATAGCGCCATGTATATTCATCCCTATATCCCTCCTATATGCCATTCGAATTTCGTCAGAAACAGAGACTCCTACGGCCTCCATCCAGACAAGGTTGATTTAAAAAATCTTGCGATCATTAAAAAAAATGACGTCTGGATGGAGGCCGTAGGAGTCTTTGTTTCTGATGAAATTCGAATGACATATAGGAGAGATATATGGATGAATATACATGGCGATATTTTTCCAAAAAAATTTAAAAAATTCACAAAAAATGAGATGGGGGCGACCATGTTGGCTACCCCTAGGGGGCAACCCCATTTTTCCCTTATAGATATTATTTATGTTCGATTATAACTTTATATGGGTTTTTTTTTGTAAAAAATACCTTCCCAATATTAGTTTCAATCAATTATGGAATTATTGGAAGCTCGCCTTATAGATTGAATTCGTTTCCACAAATCCAACCTCATAAATTGAAACTTCTGTTAAAGTTCTACATATGCTCCAAATTTTGCTCAAATCTGATGACATTTCCTAATTTATCTTAGTGGTTAAAAGTTCAATTAATATTTAAGCAACTTAAGTCCCATTTAAAAGAGAATCAAACTTTTATCATTGGTATAAAATAGCAAATGATCTTGGATTTGAGCGAAATTAGGAGGATATGCATAACATTATTCGAATATTCTATCTATAAGATTGATTTTAAAAAACAAAATTTGAAAAAAAAGTTACAACACCTCTTTTGTAACTTACATTACAACAGAGGAACCTCTCACCAAATATTAACAATTAAAATGACAAGATAAATTAGATAAATAATATCTAAATAATTTGCCTCCCCTTCTACCCCCACCCGAAATAATTTAGCCCTCCAAGAAGAATTTTCTAGCTTCGTCCCTGGGATCATACTTCTTTTTCCTTCTCATTTCTCGCTTAATGTAGCAAAGGTAAATAGATCTACGAGCACTTATTGAATCATTGGTGGGATGCTTTGGGAAATGAATTTTTAGAATGTTGCAAAGCAATGGCGATCTCTCTATGCGACGGAGAGTGTCTGAACAATTTTCTATGATGATCTATCAACGTTGAGTGTGACCGATAAAATGCGGTTGAAAGTGCACACTAGGTTCTTAAAAGAACAGATTTAGTATGGGATTTTTCAGGGGAAAACTTTGTGCGGTTATAGGAGAAGAGTTATATTTTGGAGAATCTATAATACAAAAGACAAAAACACCAAAAGGTATGGTGAACCAAAAACAACATTAGAAAGGAAACTAGCAGGAAGAGGAGATTCAATAGACGAAATCAGATATGGTACATTTATTGAGAGGATGATTAAGCATAAGGTGGCAATTATTGATCACCATAGCCATCCGGGAAGGTGGGAGTTGAAGCCATTTAAGAGAGTTGAGAGGAGAGGCTTGGAGTTGGTGGTGATGTTTTCTCTTGAGAGGTGAGAGTGGATCTTTTATGGGGTTTGTTGGTACTAAGTAGGAAAGTGATAAATTGCTGAATGATTTAATCGAGTAGGTGGAAGATAGGAAAAAAACAAGCCAAGATTTGCTGGAAAGTTTTTCGAAGCAAAATAGATTAATTAGTTGAATAAGAACAAGCCGATCTTTGTGGAATTTAAGTAAGTTTTAATTGAATCCTCTAAGAGAGGACTGATTCTGTGAGAGCCAAAAACTGTGAGAGTATGCGAACAATGAGTCTGGACCATTAGATTCTGTTGATTGATTGGAGGAGAGAGATGAGCAGAATCTAATGGTCCAGACTCATCACTCTCATGCTCTCACAGTTTTTGACTCTCACAAGATCAACCCTCTCCTCAAAGAAATACTAAATGAATTACACGTATATATACATGGATGATGAATATTATTAGAAGGCTAAAATACATCATCTAATTTACATAAATGCCCACCCTTTAGCTTGTCATTCCTCACACATTATTAAAGTATTTACATTCAACACTACTATTTGGGAATCATTCTAGCACCTCATTCGTGTAACTAGTCTAAGTCCTACTTGAGTGACTTAATGGGAGCTAATTATGCCTCAAAAAGATTTAAACCATCTAGCGAAGATGAGGTAGAATTAAGTGACTTGGCCAATTACACAACCTCATAAGAAAAGAACCACAACATCTTCTATTTAGTACATAACATTATACATATGTGAGCATATACATGTACTTCTACTCAAATATTCGATTATAACGTAGCTCGACATCTAAAAATGCACCATCCTTTAATTGAAACAAAGTATATTATATGCTAAACTATAGATAAGGAAGTAAATGCTAAAAAAAGATGCTTGAACTTGCTCCTACTTCTTCTCAACATTTGAAACACCATAGTGAAGGCACACGCATATACGGACAAGAAGATGCATATGCACACTTTCCCGAATATATATTTCCGAGAAATCTAGTTAGCAGGGTTTTCTCCCGCCAAATAATACCTTTTCAAGGTCAGTGACCAGTGGGCATAATCATTCCTTTGTTTCTTCTTTCCCATAATATATGACAGATCGAGACAAATATCTCATTTTTCATATGCCAATAAAGAAATTGCCCATGGGATCTTTTGACTTTTATGAGGGTTTGTTTGTGAAGAGGGAATCATTTGCGAAGAGGTATACCTACTCCTCATGAAGGGCAATTAGTCAGGGAAAGAAATGCTTGTAGTGCGATTTCCCACACGCCCACACGCATACACACCCACGTAAACATGCATGCCCACATGCACAGACGTACGCGTGTGTACACACAAACAAGCCGAAAGAAAGAAGTAACGCACAACCAAATCCATACTTGCCCTCGTACTAATGTTTGCATAAGTATACTAGATTTATCATAGAGTTAGTCTACTCGTAGTTTTTCAAGTATGATTTTGTAATATAACTATACTATGGAGGAGTGAACAATTCTAGCGCATACGACTTAAAACATGAGCTACATTATAATTATCCACATATCAAACATTGCTGTGGTTTAATACTCGTAACTAGAGCAACATCACCATTCTTCTCACAACAAGAGTAACATTGGAAGTCTCAACATGCACTTGTACACTCATAACACATGCTAGGCATATCTTATAAGTTACTAGGTCATGTGGTTTCATACTAAATTGCACCAAGTTACATTAGCATTAGGCCATGAAAATCTAACCTAACACTATACAAAGCTATATTATAACTATTTCATGGAATTTCTAAGCTATACTACACAAGTTTATACTACAACTAGGTCATACAATTCTAAGTTACTATGTAATTAGTATCTATAGCATATACGATTACATCTAGGTCATGAATTGCTACATACAACTAGGTCACACAATATTACATTGATTTAGATCATGCAATTCTAAATTAATAAACATCTTCATACAATTAATTAATAAAAATATATTGAATCATATCGCAGTTAGTTTCATTTAGTATGCTCTTATCACCATCGATTTGATTAAACTCCATGTTAGCAATTTATCCTTGTTATTTCTTTCCATCCCTAGTTCCACTTATATCTTAGGAAAATTAAAGATAAGCTAGAGGGACTCCATCCCTAAGATAAATTCCGTAATAGTCTTCTCGATAAACAAAATTCTTTGTATATGATCCAAAACCTTTTAATTCTATAGATAGTGTAACAATGACGCATTTTCGAAATGCGATATACATATCACTGTTCAAAAATGCTGCATCTATGTTATGATAGCATTTTTAGAGCTCTAAAAACTGGAAGAAGCCGATATCGCATGTTTAGATCGTGACATCAAAATGCACATTTTGATGTCGCATTCTAAACATGAGATATATGCTTCTTTCTAGTTTTTAATTTTTTGAGCCATTTCTTTACGATTTTCAGAACTCCAAAAATGTGGATATTGCATATTCAAAATGCCATATGTATATAATATTTTAAACATATGACATTACTACAGTATTTTGGGAATCAAAAAGTTTCCGACCATTTTCGTGGAATTTATTTATCGAGAACACTATTAAGGAATTTGTCTCCTCCTTCCCCGCTTCTTAAGATTTACATTCCATTATCATATGGCTACTAGACAGAGAGCACAAATGGACTAGAACGTATCGCCGTCTCAAGCTTCATCCCAAGTTTAGCATGTTCATAGCATACCACACTTCACAAAATTTAACACTGGTGTATCAATATTACAAGTACTCCACTTTTACAATACTATCATTTGAGCCTCCTATACACCACCCAATAAATCAAGATACTTAGCTTCATGAGACCTCGTGAATTATATCATAATAACTAATCGAAGCCACATAGAAGCATATTTTTAGACCGCTTATATATTAATCTCGACAATGTTAATAATAAATAGAAAGTTATCGATGTATATTCTTCGGACGAAGGATGATAGTTAAATTATGTAATTTACATATTAAACATGTATGTATCAATATTTTCTAGATTTATTTCCACAATTTGTATTTTTGTAACTTCTAGCCATCTCATCACGCTTCTAAATAATATTGCTTAGTATGACAAGCTACTCAACACATTGTCATTTTGAGGCAATGCGTTATTCCATATGTCTATCATCTAAAATAGTGTCTAACATGCATAATTATGAGAGATGATTGTAATCTAAATCATAAATTTAACAAGCAAGTTATGTTCTACTTATAGATATGCATATCCAGTAAATTTCAAATTTTACATAGCGGCAAAAATGTCAAATCAAGTATATAATACTTGTGCTATATGAAAACTTACTTATATTCTTCTTAATTATTCAATTAAGGAAAGAAATCACATCATCATAAGCATATAGTCACTCATCCTTGCATTTAAAGGAATAATTTAATAACAAAATAATGACTGAATCATTGCTATATATATGTGCTCAACATGAGCATATCAAATATCTTTCATTCACATGCTCATATATGCTTTAGATATGGACAAAAGTAAGCATGCTAATTAAGGCATATGAATTATTAAAAGTATCTATATAAGCATCTCAACAATCGCTAGCATTGCTACAATATAATATATATGTGCTTGTATACAAGATTCAACAATATAAAGTATGAAAAGTAAATTATAACTTAGGAGTAAAGCATGCTAAAGTGTGCACTAACGTGGGCTCATGAGATCGTAGAGGACCGAGCATCACATCCTAGTACACTTAGAACTCATAAACAACTCAAAATATTGCTTCAAACACTTAATCAATTGGCTAACTTATGATGTAGTCGAATCCTAACCCAAATTATGTCTTCTAACACAAAATCAGCCGACTGAAGAATGAACTTGTCGACTCAAGAGTTCATCACCACCTCTTTATTCCCCCTTTTGATTTCCTATTGATAAAAAAAGTAAAAAATCAAAAACAAAATAAAAAATAAAAAGGTTACAGCTCTCCGTGCGGCCCCTCCTGTACATCAACCTTTCACAGCTGCCCACCTCCGCCAGGCCACCTGCGGCTGCACTATCCGCTATCTAGAGCACAAATCCCTCGAGATCTGCCTTCTCCTCGATGACAGCGAGTGAGAGCCACTGTTGTTGAGCGATGACATGACCCCATTTGCCAGGCGAGAACCGATGACCTCTTCACCGTCGCATCCACCCAACCCGAAGCTGCTGAGCTCAGGCTGTGCCCACTCACCTCACACATGCACTCGAGCATATATTGGCTATTTACCTAACATCGCATGTCCCCAAAGCTTCAATGGTCAGAAGCTTCGAAGCCCCTCCGTTCTAGAGTCCCTGCGTCGATGAGGGGTGGTCGACACACATCACCAGCCACCCTCAGACCCTCCTCTCACCCCTAGGGTCTTCGCCGACCTTTAGTGGATCTTCTCCGACCTTTAGTGACCTAGGAGGAGTGCGAAGAAGCTCCCAGATGCTCGTTGGAGCCCAGACATCACCGCCGCATGGAGGAGGATGACAATGAAGCAACAAGATACAAATACCGTCTGATCCCCTGATCGGACGACCCAAAGTTTGTTCCATCCTCAGTGCTTGCCCGGGAGGCTTGGTGGGATCGAGCCCACTTCGAAGCCTAGAGGACACCCCATGTGGCCTCTGCACCTACAATCAGCCAAACCTAGATGCCATCGTAAGCTCGCATGCCTCGCACATGGGGAGTGGGTCATTTGCAACTACACCCTCATGCTTCTCTAGATTCACATGTAGGTCCTAGGCACGCATACGCAACATGGTGCCCTGAGTATTTTGCATAGGGCCCCCGTCAGATTCTGCATTTTACAATTTGGTCCTTGTGCTTTTGAGAAAATTACAGAGAAGGCCTTACAACTTTTACAATTAAAAAATAACCCTCTAGGGGTGTTTGTGATGTTTTCTTTATTTTTCTTATTTTTCTTACATTTGTGCCCTAGACTTCTATGCTTATATCTTGAGCATCCGAACTACGTTTTTGATGATTTCAATTTCATATTGAAGCACACTTTATTATCTATCTAAGGGTATAATTAATTTCCTAATTCGACACTTGGAATAGAACATTGTATTTGAGTTGTATTGTGTCACCTTACTTGATTATGTAAATGTCAATAATTGAAAATGGAGTTATGTTAATTGCATCAATTGTTAATGACATCATCCACTTATGTATTACTCAATCAATTGATAGATCTAGGGGCATATTTGTGCATTATCAATTTATTTGCATTGCATCATATTCTGCTGCATATTGACTTTAAATTAAATTGCATAAAATCAAATAAAAATGCATTTTATTCATGTACTCATGTTTTGCATCGTATTGTTTGTGCACTGCTGACTCAAGTAGATAAATCTATTTCTTTATCTAGGTATTAGAGTCTGATTAATCATTAAAATTGGTTGTGTCTCTGAGTTCGACCTTGGACTTCTCAGGTTAAAAATATTCAATTAAGACTGAGCGCCTCCTCACGGAGATATTTAAGGCTTAGTCTTTGATAGATCTTTGAGTGACCATATTACAAGAAATACAAATTAACATTGCCACTCAATGGTTCATCAGAATCCATTTGATTAATTTGATTAATTTAGGGGTATAATCTCTTAGGGCAAAAGCTTTTTAATGCACTCAATCTAAGGGCATCAAATGGTTTCTTGAGGTCGATTTTAAGGACCACGTCCTTAGATTTTGTATGACTCTAATGCATAAGAATTCTGAGGTAACGACAAAGGCATCAGATGCACCACGTCCCTTCAAGAAGGCACATTGTGGGGGGGGGGGGTAAGCTCGGCTAATTTGGGAGCCCATCTATTGGCGAGAATTTTTGAGATGATTCTCAAATGGAGATTGATAAGGTGTCGATGGATCGATAGTTGCTGATATCTTGTGGATTCCCCTTTTGCAGAGAAGAATCATGATGGAGTTGTTCATGACTTTCATATCTACCACATTGAAATCATTAGAGGAAAGGTAATGGACCATGCTTATGAAGTCCCCCTTAATTGTTCAATATTTCTTAAAAAGTCCTGGGATGCAACCGTTGGTGCCATGGGCCTTCAAGGATCTTAGACCTTTGATGACAAAGAAAACTTCTTCCTTCGTGAATGATTTTATAAGATCTTCAGGGTTCGATAACTTACCTATCACTTTTGGGTCAAGGTCAAAGGAAAGGAATGCGTTTGGTTCTGAGAAGGAGTATAGTTGTTGGTAGAAGGCTGTCACGATACGAGCTATACCCTTACCATCCATGTCTAGGGTGCATGTGTGGTCTTTGAGAGCGAGGATGCTAGTTATACTTCTTCTTATTGAAGCAACACCGTGAAGGTATTTCATGTTTATTTCAAAGCAGTGATAGAGGTGAAGATGGGTTTTATGGTAGGAGAAGGTTTTGGGTAGGACTTAGCTTTGGTTAGAGGAGGAATATCTAAAAGGTTTGGAGAGATTAGGATGCGATCTAAAACCGCTCGTATGTTCTGGAATGGTAGTTTTGTCCTATATTTAAGAAATATATAATATTGTTTTACTCTTCCAACTCTAGATTCTGCCAATTTCATCTCATCAATCTGTTTGCCGCAAATAAGAGATGGCAAGTTGAATAGCCATTTCTGTTGTGATGCCAAAATTTGCTAGATTCCATTTCCAGCTAATTAAATCATCTTTTTAGTATCCAATCACATCATTGTCTGTCCATTTACTTTTTGTTTGTTAGTTTTTTGATGTACAATCATTGAGAATAGTGACAAGAGAGAGAGAAAGATACCTGAGACCAACCTCCATGCATTTGGACCCTTCGTTTTTTGAGAGAAGAAAGGGTGGTCTCAACTCCAGATTCACTACTATCATTCTTTAACAGTTTTTGATAGCACTATATATATAAGAATTTAATTTTTATATATAAGAATTTAATTTACAATACACAACTCTACACCACATGATTCAAGATATATATAGTGCCTTGCAATGCTAAGTAATATTCTTAGGACCCGTTTCGGTTCGGGAATAAGCAGGAACAAGGATGATGAACAATGAGAATAAGGGTATATTCTTTGTTCGGCTGGAGGATATGAATAAGGAGAATAAGGTGAAATCACTACAGGAATTGCCCCATTTAGGGACGACAACTAGCGACGGTTTATGAGCGACCGTCCCTAATGCCTCTTTTTAGGGACGGTCATCAAGCAACCGTCCCCAATAACCATACTCAATGGGGACGGTCTCTAATGACCGTCTCCTCTGCCTTGAGTCATGCCACTGGATGTTTTCGACCCTTCTGGAAGGGCTTTGGGGACGGTCCTGACCGTCCCCATTGTGCCTCTGTTGGCGTCGCCTCTAGCGATTGGACCATGGAGGTCGACCAAAGGGGACGGTCGACGTTGACCGTCCCTTCAGGTTTGACCAGACTACTGGACGTTATCGACCTTCCTGTAAGGGCTTTGGGGACGGTCATGACCGTCCCCATTATTCCTCTGTTGGCGTCGCCTCAGCGATTGGACGAAAGAGGTCGACCAGAGGGGACGGTCACCGATGACCGTCTCCTCTGGTTTGAGCAGGCCACTGGACATTTTCGGCTCTTCTAAAAGGGCATTGGGGACGGTCCTGACCGTCCCCAGTGGTCCTCTGTTGGCGTCGCTTCTAGCGATCGGACCAAAGAGGTCGACCATAGGGGACGGTTATAGTGACCGTCCCCTCTGCCTCGACCACGCTACTGGATGTTCTTGGCCCCCTGCAAGGGCTTTGGGGACGGTCCTGACCGTCCCCTTTATTCCTCTGTTGGCGTCGCCTCTGACGATGGACCAAAGTGGTCGTCCAGAGGGGACGATATTATTGACCGTCCCCTCTTCCTTCTCAGAGGAGACGGTCTTTAGTGAACCGTCGCCGATCGTCACCAATGGAGACGGTCATTACGACCGTCCCCATTGGTCAGATCGAAAAAAACCCCTTCGACCTGCGTTTTCATCCCATTCTCCCATCTACAAAGCCGCCGCCCCAAGGTCGCCCTCTCCGCCCCGGCGTCTCCTCCGGCTCCTTCTTGCTATCCGAGGTCATTAATCTTCATTTCAGGTAAGTATCAACACTCCTTTACTTTTATTCTTGTTTAATTTAGTTGATATTCTTGTTAGAGTTGTTTTTCCCCATTGGATTTTGTTGTTTTGGTTATATACTTAGGTTTGCTTGATTTGTTTAGTATATAATATGTATGATTTGTCTAGGTTTGCTTGATGATATGCTTAGGTTTGCTTGTTTCCCCTAGTTATGATTTGTTTGGTTGATAAGCCTAGGTTTTCTCCCTAGGTTGTGTATACAATAGGTTAGGCATAATGATTTGGATATACCATAGGTTTATCTCTTAGCCTTTGTGCCACAGCGAGCCCTGATGAACACCTAACCTGATCTGCTCTGTCTTCTCGAATTCCTGCGAAAGAAATCAGAAAAGAAAGAATCTTCGGTCGTTGTCGACCAGGTGAGGGTTATCAGAAAAGATTAATGTGAATTAATCTCCTTTATTTTATTTATACTCCTAAACAAAGTGTATAGCGGTTTTGTACGGGAGTGTCGAACTCAGGGAGGCAAACTGTTTTAAACTAGGAAAATCAATGGAAAACCTAAGGATAAGTGTTCCCTAATTTTTATTGTATTTTTAGGAATTTTTCTGAATTTTTATTTGAATTTTATGAATTTTATATTGTTTTTGTAATTTTTATCTATTTTATGATTTTTATTATTATGAGAAATTATTTAAATTTTTATTTGATTTTAGTTTTGTAATTTTTAGGCTTTTAAAGGTTTTTATTATTTTTATGGAATTTTAAAGGGTTATTAAGATTTTTTTAATTTTTGGTTTGTTTTTAAAGGGAAAAAGGGAATTTTTATTGCAAACAGTGTAGTTTTTGTGATTTTTAAAGCTGAAATTAATGCGAAATTATTTTTATTTTATTTTCTGTAGAAACTAGATGAAATTCCCTTTAAAACGATAGGTTGCACGTTTTTAGGGGATTTTTATTGAGTTAGTTATGATTTTTACAAGTTTTTATGTATTTTTTTGTGTATTTTGTATTTTTTTTATTGATTTTATTATTTAATTTTTATTTTATTTTGGGTCTAATATGTAATATATGGTAATATAGACTAACTACAATTTTTATATGATTTTTAAAAGTATTTTATAATTTTTATGGGGTTTTATATGTGTATATAGGGTATTCTATAGAGATAGGGGTATAAATGTAATGAAACTGTAACAGGCAGGGGCACTTTTGAAATATATGAAACGTTGAGGGCCTGTGTGCAAAAAGTTCAGATCATCATGCGCTTCGCAGCAGCTGCACCTCTGGAAGGACTAAATCGCAAATATGAAAACCTGCGAGGGTGTAACGGCAAAAGTCACAGTGCTCCACGTGATCTGCACGCGCCTCCAACCGACGAGGACCTGTTCGTAATATTTGAAACCTGCAGGGTGTGATATGTAAAGTTCACCGAAGTCACGTGACCTGCACGCGTGCGTCTGTTACGCTAACTGATTGACACCTGGCGCCTGCGTGTTCGTCCGATGATGTCGATCCAACGCCTACGATTTGGGCGTTAATCGACGTTTCTGATCAAAACTGGGGCTAACACCGGAGATCGGACGTCGCTGAAGCTATCTCGATGAACAGGGATGAAGGAGGACTCCGGCGAGATTGGATCGTCAAATTGGAGCGCTCGGCTGATCAATTCTCGCTGCTGACGGCTCGAACAGTTTCGTAACGACCTTCCGCACCGGATCGAAGGCGAAAACGAGATCCGGAGTAGCTAATCAACGATCTGGAGCGATGTTTCCCCACACGGCTTTTGTATCCTCGAATGTCTCCTGGATCTGCAATAACAGAGCGATCGAGTCGCTACCTGAAGCCACTGCACCCTCCGCTCGGTGTTCAGCTGTTGATTGATAATCCCGACGTGACGAGAAGGATCGGAGAAGTCAGATGTTCGTCGGAGATGAAGGATGCGAACGCCCTGCGACCTGCAAAGACAAAACCACCTCTGGATCGAGGTCTAAGCCTCGATCCGATGGATCGTAGAAGCGGAAGGGGAACTGGATGGACGAGGCTACGTGGAAGGGAGGGAGAGCCTCGGAGCTCCGGCCGTCGGACACGGCCGGAGGTGATCAGAGATGGAAGAGGGATGGAGAAGTGAACGGTGATGAAAACGAAGGTGGAATTGGATGAAATCGGATCGATTTTGAGGCAATTTTCAATCAAAACAGAAGGGAATGGAGGGATTGAGAGGAGAATGGAGGGATTGAGAAGAGAACGGAGGAGATAGAGAAGGAGATGGGATTAGGATCTAACCTGGAGGAGGAAGAGGTAGTTGAAGGTGCTGCGGAATGAATGCCTGGGAGATGGAGCTCGGAGGAGCTCCGCAGTGATCGCCTCGACGCGTCGGCAGCTCGCGGAGGCTGGCGCGCACGATGGCGGAGCGGCAGGGCTTCGCCTAAGGCGCGGCGATCTCGCCGATCCGACTCCCTCTCGCTCGGCGGAGCAGGGACGCTGGAGGCTGTCACCCTCGGGCCTCTCTCTCTCTCTCGCTCGAGCTCTGGTGGAAGGAGTTGCAAATGGCAGATGATCTGAGCTCGGGGGGGTTGACATGTATTTATAGGGAGAAGGTCAGATGAATCTGGACGGGTTCACGGCCGGAGGGGGGTCGTTAGCCGAACGATCGGGTAGTTGGAGCGGTTGGACAGCTGGAGCTCGGAGGAGAGGACGGAGGAGAAGCTTGGGCGCGAGGAAGAAGGAAGGAGCTGAGAAGGCTCGAAGCTCGCAGGGCCTGGCGGTTTTGAATGAAGGAGACGGTGAACAGTGCCTGGGCGGGCACTGTTCACCCGCTGACCGGTTGACCGCCCAATAAAATTTAAGTAAATATAAAGTAAATATATAATTAGTTAAGTTAATTAAATAAGTAATAATAGTTATTATTTATTAAATTAATTTTTATTTTATTTATTATATAATTTTATAAATTATTTTTATGAATATAAAAATATATTTTTATTTACTTTTTATAAGTTTATTTTGTATTTTTAAATAGATATGTGTATGTGTATGGACCTATAGGTATCTTACCTATGTCTATACAATTTTTTTATTATTTTTATTTTATTTAATTTTTTTTTAATTAAAAATTTTTTTTAGTTTTGGATTTATGTTATTAATAATTTATAAATAATATCTACATTATAAAGAATTGTTTTATTTATGTATAAGTATAGGTGAGCTACCTATGTATGATATAGACCTATATATACATATTTTTTTATTATTTTTATTTTGTAATTTTTATTTTTACAAAATTTTATTATTAATTCTTTTATCTATTATAAACAAGTATTATAGACATTTTTTTTACAAAATATTAATTTATAAAAATATGGAATATTGGGGAAGATAGGTACTATGTACAAGAAGAGCAAAAAACCTAACTTTTGCATATGGACCCCAAAAATTATGCACCCAATTTTATAAAATAGTTTAGGAGATGCTATATACAATTAAAGGTGAGTTTGGGTGATTTTGGAGTTTTTATTTGCAAGTTATGGGTCTGTGAAATTTAGATTGTGGCTTTTTATTTTGTGTATAATTTGTGCATTGATTATTATTTTTGGGCAAACTCAATTTTGTATTTTTATTTAAATATTATCTACAACTTTGATGAAGGAAGTTTTCAAGTTTGAAGTGGTCTTGATGATAAATAAAATAAGTGAGATATTTACATTATGGAGAGTGGATATTTATTTTTTTGGTCT
Source organism: Ottelia alismoides (assembly GCA_037367405.1). Lineage (NCBI taxonomy): Eukaryota > Viridiplantae > Streptophyta > Magnoliopsida > Alismatales > Hydrocharitaceae > Ottelia > Ottelia alismoides. The sequence continues at coordinate 429,276 of JAZKJV010002304.1, read as the reverse complement.
TGGTTTTCTTTGTATTTTTATAGGTTAAGATCCTTATCTCCCCCTACTTATTTCTCTTGTCGACCTGGTCAATTATTGACCTGGTCTCGGGGTTAGGATCAGTCTGAATATTTTATATCCAGCCTTCTTTTTTTATTTTTATTTTCCTTTTTCTCTTTATTCTTTTATTTTGTGAAAATAAGTGTTAATTATATAATATTAATATTTGTGGTTAGAATGTTAATTTCATGGAGTTAATGGATATTTACATGCATTTTACAAGGATTTTAGCCAAAATGAAAGAATAAAGGAGATGAATCATGGATTCATCAAGCCCCGCAAAGCGCTTTCTCCTAAGCTCAAGTGTGTTGAGCACAGAGGAGGGGGTGAGCCAAGACCGGACTTTTTGAGGCTAGAGATGAATGAGAGACTTGTGGTGCTTCACGATAAGCCTATGTTTTCTCCTAGGTTGTGTATACAAATAGATTACACATAATAATTTGTTTTATACAATAGATATCTAAAATGATAGTGAAATCATATAATAGATACCCTAGATCAAACTCTAAACAGCCGCTCATTTATCTCTTAGCCTTTGTGCCACAGCGAGCCCCGCAAAGCGCTTTCTCCTAAGCTCAAGTGTGTTGAGCACATAGGAGGGGTGAGCCAAGACCGGACTTTTTGAGGCTAGAGATGAATGAGAGCATTGTGGTGCTTCACAATAAGCATAGGTGTTCTCCCTATGTTGTGTATACAATAGATTAGGCATAATAATTTGTGTATACAATAGATATCCTAATCACTTCATTATGGTTTAGGGTAGAAAACTTGTTGTCTATAATAACACAATGGTGGATTTTATTATGATTGTGCAGTATAATGGATAAATCATGGATGAATAAGAGATACGATGATTTACAACAATATAAGAGAGGAGTGATTGCGTTCTTGGATTGGGCATTTCAAATAGAGAGAGTTGATAAGAAATTTGGTGGTCTAAAGATTTATTGTCCATGTGTGAGATGCAAGAATATTAAATGGGATGTTAGAGAGGCAGTGTATAACCATCTCATCCTCAACGGATTTTGGTTACATTAGTCTATTTGGACAGAACATGGAGAGGGTCTAGATGTGCGAATGGATGAGGATATGGGCGTTGATGCAGGAGTGACTACCCAAACCTTGAATAATGTTGATCACGAGTTATTTGAACTAATAGACGATTTAAGAAGACCTGAGGCACAAGACATTGGTTCAGATGATAGGTTCTCGAGCAGTTGGCCAGATGCAGAAGATATATTGGCTACTGGGGTGGAAATGACGCGTTTGCAGTTTTTGTTAGAGCTGTTTAAGATGAAAGTAAGGAACGGATCAACTGCAGCTATGATGACAGATGTGTTGGGTTTAATACGAAAGTTATTAAATAATCCTCAGAATTATCCTAAGGATTGGAAAGAGGCGAAGCAACGATTCCGATCGCTTGGTCTGAAATACGAGAAGATAGATGCTTGTGTTAATGACTGTATGCTTTTTCGAGGAGAGAATTCAGATCTAGTTCTTTGTCCATATTGTAATGCTTCCCGGTATAAAGAAGAAACAAATGATTTAAAGAGAAAGAAGAAGTCGATGAAAATTTTACGGTACTTCCCATTAATTCCAAGACTAAAATGTCTCTTCATGTCTGAAAAAACTGCAAAGTGGATGACCTGACATTCTCGTTCAAATAAACGAGATGCTAATGGAGCTATGAGACATCCATCCGACGCAGAAGAATGGATAAAATTTGATCAGAGATATCCGCAGTTCTCTAATGATGAGAGAAATGTTCGTTTGGGATTAGCCTCAGATGGTTTCAATCCGTTTGGTAATATGAGTCTGAGTTACAGCATTTGGCCCGTGATTCTGATTGTTTACAATCTACCACCATGGATGTCAATGAGTTCATCATTTATGATGATGACGCTACTAATTCCTGGTCCTAAAGGTCCTGGCAACGCAATTGATGTGTACCTAGAACCGTTAATGGATGAACTAAAAGTCCTATGGACTACTGGAATACCTACATATGATGCATGTAGAGAAGAGATATTTAAATTACAAGCTGCACTATTGTGGACTATAAATGACTTTCCCGCGTACGCAAATTTGTCTTGTTGGAGTACCAAGGGAAAACTCGCATGTCCGGTCTGTTTTGAAAAAACACATTCGACATGGCTGTCTGGAAGTATGAAGCATTGCTATTTGGGTCATCGTCGATTCCTTCCACCAAAGCATAGATGGCAAAGGGCAGATAATAATAAGAAATTCGACGGGACACCTTATGGACAACGAGTTGACTTAGCTCGTGTGAATGGCAACATTATTTGGGAACAGCAATTACTTGTACGAAGCAGTTGCCTAGGACGGACAAACAAGAAAAGTGCAGCCGGCGGTTGGAAGAAGCAAAGTATTTTTTTCAGAGAGTTACCATATTGGAAACACTTACAGCTTCGTCATAATTTGGATGTCATGCATATTGAGAAGAATGTATTGGAAAATATTTTGGGAATGTTAGATCTTTCGGGTCAATCAAAAGATAACTTAAGGACGAGACGTGATTTAGTTCAACTTGGTATACGGGAAGAACTACATCCAATTGAATTAGACAATGGACGGATTACTGTACCTTCAGCAATATATACTTTATCCAATGCTGAGCGTGATAAAATCTTCCGCTTCCTTAAAGGTCTGAAGGTATCTGATGGGTTCTCATCACAACTATCGAGGTGCGTAAATGAAAGAGAACGTAAGATAACCGGATTAAAAAGTCATGACTGGCATGTTTACATGGAAGTTTTACTGCCATTAGCCCTTCGCGGAATTGTTGACGATGCTGTCCTCCAATCATTAACAGAATTGAGTGGTTTTTTTAGATTATTGTGTTCGAAGGTTTTAGATCCGTTGATCTTGAGAAAACTTGAAGATGATATTGTTATCACATTATGCAAATTGGAGCAGATTTTCCCACCAGCCTTCTTTGACGTCATGGTTCATTTAATAGTTCATTTAGCATGTGAAGCAAGAATCGGTGGGCCGGTTCAATATCGTTGGATGTATCCAATAGAAAGATTCCTTCGAAAATTAAAAAATATGGTCTTTAACAAGGCACAACCCGAAGGATGCATTGCTGAAGGTTATCTTTGTGAAGAGTGTATTAATTTCTGTGAAATGTATATGGACGGTGAAAGCGTGCGTTTTAACCGATATGAACGAAATGATGAAGGCGAGGTCGTGGAGGAAGATGACGAATCCAAATTATGGGTCTTTCATTCTTGTGACAGGCATATATTCAGTGGTTTACGCCGCATAATATCCGATGAAGATAGAGATCTCATACAATACTATGTCTTGATGCAGTTGTCAGAAATAGATGAATTCTTTGACGAGTACAATTCATTTTGTAATGAGACGCATAATAAATCTGAATTCCTCAAATGGTTCCGTTCACGTGTGAAACATTTACGGGAAACGACAGATGATAGGTGGAATATTAACCTTGACATTCTTGGAAGCATACCATATTCTCAAGTTATGTCTTACAAGGGTTATATTGTGAATGGATACAGATTTAGAACAAAGTCCGGCGACGAGATGAAATCGACGCAAATGTCGGGTGTTATAGTAAAAACAGATTTGCCTTCAGGTTTAGACGGCTATTATGGGGAAATACTTGACATAATAGAGATCAGTTTTACTCATGAATGTCGATGTGTTCTTTTTATGTGCAATTGGTTTGATGTTGGTCGCGAGGGGATAGGATACCAAAGAGACATAAATGGCATCATTTCATTAAAACAATCTGGGAAATTGCAAACAAATGAGCCCTTTACACTGGCCAGCCAGGTAGAACAAGTTTTCTATGTTCCAGACAACTTAACTGATGGATGGATCATACCCGTGAGAACAGTGCCAAGAGATTTTTTTGATGTCAACGATGATGATGAATTGCTAAATATAAAAGAGGCATATCAAGCTGAAATACAGGAAAATCCAACACAAATTGTAGATGCGGATTTCTAAAATGTAAGTTTACCATCATTTATTTTCCAATTTTTTGATGTAATATGTGAATTATATCATTGTTGTTATATCTAATTCGAATGTTTTATAATATGCAGATATGCCTCCACGTCCTAGACGCATCCGGGATGCACCGCCTACAGCACAGCGAGGGAGTGAGACCTCCGATCCTGACGGATCGAGTGGCTCGGGCGCCAGACGTAGAGGCCCATCTCAGTGCAGAGTGTTGGACCGTCTGCGTCCTGGTGAGACACTCAGGCTGCGGATCGTTGGAGGCGATGCGGTGGGGGAGAACTCGGCTGTTTTCCAGAGTTACTTGGGGCAGGTATGCAGAGCCAGGGTCCCTCTCCACATTACAGACTTCCGTTTAGTGGAGCGGTCAATAAAGGATGCCATTCTTCATGATTTGGAGGTATTTATAATAATAACAAACAAAATTTTTTCTTGAATATATATACAAACTTATTTATGATTGCTTTGATAACTTTGCAGTCTAGTTTTTCCTGGGACCGTGACCCGGCCACTGATGCTCTGATTTTAGGCCATGGGGCGGAGATGTTGCGTAAATATCGAGGTCGTGTGAAGGCCCGAGTGAGTACTTTGCTTTTTATTTAAGTATAAACATGTTTTTCATCATATAGGTATATAATTAATTTTCTTTACATTTTAAAGTACTTCGACCCCGAGCTACCATTGGAAGCTAATTTGGGAAATTGTCCTCCGAATGTACCCGCTGACCAATGGAGGGCGATGATTTATATTTGGATGGGAGAAGAGCATACGGTAAGTGACATAAAAATGTGCATTCTATACATATATCATTTGGAAATCTTTTATTAAAATTCTATCTTCGTATAGGGCATCTCAAGGAGAAATAGTGAAAATCGAAGGAAAGGTTTCAAGTCTACACATAGAATGGGGAGAAGAAACACGAATCAACTGAAGGATGACTTTGTAAGTAATCTATATTATTATTACTGTTAGAATTATAACTATTATATATGTCTTAAAATGGTATCCTAAGTTTACTAATCTTTTCACATTAGGAAGTGGAGAACGAGAGAGTGCCCAGCCGAATGGAAGTGTTCGAGAGGTCCAAGAGCCGCGATGTGGGCGGGGAAGTTCATTGGGTGGATCCTGCCTATGGTCCAATTCATGTAAGTTATTCATAATATATATATATATATATGCATATTTAATACAAATTAAATAAATTTTAACTTAAATAAATTTGTAGGAGGCACTACAAAAAAAGCGCAATTGGCGTGCACACAATAGGGTGCACGGGGCGAGCGCATGTGCTCGCCCAGGGCCGAGCGAGCACGTAGGTTGCACATGTGCTCGCCCAAGTGATCGCCCGTTTGAATCTGGAGGCGCGTTTATACTTTTGTAGACGGGCGAGCACTTTAATAGCACATGTGCTCGCCCAAATGTGCTCGCCTAGTTGAAAATCGAGGCGCGACGGAATAGGCGCGTGTCACTTTTCGTGGCGAGCACCTAAAGAGCACTGGGCGAGCACATAAGTGTGCTCGCCCGCGCCCGTAAACAGAACGTCGGGTGCCCCCTTTCTTCATTCCTGCGTGATTTCTTCCTCCATTCCTCTCCTCCGGCGATTTGTGTGGTGCCATTGCCGCGTCGAGAGAGGTCCGTTTGACCATTCAATCACGCACACACCCTTCGTTAGGTATATCTTATCATCCTTTCTCTCTTTTTTGTGTATTTCATTCGTTTTTATACTTGTTTTAGATATTAGGGTTTTGATGTTGTTGATGGTTTTGTTGTTAAACTTAATATCACTAGTTGTTAATCTTGTTGCTTATGCTTAATGTAGTTGTTTAATATGTAGTTGTTGTTAGATTTGAGTATATATATGTCTAATATTGATGTAGGTGAATAAATATTGATGTAGGTGAATGTTGGTGAATGTTGATGTAGATGGGTATAATGTAGGTGAATGTTGATATAGATGGGATGAGAGAAACATTAGCTAATATAGAGAATTGATAATTGATATTAGGTTCATAACATTAGGTTCATAACATTAGTGCCATAACACTAGTTTCATAACACTAGGTTCACAACATTAGGTTCATTGGGAATTGACATGAGACTAGTTTAACAAAATTAGATAATGTTAATATAGAGAAGTGCCATAACACTAGTTTCATAACAGTAGGTTCATTGAAAGAGGTGACGGGAGATACAAAGCCTTTGAGAATAAGAACTATATAATGGATGTTAAATTATAACTACAAACAAAATTTTTGATTCTGTGATAAATTTATTATCACATTATCTTTTAGTTAATGTGACCAATTATATCACATTAACTTATACATAGGTTTATAATAAGTCCAAAATATGATTTAGTAATTATTAGAAAATCGCACAAAATTCTTCACACACAGTGCGTCCTTCCACACCGGGTGGTGTGTGGCCCTGCACAACGGGTGGCGTGTGCAACACGTTAGAGGATTTGATCACCTCTAACTGTGTTATATTTTTTTTATTTTTTCACAGCACTATTGGACTCACTTTGGGATGTTTATCCCAGACCAATGGTCGTGGTTTTTGATGTATGCAGGTTCGAATTTTTTTTGCAGGTGCCCATTAACTTTTAGTGACCCAAGCACTGTATTAGGCACTAAATAAGGATCACACTTATCCCTATCCCCATCGTTAATTAGCCAAATTTACGTAAATGCCCGGCTAATATAAATGAATAAATATTTTAAGATTATTTTATAGTCTCATTTGTAGCACTTACAAATGTATGACGTAAAATGATCTTAAAGTATTACATTTATATTAGCTTTCCTTAGTTCGGAGGTCCCGGACTAAGGGGGTCTGTAAGGATTCAAATTTACTAAAAGGTGATCCGTGTCACAGTGTCTTTATTTCTTACGGAAATTCGGTTCATAACCCCTTCCTCTTCTGTATACCAAATCAGTCATATTTATTATTGAAATAATCAATAATATGATTATTTTGATAATTAATTATGAATGATTTATGGGGTATACGGGAGAGGTGCAGGGTTATGCTGCCGAATTTTCGTTAGAAATAAAGATACTTGTGACAACGATCATCTTTTAGTAAATTTGAATCCTTATGGACGGGCTAAAGTGATAACATAATTAATACACTTCTCTTCTCATCTTTTATCTCAAAAATGTTATACGTTTAGATATCCTCAATATTTTAGATTTGACATTTTAGATTATTTAATTCAGGTTCATAAATATGACCAATAGAGAATGGATGTACAACCGTGTAGTAGATGGGCGTATAGCAGATGCTTTTCAAAGAGGTGTTCAGGAATACATACAATTTGTTTACGCACAAGGTTCCCGTATTGTGGATTCAGATGGAACTATCTTGTGTCCGTGTAAGAAATGTCGTCTAATGAAGAAGAGATCAAAAGATGAAACTCAGTTACATCTGTATAGAATGGGTTTCATGGAAGGATATCATATTTGGTGGAGGCATGGTGAAAATTTCGAGAACAGAATGAATGATGTGGAAGAAGCTGACAATATTAATCCCTTTGCAGATATGGTTATGAATGTTGCGGGTCCAGAATTCAATGATACTTTGTTAGATGATGAGGAACCATATGGAGAGTCTGCAGAATTTTACGAGCTGTTGAAAAAAGCGGAAGAGCCATTATGGTTGGATTGCAAGACATATTCAAAACTTTCTGCGGTCTCGGATCTTCTATCGATGAAGATGGAATATAATATGACCGATCGTAATTTTGATGCAATGTTGAGGATTATTAAGAAGATGTTACCAGAAGATGCGGAATTACCTGATAATTATTACAAAACCAAAAAGATGATGCGGAAGATGGGTTTAGCAGAAGTTAAAATAGACTCATGCATAAATCACAATATTCTATATTACGGTGAACATCAACATTTAGACCGGTGTCCTGAATGTAATGAGCCAAGATATCAGACAGCTAGTAAGAGTGGAAAAAAAATATCGAGAAAGATTCTCCGTTATTTCCCGCTGACTCCGAGATTGAAACGACTATATTATTGTAAAGAAACGGCGAAATACATGACATGGCACGCGGAACATAAAGTCGATGAATATATGGAGCATCCATCTGAATCTGATTGTTGGAAAGAATTGATGTCAGCTTTTCCTACATTTAATGATGACAAAAGGAATTGCGTTATAGGTTTATGTACAGATGGGTTTAATCCTCATGGAAGAAGTAAAGATTACTCTTGTTGGCCAGTAATGACAACGCCATATAATCTACCTCCATGGTTATGTAATAAGCGACAATTTTTCAGAAAACTCAGAAAATGAAGAAATATCATTTAATCCCACCGAAATAAGTGATGAAGATTAGTTGTAAGTATACAATTATAATTGAATTAACTAAAATCTTAAATAATAACTATGTAATGCATCATTATTACAGACATGGCAGGTTTTGGACGTGGTGGGTCGCATGGATCACATAGATCCAATCGTCCTTCTTCCTCAGACACACCTTCTTCCAGTAGGCAGCCCACCCCAGATGTTGCTCCTGATTCACAGTCCGACGAGGTTCGCCGGGTGATAGCTTACTACGAGTCTCTTGGTTGTCCTCCGCCACCCTTTTACGTAGGAGGCTATGGAGAGCCATCTACCTCAGCAGCCCCTACAGGATTCCCAGTCCAGGTCCCCATACCAGCCCGGACATCGATGGGTTCTGACTCTCCTTCTTCTGGACGGCCGAGCACATCCGTGCCTTTACCCACTGTAGTTGGACAGACGTCGGCGTCCCACCCTTTGTTGGAGGTTACGGCTGATGGGAGGTAAAAATTTTATAGATTTTATCTTTAAATATTTTCCAAATTTTTTTAAATTGTATAGAAGTTAATTTTTTTGGTAAATGCAGGGATTTTTTGAACAGCAACAGGGTGGCAAAGGAGATAACCAACATAATAAAGACACACTTGACTTCAATGCAATTTAGGTGGTGTCGCATCCCTGCTGCAGAGCAGGAGAGACTTTTTGACATGTTTCTGGTAAGAAATGTTTCTTAGTAGTGATACAGAATTTTTTGATCAAGTTTTTTGTATCTTATAAATTGTTATTATTTTTCAGAGTAGGTTTCGCCTTGGCACTGGTATGGGGAAGGAGGTTTATCGTAGAACCTTCATTCGTTTGGCAGAAAAGAGAATGAGCGATACATTTTTCAAGGCAAGGAGAGACTCGCATGCGAAGACGGGATGCGAGGAGATGAATTTTGAGGAGATGAAGAGGTTCCCGCCGTCATGGTGTACGGAGGATAGGTATTATACTTGTCAAATAATTTTTATTACACTTTTTAAAATAACCAATTATCATAACGTAATCCTTGCAGATGGGCCGATTTCTGTGATGCATTCGTTGCGGATGATGAGTTTGGACGAAGATCTTCGGCGGGAAAGACAAACCGCCAAAAACAAAGGATCAAGTCTACCAGTGGCTCTAAAAGCCACAATCAGATTAGAGCGGAGATGGTATTAAGATTTAAAATTATTTTTTGGAGATCTACTTTAAAATAATGCAATGTTTTAATAGATCTTGAAAAAATTTTCAGGCTGCTAGGTTGGAAAGGGAACCCTCTTTTCAGGAGTGGTGGTCGAGGTCCCACATGAGTGGGAGAGAAGGAGAGTCGCAATGGTCCACTCCTGAAGCCGGACAATTGTTGGTAAGTCTATCAGTTTATTTAAAATTAATTGATATATTATAACATATTTATATATATGGTAAACTTTGTATTTCAGGATCGTTATCTGGCACTATCTGCAGATAAATGGGGTGTCGATCCAACTGGAGAGCAACCACCATTTGATAAAACGATCTGGAAGCAGGTATATATGGATAAATATTATCTTACTATATTTTTTCTAATATATACTTTTATATTAAAAATTGAAAAACTTATAAGGTTTTGGAGGAGAGGGACGTTGTGGCGAATAGGAAGCAGACGCTTGGTGGTCTTCCTCCATACTATGTGGAGGAACATCGTCACTCCTATTCTGCATACTCTCAGCCGTCGTATACGCAACCACATACGTCCCAATCTTCAGTTCCAATGGAGTCGCAGATGGCGATGATGGTGGAGCAGGTGACGAAGCTCCGAGAGGAGTTCACGGCGTACATGTAAGTATTCTTCTTATAGAATGATTAATACAATTAAATTTCTATATCTACAAAATGCATTTAATAGATAAATATCTTCCATATATAATATAGGTCGCAAGGGCGTGCATCTCAACCTGAAGAGATTGAATCCGATCACGAAGAGGAGGAGGAGAACGACCCTGAAGAAGAGGCACGCATGTATGCGAGGTTCAAAGAAAAGGAGAAAGAAAAAAAGAAATCAAAGCAGGGTTTAGTCTCCAAATTTTTTAGATCAAAGAAGAAGTAAATTTTTGGTGGTTTGTACCTGTATTTTCTTTTAAACCTTTAGAACATCTTTTAATTTATATGAACTTTGTTGGCGTTTACTTGTTTGTAATATTTAGATCTTATATTAGATTGTTTATTTCTGAATTCATGTATATTGTGTTCCTTTAAATTTTTAGTGCTAGTTATCTTAATCTACGATCTGCTATAATACATATATCCTTAGGAAGATACCTGCAGTGGTTTATTGGCAGGGTATACAGGTTCGACGGGGCGTCAAAACCCTGTCGAACCTGTATATTTTTTTCCTGGAAATCACTTTGGGCGAGCACATGTGCTCGCCCAGTGCTCCGTGTGTAATCGCCGATAATAGAGAAGGCGATCACACCGGCGAGCACTTATGTGCACGCCCGACGGGCGGGCGAGCACATAGCGTCCCATAGTGCTCGCCCACCACCCATGGCGACTCTCAGATCAGCGAGCACGGCTGTAACGAGCACTCGTGCTCGCCCAGTCGTCAGGCGTGCACATGGCGTGCACTAGGCGTGCACATAACGAGCGCTTATGTGCACGCCAATCCCGCCTTTTTTTGTAGTGAGGAGATGGTCAGGCTCACAACCACTGGCTCTGTAGACCCCACCGGAACGAGTCATCCACCTCTTACTCCTGATGCGGCTTTCATCCAGGCGACTGGTCCAGAGCATCAGGGACGCATCCGTTGTGGTGGTCGTGGTGCCACCATACGGAATTGGTATGGAGTAGGGACCGACTCGACCTCTCAGAAGACACAAAGGGAGAGGGAACTAGAGAGTCAGGTGTCTAGCATGAATATGGAGATTCAGGATTTGCGCCAACAAATGGCGATATTCAATGCATTCATGCAGGCACATCAAGGTGGAGCGTCGACTAGCCACCCAACAGTTGATGATAATACCGCTGTGAGGCTAGGCGACGACGATGACGGTGAAGAAGAAGATGATGCGGATGACGACGATGACGACAACGCTGAGGACGAGGATGAGGACGACGAGTAGGATAGCTTACTTAGTTTGTATGATACTTTAGTATATTGTATAACTATTTTGAACATTTAATGTAGGCTAATGTAGTGTTTTGAATGAATGTGTTGTTGGACTAGTTTTTTATGAATGTGGATTGCAATTGATGTCTGGTGATTGTAATTTTTTTATGTATACAGATTTTTTGTAACAGGGGAAAATGAGGATCAAATAGGGGGTAATGAAAATTTTTTTTGTTAGCAGATTAACAAAGGGGACGGTCATGGTGACCGTCCCCTTCGTTCATAGAGACGGTTATGACCGTCTTCACTTCCTATCATTTGGGACGGTCAGGACCGTCCCCCCTGACAAATTTTAAGGGACGGTCATGACCGTCGCCTATGTGTTGGTATTGGGGACGGTTATTATTACCGTCGCTTATACCAAATGCGACGCGACCTGTAGAGACGGTCATATGACCGTCCCCATTGATCAGAGGGGACGGTCAACTTATCGTTAGCGACGGATGTTGACCGTCGCCTGTTCTAATCTTTCTTGTAGTGAATAAAGGTAGGTAAGGTGGGATAAAGATAGGAATAAGAGTGGAATAAGATGGAATAATGGGGAATAGTCGTACTACTGGGAACCGTGTTGAGAGGAGAATTGGCCCCTTATTCCAGGGCTTATTCTCCAACCAAACAGAGCCTTGGAGTAGAACAACATCTCCCTAAACCTTTGTTAGTTTTTTTGATGTCCAATCATTTAGGGCCTGTTTGGTTGCTGGGTTGGACTGGGTTGGCACAACCCTGGTTACTATTCACAAGGGTACTTCCTCCTCACAGATTACTATTCACCCACCCCAACCCAGCCCAACCCAACCCAGTTGACAAGAGAGAGAGAGAGAAAGATACCTCAGACCAACATCCAAGCATTTGGCCCCTTAGTTTTAAATAACACCATCTCCCTCCACCTTTCCTCCCATCGTGACCACCCCAGGGTAATACGTATGATTCTGAAGTTCTGCTCGAGTTTTGTGCATGTTTCTAACTAATCATAAAGATAATAGCTTTCTTTTACTATTATCAGATATTTGATCTGATTAACGATTGGGAACAGCTCCGATCAACAAGTAAAGCAATGATCGAACAAGAGAAACATGTACAATCACGCAACAGAAGAGCCTAGAAAACACCATTTTACTGTAAAAATTCCCAACTCACTGGAACGAGAGTTTCCGATATAAACATGCAAGAACAAGATCTCATTTATGATCAGTTCCAATGTCCTAGAAGCCTCGCATGACTAATCTTTCTTGTCCCTCATAGTCTCACATTGCCTCAACAGTTCTGCTCTGCTGGTTTTAGTAAAAAAAAAAACCCTAGTGCAAATTTTCTTAAGAATGATCGCGCTCTTGATCGCTAGTGCGATAAGTTACGAAGCTGTCGGTCTGTCCACAGATCCTCCCCATTTCTTGATCCGAGAGCCCGCCGCCATGGCCTGCCACAACATGATTCAGTAAGTCGATTCTACAGCTACATGAAATAGGTAAATCTGTTGCATGTTCATATGATATAGCCAGTAAATACCTCTTTTTTCCAATTGGTGCTTAGAGTGATGGCTGACAGTATTATAGTTTGAAGTAGAACTCCAGTGATCATTCCACTCCATATTCCCTTCACGAATAGATATATATTTATGTCTTGTTATCTATTAAGTCCATATGTATCTACCTGTTAAGAAATTGCATGGTTGTCTTGAGAATATTCGCATACCTCAACTCCAAGGTCCAGATAAGAGCCGAGGAAGAAACCAAGAGGAAGCCCCACTACATAATAGCACCCGACGTTGATGTAGGCCACCAGCCATTGCCATCCTGCTCCCACGGCCACTCCTGCAGTGAGGAGGAGGAGAATCTGAAGAATTTACTCAAGGAGGACAGCATACATGTAAATATAAAGATATGCTTATTATGCTAGTTAACTCTTTGTATATGAAATATATACCCACTATCAACTACTTGAGTGAATATATTCAGTCTCTAGGTCCAATTTCGGTATTTAGTGGTTTAGTTTTCATAAAGATGAAAAAAAATCAAGCTTTTATGACAGCCATTCCCAGCTAAAAATAAAACAATATGTTTGAAATTACCTAATTTAATTACAAATATTTTTTAATATATTTTATAGGTATTAATGTGCTTGTTATTTTCGTATTTTTGTTAAGATAATCTCATATCTAAATTAAAAGATTGATTTTTCTATAATTATAATTATTATTATTATACATTTAGTATGGAAATAATTTTGACAGCTCATATAGTAAACCTCTATTTTGATTTTTGATTTCTAATTCAAGTTTATTTATTGATTTGACATGGTATATTCATCTTTGTAGTAACTGATATTCGCATAACCTGTCTCTAAGTTATAATATTATGGATTAGGCTTATATAGGAAGATTGATTGATAATATGAAAAAAAATCATTTTCATTCAATAATCGTTGCAATTTATAGAAAAAAAATAAAAAATGCGCAATACTTATATTCCTACTCATGAATTTCGTAATAGCCATTGTTTGCACTGTAATAATTCGATCCGCAATGTAAGATTTCAGGAAAAATATTTCAATGAACTATAGTAGACGAGAAATGATATGATTGGAAAAAGAAAAAAAATATCTAGACTTTGCATGTATCAATGTGGATGCCAATGTTATTATGAGTTAATACTTCCGTCTCTTGCATCCATGGATTCAACTATGAGTACTATACCTGTTAGCACAGGTTGTATGCTGTTGAGGAGAAGAGAGAAGGCCAAGAAGACGGCAAGACCGGAGACTGCTTGAACCACCTCAGAGCTGTTGGTGAAGGGAAGCCCGTACACGTCCCTGAAGGCGAGCACCAGCGCGAAGAAAACGAGTCCGAGCATCGCAGAAGACATCACCACTATGAGGATGGCAAACTTAGCAGCGTTTGGCCTTCTTGCTCCAAGCTCATTTGAAATCCGCACACTGGAACGGACCCGATCAACAAGACACAAGCAAGTAGAAATCCATCAAACCATATAAGACATAAAATCTACTCTTATACGGTAATCCTCGGGTTACATGGTTGCATGAAATTATCAATATTTGGGCGTAGTTGAATCAACATAGGTATATGTAATTTGTGATGTGATCAATGTGATTTGAAGCTGCAATTCTATATCTTGGCCCCTTCTATAACAGGAAATGGATCGTCTGTCGCAATGGAAGCCCAGCAAACTCTGCGGTACCCATTTGAGCCGCTCGATCTTGATCGAGCGGTTCACGCGATTTTGCACTTTTTGTGGGCCCGTACCGTGCAAAATCGCGTGAACGCTCGGCTCAAATGAGTACTGCAGAGTCTCTGCTGGCTCTACATTGCAGCAGACGGTCCATTTCCTCTGTAACATGTGCAGAGTTAATAGTTAACGTGTAGTTGCAGGCTTGCAGTACCAATGAGGGTGGGGACAAAGAGTTCATCTAACTTTCCTTACCTTATGGCTGCGTTGAAGCCGAAGAACACCATGATCTCCCACCCACTTAGGTTGGTGCTGACATATATATACAGGAGAAACTCTATCAGCATCGAATCATAGAGGAACCCTACGTTAAAAGAAAGGGGATCTAATTGGTACCAGATAGAAATGGCTGCCACAGCCACCTGTGCATTCTTCAGCCTTCCAGCCAATACTATAAGGAGCATATAGTACCACGTCTCCAGGCTGCCACACAAAAATTAACACATTCACCAGAGATATAAGTCCTCCTATGTAGAACCTAAGCATCAGATAATATTAATCCACCCTTAACAATCATTTTTATGAACAATCCCATTTAATTCTAATTCAATTTACTTTGATTTCAAATCCAGAAATCAAATCCACTATCAAAGCGCGCGTTGTCTTTCAATCCTCATAGCCTACTTGGAAGGATTCTATCTGTACGTGCAGATATGTTTGTTTGTAATGTTTTAGTTTCAAAACAAGCACCAAAATGATATGATTTGCCTTTTACTATTTTTTGAAGGAAAAACTTGTAGAAATTGTTGTCTTTTAGTAAGAGAGTATGATCTAGAGGCACAACCCAGAGCATACGATCCTCTAGAAAACCAGTATCAGAAAATAGTATCAAAGAATTATATTTAATGACCACAGTCCAACGTGTGATTGTCAGGGACAACTGATAAACAATATTATCTGTGTCAGCATCAATATAAATATAAATATAATATGAATTATAAACATAAATATGATAAAAAAAATCGACTCCCATGGCAATAATAGCAAAAGGTCGACCCCAAACTTTGAATAAGATTATGCGATAGGTATGAAGGATTGGGCAAGGATCGTCTCTCACGTCTGTATGCGAAAGAGACGTAGGGGACTAAAGGTCGAATAATTAACAAGTAGAAGACGAGCGGACTGACCACAACATGATCGCGGAGGCAACGGAGAGCTTGGCGAAGGCCGCGAGGTCCCGGAAGGCCCCCCAGCTGAAGCCCGTCCAGGCGCCGGGGCAGAAGCCCAAGGCGACGTAGGCGAACTTGCCCAGGACGACCACCCACCACGCCACGTTGAGCGACACGGCGGCGCCCACGAGGCCCAGTCCCAGCCGGACGATGAGCAGCCAGCTGAGGGCCACGTGGATCACGAGCGCCGCCGCCGCCACGCACGCCGTGATGACCACCTTGGTCTGTGCCAGCAGGAACTTCTGTATGGGGAAGTTGAACCCGTAGGCGAAGAGCTGAGGTATCATGTAGAGCGAGAACCTGCCGGCGAGGCGGGCGATCTCCTCGTCCTGTCCCAGCAGCCGCAGGATGGGCGAGGCGAA
This sequence comes from Ottelia alismoides, assembly GCA_037367405.1. Lineage (NCBI taxonomy): Eukaryota > Viridiplantae > Streptophyta > Magnoliopsida > Alismatales > Hydrocharitaceae > Ottelia > Ottelia alismoides. Next base: position 412,988 of record JAZKJV010002304.1, on the reverse strand, counting down.
GATGTAGAGCGGGAGGAGGCACAGGCACATGGTGTTGAGGATCACCCACGACCTCTGCATGTACACCCCCAGCATGTGCAGCTGCTTGGCTCCGTACGCCTGCCCGCACAGCGTCTCCAGCGCGCTCCCCATCCCCAGCTGCACGCATGGATGCTCTCTACGTCTCATATGATAGAAGAGAAGACGATGATCGGTACATATATAAAAATTACCCACGTACTTACCATGATGCCGAAGGCTAGGCCTGCGATGACCATGTTCTCGGTGGACACAGCGTCGAGTTCAAGCGTGGTCAGGTGGCCTGCGTAGATCTGGGTGACCGCACCAAGCGAGTACTGGGCGAGGGATGTGAAGATGGCCGGTCCTGCCAGACACCACAGCTTCTTGCTCTCTTCCATCGCCTTGGGCACGAACTGACCGCAGCTCCTGATCGGCTCTTCATCTTCCCCCACCTCTTCTTCTTCTTCCTGGTGGCTCCGATCCTGCACCACCGCCAACAGAGGGTCCTCCACGCCGTTCCTGGCCGCCATATCTCTTTAGATCTCTCGCCTGCTGCGGGAGATCGATGCAGAAATGGGTTCCGATCAATTATATGGACGTCTTGTAGATAATTTATTGCAGTTGTTAAGATGCCAGTGGTACCTAGGGCCTTCCTTCTCTTTCCTTGAGGATGCTAATAAATATGCCACTGCGAAAGTGGTTTTTGCTCCATATGCTGCCGCTGCACAAGGATAATAAATTTATTCCTTGTTGTTTTAATTTGGCGCGAGTGATCGAGATATTTCCTTTTCTCTGTGTGGCGTTACTACCGTCAAATTGAACGGTAGTCTTTTTTTTTAGGGTTTTATTGTATTTCAAATTCCACGTGCACAGCTAAAACGAGTTTTTTTAACTTTTGAACCATGTGGATGTGGCCCTGATCTCCGGATAATAAGAAAAAGTATCGGTTATTTCCATTCATATCTTGTTATTTTGCCTTTATATTTATTTCTATCTTTATTTCATCTTACCTATTTTTATTCTACCTTATTCTTCTTATTTTTATCTTTCCAGCTAACAGAGAATAGACCTTTGTTCTCCATATTCCTTATCCTTATTCGTGCTTATTCTCGAATCGAATGCCCCTTATGAGATCCTACAATTACACCCAGCAGAGAGTCCACATTTCTCATAGGCGCTTCAGATCTCGTACGGCATCCTGACTTCCTCCCGTTTTCCTCGGTCTTTCACCTGAAGAAGGTCCTCCCCTGTCGGCCGAGCCTTCCACGAAGAGCCCCAGGCCTCTTCATCCTCTAAAACCGTATGGGGGAGGTGAGGATGGTAGCGTTGAAAATGGAGTGGAAACTTGGGTTTTCCCAACTTCCCGATATCGCGTAGGTGGTCATCAAACCGTAGGGAAAATGGGAAAAGTAGAAAAAGGACAGGAATTCGCAGGGCGACTAGGATGATTGAATGTATATTCTGGCTCCGTTCTCAATGACGCGGAAATGGCCTTGGAAAAGGGGGTCAATCTTTCTTTCTTCATCCCCTCTATAACTAGTATCTTTCTGTAGTATCATTGTGCCTCTATATTCTTGCAAAATTCACAGCTTTGTCATTATATTATTGCACTTGTGCTCCTATTTTACTTAATTTAATGGAAGGGTATAATTGTAAATTATTTAAAAATACAAGGATCGTACTATTGAAAAAGGTAAGAGTATAACTGTAATTGCATAATCTTAGAGGGACACAAAGATAAAAACCCTAAAAAACATCCACATACACTTCCGTAGCTAGCTTGCTTTTTACATATAAAATGGTCTTTATTACATCACATCACATTACATCCACATACACTTCCGCATGTCACCTCGACTTTCCCTTTTGTGACATGGTGTAACTTATTTATATTCCGTTGTCATTTTTTTAAATTATTATGAACTTTGATAAAAAAATAATTCATATTCATATGTGGTCTTTATTCAATCTATATTAGATTCGATGTTTATTGGATCCATATTTGGATTCACTCTTTATTCGATTTATATTTCGCTCTTTATTCGAATTATATTCAGGCCCGCTCTTTATTTGATCCGTATTTGAATTTGATATTTAACCAATTCAATTTCGTATCTGTATTTTTAAGGATATAGTTTCCTTAATGCATATCCATATCCGCATTCGTATTTGATAGAGTTGAAGCGAATATGGATGTGGAAATAAGCATATCCGACCCATATATGATTCCTTTCCATCCCTACTCTTGATAGAGCAAGCACTTGATTGTATGTAGTGAATTATATCCATCTCTTAATTACCCACTTCAATGATCTGGCGGTAATGCAATGTGTCTACCATCCAAAAGATCAGAGTTCAAATTCCTCCTTGTAAGTGTTACGTTAGGTAGTTGACAACCAACATAAAAAATAATTGTATCTTTCAATATCGATTTGAGCAAGAATCCGTATAACCGACCCTAATTAAAGTAAGAGAAGGCTTCTATATTTTTATCCTCTTAATTAGGAGTACCCCATTTAGGCAGTTACATTGTTTAGTTATTCGTGGCTTAATTCTCTTTTCTTTTTTTATGTAGCCTTTTTAGAGGAAAATACATATTTTGATGCCGAACGCTAGGTATGCATAAGGGTATGGATGCATTCGTATCCATCTTCAACTGTATTTTTTTCAAAAGGATATACATATTTTAAAATTTTTGCATTGATGACACGCCCGATCACTCGGGTATAAGGTACTGAAAATAGGTCGTTGCGACCCAAGTGATCAGACGGTGTCGATCAAGAAAAATGAACCGCTTAATACAGATAAAATCAATCAAAACTCAAAACAGCGGTCCTGCTATGTGATTAACCTGGTATAGCACCCAGGGTCGAACTCAAGGAGCACGGATTGGCCGAGAGGCCTACGAAGTAGTAAAAACAAATAAAAGAACAAAATATTTTTTTGTGGTTTTTAAATATTTTTATATTTTTTTGGATTTTTAAGTAATTAAGAAAATAAGAAAGACAAAGAAACACACACTTCAACAAATTATTCAAAGCATCAAAAATCAACCAAAAATTAAAACAAAAATATTTTTATGTGTTTTATAATTTTTAATGTTTTTGGTGAATTTTTGATAATTTTCTGAGGTTTATTTTATTTTCTAAAAATCAAACAGTGAAACAAACAGAGGGTACTGTCCAGCCGAGCCAAAAAGCCCTAGATAAAATATCTAAGAGCCTCAAAATGGCCTGGAGGTAATTTTCCTATAAATTAGATAAAACAAGGAAAATTTAGATACCAATTTATTATTTTTTGGTTTTTAATTTATTTACTAGAATTTTTATGGGTTTTTGAGTGTTTTTAAGTTTTTAGTGTTTTCCAGTAGTGAAAAATAGCCAAAATTGGCTAGAAAATCAAACTAAATAAGACAAACAGTAGGTAATTTTTATAAAATTTTTAAGTGAGTTTTTATATTTTTTTTGTGATTTTTCAAACTAGACAGTGACAAAAAGGGAGGCTTTTGAATTTTTAAAAATACCAAACAAAATAAAAAATGTCCTAAAAAATCTACGAAAATTCTACACCATGGCAGGAGCCATGTATCAAATTCTCGTTGGATTTGGAGGTGATTTGATATTTTATTCGAAAATAAAGATAGGGCACTGTGCACAGGGACCAAAGTGCAAATACCCAAAGTTCTGGGGGTCCTGGTGCAAAATACCCAGCAAAACACTCGCCACGCGCGTGCCTGGGGCACTCAGGGACCCAAATGTAAGAAAAATAAGTCTCGAGGACTTATTGGTAACAGGTACCAAAAGTTCAGTGGGCTTACCTGCAAATTACCCAAAATAAAACGCACATGCTGGAATACATCACGCACAGGGGTATAAATGCAGATAAAATAAACTTTTCATTCATTCCATAACATCCAAGACTACAGGGGGGTCTACTGCAAATATCCCAAAATATCACGTGTCGAAGCACGTGTCCACAACTGGCAGGGGTATAAATGCAAATAAACTAAAGCATAGGGTCCACTATGTAAATTACCCTAAAACTAAACAACTGACTTTAATATTTACAGAACTAAAATGAAATAAAATAAAGACAGGGGCCTAAGGGTAAATTACCCTTTATTAAGCGGGGGTGCTGGATGCACGCAATGTGGAGATCTGACGGCTGCTGATGGTGGGCGATCCGGATCGTCTCTCCTCAGATCGAACGGTGCTGGTGGCTCCAAGGATGGACGGCCAGGATCGATACTGGAGCGAGGGGGGTCGATCAACGGCGATGGAGGATCCTCGAAGAACAGGTCCCCGGCGAGACTCGCCGGGCTCGTGCGTGCGCTAGGCTCCTCCTGGGAGCCTTCTGAAGGTCGGAGAAGAATCATAGAAGGCTCCCGCGTCTGCCGGTGGACTCCGATGACCGAGCCAAGTTCCGAGGAGCTCGGGCGAGGTCGGCGGAGCTGGACCTCCTGGCCTGAATGACCAAGCCCTCAGATTGGCTCGGTATCACCTGCAAAACAGCTCAGGAGACTCGCGGGTCGAGGGCAAACTGCCTCGACCCGGTTAGGCGAAGTGGGGGCGACTGGTGCGTCGGAATGGCGAGCTCCGGCGAAGGTGGTGGACGGTGGAGCTCGGTTCCCAGCTCTTGTGCGAGCTGGGTTGAGTGAGTGGGTGGAGAAGGTGCGTCGGACGAAGGCGAACGTAATGGGCGATTCCGATGATCGAGATGGGTGACGGGGTGGTGATTACTCGGATTTGGCGATGGTCAAAATAGTCCACACAAGGCGGGACTACAGTGTCGCTGAGCGACCGCTCACGAAACCCGAATTAATCAACAATTAACCCAGGACAAATATATCAAGCAATGAAAGTAGATGTGCGGAGTTAAAATTTATTATAACTCTACAACAAGATGTGTATAGGTGCAAGTATTGTAGAGGTCGAACACAGGGAGCAGACAGGTAGAACGGGGCACAAGTGCTCAAAAATGTGTGAGTTGTGATCAAATGCCTATTATGCTATTTTTCTGTGGGTTTTTAATTTTATATTTATTTTTTTTAATTTTGATTTTGTATTTTTGTATTTTGATTTTATAATTTCTAATTTTATATTTTCTTTTTATATTTTATATTTTTTTTATTTTCTTTTTCAATATTGGAAAATAAGGACAATGTAATAAAAGAGACAAAGAGGTATTTATAAAAATAGATAAAAATATCCAAAAATAAGCAAATCAAGTCTTTTTGGTCTTTTTATACTTTTTTACTGTTTTTGTGATTTTTGGTAAATTTTTAGAATGTTTTTGGTATTTTTAATTATCAAAATAAAGAAAACAATGAAAAAAGTGCAAGGCTGAAACTAAAATGGAGAAATAAAATAGCAAACAGTGACAAAAATTCTCCAAATTAATTTTACTTAAAGATAATAAAACAAAGAAAATTCAGGAAAAGAAAACACTATTTTTGGATTTTTTATGAATTTTATAAATTTTTATGAAGGTTTTTAGAGTTTTGCAATTTTTAGGAGTTTGGTTTTATATTTTTTAATGATTTTTGGTCTGGAGCTAAGACAAACTAAAAGAAACAAAATATATTTTTTTGGGAATTTTCTGGAGTGTTTTTATATTTTTTAGGGATTTTATAATGCAAACAGTGCTGAAAATAGATGTTTTTTATTTTTAATAAATATAAAAATGCAATAATTATGAAAAATAAAAATATTCCGTGATAATATGATGCAACAGGAGCTTAATGCAATTTTTGGAGATTTTTTTGGGATTTATAGATGCATGCGTAAAATACAAGAAGCATAAGGAAAATTCATGCTTGCAGGGGCATTTATGTAATCTAATGAAAGTTGCAGGGCCAAAATGTAAATATCTCAGAAAGTTACAACTATTTAACAAAATTCGCAGACTTAATACCAATAACCTAAACCCGCAAGGTGCAATTTGCAAAAACGCCAAGGCGCACGTGGCTTGCACGCGCGCCTGACGAGGACGAATTCGCAATTATCAAAAGTGTTGGGGCTTCAATGCAAAATTTTAAAAGTTTATATACTACAGCCTTTTGTTTTTGTACTGACAGCAAATACCCAAAAACACCGGGGGGGGGACCCCTGCAAAAACGCCAACGCCACGTGCTGCGCACGCGCCTGGCGAGGGCTTCCACACAATTACATAAAAATCCGGGGTAATTCCGCAAATGTCACAAAAAACTACAGCAGCCTACGAAAGATTTAGGACTATATATATAATATCAAAAACGACTGGGTGTGTTTGCAAAATACCCAACTCAAGAGGCTGATCGAACGGAGGAGGCGCATCCACTTAGGACACGTGTCGGCACCGCGTAGCCCGATGCCTCTTCGATGCCTGCGGCCTGGATTAAAAGATCTGATCTTGATGGACGGCCCAGGCGCACTTGATCTGACGGTTGAGGTTGATTCTGGAGCACCACTGCAATCGGACGACAAGAGGCGGCGTTGGAAGAACAGGACGGTTCCCTCGCCGGAGCGAGTTACCCCAGCCCCGATCTTCCTTCCCCGCGACGTAATGGAGCTCCCAAAAGGTCCGTGCGTGCTCCCGCGCCCCCGAAGGAACTCCCAGGTGGTCTGAACGAGGCCGAAGACCAACGAATGGTCTCGGCGAGTTGAAGCTCCTCAGATGACCTGGGCGGTTCTTGAGCAAAATCGAGGCACGCTTGCCTCTCCTGGAACCTGCAAGAAACGTTAGGGGGAGTCGCGGGCAAAGTGCCGCGACCCTCCGGTGGGGTAACGACGTAGGTGATGTAAAAAAGAGAGCTCGCCGGAGCTTGCTCCGGCGAGGGGGAAGCGAGTTGCTATGAATGAAATACGGATGAAATGAGGTGCTAGATTAGGATGCTGAAGCTGCGAGGAGTGAAACTCTAAGCAGAAGAAAACATAAAAAAATGCAAACCTCAAGCCACAACGGCGAGGTGGACCTCGCGGCCGTGGGTGGCCGGAGATGGAGTGGAGCCTCCTCCCGGCCGCCTAGCTCACTCCTTTGGGCTGGAGAAGGAGGCTGTCACCCTCCTCCCACCGGAGCTTACACACAGGAACAAGGCTAGGGGATAGAAAGGGGTTCAAGGGGCAAATGGAGGAAAGGGGGCTGTTTTGAAAGATGGTCGAGGCGCGACTTTCCATGGGCGATCACGGGTGCTGTGATGATGCTCGGCCCAAGAAAAAGATAGGGCGTGGTAGCTGGATGGTAGGGTAACATCTTTCATGAAGGAAGCGTCTTCAAAGGGTGGAAGACGCGCCCTCGAAAAATGGGCGAAAGAGGGAAAAAAACCAATAAACTGACAAGAGCAGGGGGGGTCAGACAGTTGACCGAGGTCAACTGTCAAACCCACCTGGTTGGTCCACGTGGTCCAACCAGGGAAAACCTGCATAAAATGATTTATTAATTCAAATTAAAATAGGAGATGATTTTATTAATTTTTAGTTATAAAATAAAAAATGTTTATTTTTTATAAAGTATTTTATAGCGATTTTTATTTATTTTTATGAAGTATATTTTTACAAGTTTGCATTTATACCCTTATAGGTATCCATATCTATGTATTAATGTATTCTATTTTTATTTAGGTATTTTTAATATTATTATTTTTATTTATGATTTTATAAAATTATAAAATACTTTTATATACACATATATATTTTTATTTTATTTTTCTGATTTATTTTGTATATTTAATAAAATACAAGTATGTTTTGTATAGATATATGTGTAGGTAATGTATCTATATCTTTTATTTTTAAGTATTTTATTTTTATTTTTATTTAGATTTTTATTATTATTATAAGTATTATTTACAACATTATAAAAATACAAAATTGTAAAAATAATAAATAAATAATAAATTGAATATTTTAATATGTACAAGTATATAATGAGGGTCCAAAACTCAACTTTCAAACCGTAGCTCCGCCAAATGCGAAACCACCGCCATTGAATAGCTTATTTTATTCTATATACGATTAAAGGTGAGTACGCTGCATTTGGAGTTTTTATTTGTGAGATACGGGTCTGGGAAGTTGGCATTCTGGAATTTTATTCAGACCATAACTTTTTATCTGTACATTATTTTTGAATGAAATCAATTTTGTATTTTTCTTTATTATATTATCTACAACTTTCATGTACAAAGTTTCTTTATTTGATGTATAAAAAGTGGAACCAAAAATAGGTCCCAAAATGAATAAAGAATGAATAAAATGTATAGGTATTTTGTCTGTATTTCTGACCTTATCTCCCCCTACTTTATTCCTTGTCGACCTATTCATCAAGATGCCTAGGTCTCGGGGTTTCGGGTAATAAAATATTTACAATATTTTATTCTTTTTCTTTTCTTTTCTTTATTCTATAATTTTGGCTTTAAAAACCACATTTTATACAACATTTACACACATATACATGAATGCTAAAATGCCTATATTAAGCCTATTTACACGCATTTAATAGGGTTTTTAAGGCCAAAATGATAGAATAAAGATGATGAAATGTGGATTCATCAGGTGGTCGAAATCAAAGAAATACGACGGCGGCGCAAATTGGGCGAAAACGGAAATTAGGGAAGAAGATAGGCTATCGGGGCTACCTGGGTGGTCGGAGAGACTGGGGAAGAGCTGCTGGAGCTTTTGGTCGTCGCCTCGAGGATCGTCTCGGTCCGAGGCTCGAAGCTCACGCGGGTGGCGGAGCTACGGCGGCTGCGTCGCCGGATCGATGGAATCCTCCTCCTCTCCTCGCTGCAACAGGTGGAGGCGCTAGCTGTCACTCTCGCGGTCTCTCTGGAGCTCACAGGGAAGGAGGCGAATGGACAAAGATGGAGAGAGGAGGTGGCGGAGCTGCAGCTTTATACGGCTAGGGGTCCGGCTAGGAGAGGTCCGGGCGTGCTTGTCGGAGCACGGATCCCCAAAACCCACCCCGGGCGTGGATCATGATCGATAAATCTCGGATCAGGACCCGGGGTTAGGTGGAATGGTGATCGGGTCGAGCGGGCAAAAATTGGAGAAATCGGGTCCAGAGCTCAGACCCGCAAGAAGTGATCCTGGGGGGGGGGGGTAGTTGACCAGGCGGTCAACATCCCCAAGATCCAATGAGAAGGGGCCACGTGGATGAGTTTTGAAATGAATATTAAGGGTAGCTAGGGCCCGATTCAGCAGAAACTCAAAACATGAAATATTTTTATTTTATTTTTTTCTATTTTTTAGTGATTTTTAATAATTTTTTCGAAATAAAAATAAGCTATATACAATATAGTACTATGCATAGGTATATATACAATATATAGGGTTTTGATTTTTGATTTTTAATTGTTATTTTTGTACAATTTTATTCCTCCTTTATATTTTATTTATTTATGTTATAAAATAAGGAATAAAAAGATATTTTTATTTTATTTTTATTATTTATGTACATGAGTAAAATAAATACATATATACATTTATATACATGGTAGATGTACAATGTATTTTTGTATTTTTAATTTTGCTATTTTTATTTTGTTTTGATTTTAATTGTTTTTATTTTATTTATTTACAATATATAACATCGAATATTTACAAAAAGTTTAGAAAATAATTTTATTTATTTACAAGGTTTAATAAATACCTAGGAGTGGTTTATGTACAAGGTGACTATACAAGATGTATTTTTGTTTTCTTTTTAATTTTTAAATTTTTCTTTTGATTTTATATTTATAAATACATACAAGTATTTACAAGCATATTTTTGGTGAGGAAAATATCTTTATTTATTTACATAACTATTTACACATGAGCCCCTATCTCCCTCTACTTTGGCTTTTATGCGGTCAGGCCCATGCTGAGCCCTCCCTTGGGTTAGATTGCTCAATATTTATTCTAAATATTTCCCTCTTTTTCTTTTTAATCTTTATTCTTTTATTTTTGCACAAAAACATGCTAATTATAGGTTTTTACACAATGCATGCTTTTGGTAATTATTCCTATTTACATATATCTACATGCATTTGCAAAGGTTTTTGTAGCTAAAATATAAGAATAAAGAGTGATGAATGGGTATTCATCACCCCTCTATACTTAACTTTGCTAGTCCCTTAGCAAACACTTATTTGAAAAAGAAGTGAAAAAGAAAGAAAGAAAAAGAAAAAGAGGATGTACATGGATCAAGGTTGATTATTAAACTTGCCTTCATTAAATTGGGGTATGGAGCTCGATCAGATCTTTGGATTATTAATGTGTCGGAACCTTATTTGGACTTAAGTCTAAAACTCAACAGCCTCCAAGTTCCACTAATCTATAACCAAGACTCCTCAATGTTCCAGATCAGAACAAGTCATCAATCACAAACCCTGAAGACCATGAATCTTTTCTTGTCCTGTGTAAGTGGGGTCTAATCTCTCCACCTCAGAAATGGCAACTTGACAACCCTCCCCAACAAGGTAACTCTATGACCTCAATCTGACCACTCTTTCCTCGAGGAGCGGGGTATTCCCTTCTAAGTTCAAGTTCAACCGGCTCAAGAAGAGGGGGAAGAAGAGAATGGGCCAAGGTCAGTGTAACCAAGTACCCGTGGGAGCTTGACCAGTGTAGCCAAGTCTCCCTGCTGCAAGCTACATCAGGTGGATCATGAAACCAAGCTTTGCTTATTGCACTCTATACACATACTCCGGTGGGATTATCATTTTCTATCAGACCCACCATTTTTTTGGACTTCTTTTCTTTTTGCACATTTTTTTTCAAGTGCATCTGTACAACATATACATGTGCAGCATATATACAAGGAGTTTTTCCTCCTGAGCCAGTAGACTATCCCTCTTTTGAAGCTTTATTGCAACCCACAACTCCCGTCGTTAGACCTCATGGCAACCAGACCAAGTTGAGACGCTCTTCCTTCACTAAAAGAAGAAGAGAGGTTCCGCCTAGAAGTACTACCCTCATATGCTACCCCAAGTCAAGGAAGACTGCCTCCTCACCACCTCATCCGTAGAGAGCTTGGTGCATAGTGTTGGTGTCCAAGTAAAGCCACAATCTATATGAGTCATGTGTTGTTGTTAAGTGTTCTACTTAGGCTCATTGAGATGACATGTGATCATAGCCTAGTGGACTCAAAGAATTAAGTCACCATGGACCAGGCTGAAAAGCCTTAAACCTAAGCCCTATAAGGTTCCTCTTAGAGATTAGGTGGATTAAGATCTTAATCAAGCTCCATTTCTCAATTTGATTCCAGGCTAGTTTAAATGTCAACTATCATCCAGAAAAAACTATATACATATGTACAAAGGATGCTTCTTTACACAAATTTTACAATCATGCAAAAATTTTTGAAAAATGTTTTGAAATCATGAATGGATGATGCATGAAGTGCAAGTTTTGCAAAAAGATATTTACACACATTTACACAAGATTTTTGCAAACTTTTGATTTTCAAAACATTTTGGAAAAATTTTGTACTATATACATAATTTCGATACCAAAAATATTTACACAAGCTTTACACAAAAGATTTTTGAAATCATTTTTACAAAAATAATTTGTACACTAGCTATGTATGTGCAAATAAAAGAAGATTATGTACATGAAAATTTTTAATTTTTGTGGTTTTTTAGCCATTTTATTTATTAACACACTCACACAAAGTACGAGTTATGGCTAAAGTATATATGAAATATATACACACCCCCCTATACTTAGCTCGAACGATGTCCTCAGAGTCAAGAGCGATGAAGAAGACATAACTCGTGCTAGGTATAGGGAAGTGAAAAGAAAGGCTATATACAAAGAAGAAGAATAAAATAGAAAAGTGAAGAGGGTCTCGGGTCTTCCCCCTATACTTAGGATCAAATAATCCTAAGTATAGCAGGCTGTACACTAAGGGAAAACCTGAGTGGAGAATGTACAGGGTCTACCCCCCATACTTAGGGTGAAATGTCCCTAAGTATAGGCAGCAAAAACAGGGGTAAACAGAAACAAAAGAAATACCCAAACGGTCTCACATCCCCCCTATACTTAGGGTAAAGTGCACCCTAAGTATAGCATAATCACAAGATGAAGAAAGGGATGTGGGACTAAAGAATGTGGTGATATGGACATCTGGATCTATACAAGGCGGAAGATCAGTGAAACTCAGGCGTGAGATGCATTAGATGTGAGTCAAAGACCACATCTCACGCAAAATGAATGGGGGCAAGATCAGCGACCCGCGGCTCATGATCTAGAAATGGCTTGAGCCGCTGGCCATTCACTCGAAAGGTACTCTCAGAAGACAACTCAGATATGTCAATGCTACCGTTGTCATGTACCTTTCTAACCAGATAAGGTCCCTTCCATTTGCTCTGTAGCTTCCCTGGAAATAATCGTAGCCTCGCATCAAACAGCCATACTCTCTGTCCATTCTCAAAATGCTTGTGGCTGATATGAGAATCATGCCACTCCTTCACTTTCTCCTTATAATGTAGGCTGTTTGAGAAAGCTGAATCTCTAAGCTCCTCCAAGGCAGCTAACTCTGCCCTCCTCTGGTCTCCCATACCATCTGGATCCATAAGAATATCATTGACTGCCCAAAGTGACTTATGCCTCAGCTCAACAGGTAAATGGCACGGCTTGCCATATACGAGGCGAAAGGGAGATGTGCCCAAAGGTGTCTTGAAAGACGTCCTATATGCCCACAAGACCGAGTCCAAAAGCTGTGACCAATCCTTTCGGTCAGGGCGGACGACTTTCTGCAATATAGTCTTGATCTCCCTATTCGACACTTCGGCTAGACCATTCGTCTGTGGATGGTAAGGTGTAGCAACACGATGGTCTATGCCGAACTCGCTAGCAAGTGCCTTCACCTGGTCGTTGATGAAGTGAGATCCCCCATCAGAAATCAGAACTCGTGGAACCCCGAACCGCGTGATGATATGCTTCCTCAAAAATCTGCAAACTGTCCTCGCATCAGCGGCTCGGGCGGGGATAGCCTCCACCCAACGACTCACATAATCTACGTCCAACAGAATGTACTCAAATCCCTGACTCTTAGGGAATGGACCCATGAAATCGATGCCCCATGCGTCAAAAACCTCACAGAAGTGAATGGGCTGCATCAGCATCATATCACGCTGTCCACAAGTGCCCATCCTCTGACAGTCAGTACACCTCTTCACGAACTCATCTGAGTCCTTGAAGAGAGTAGGCCACCACAAGCCGGATTGGAGCACTTTCTGTACCGTTCTCCTCCCAGAATGATGTCCTCCTGCCTCAAGCTTGTGGCAGTAAGTGAGGACGCTATGGTGTTCCTCCTGAGGAATACACCGACGCCAGACGCTATCCCCTCCTTCATGGTAAAGGATGGGATCCTCCCAATGGTAGGACTTGGCCTTCGCAAGGAAGGTCTCAAGCCTCTGCCTGGGCCAATCTTGTGGGACTTTCCCAGTAACGAGAAAGTTCACTATATCGGCGTACCACGGGAGTGAGGCGATAGCAAAGATCGCCTCATCTGGGAAGGTATCTCTAATGGGATCAATCTGCTCAGAATCCTCAGGCTGCTCTAATCGGGAGAGATGATCCGCCACCACATTCTTGACTCCAGGCTTATCCTTGATCTCAATATCGAACTCCTGGAGTAGAAGGATCCATCTAGTCAGTCTGGCCTTGGCATCCTTCTTTGCCATGAGGTACCTGATGGCGGTGTGATCTGTGTACAAAGTCACTCTAGATCCAATGATATACGATCTGAACTTATCTAGGGCAAACACTACGGCTAGCATCTCCTTCTCTGTGACCGTGTAATTCCGCTGGGCAGAATCCAAAGTGCGGCTAGCGTAGTGTATGGCAAATGGAACTCCATCCCTCCTCTGTCCCAGCACTGCCCCTACGGCAAAGTCGGAGGCATCCGTCAGGATCTCGAATGGGAGAGACCAATCTGGCAGCTGGAGGACAGGAGCCTCAATGACACACTGCGGGAGAGTCGCGAAGGACGAAAGACACTTGTCATCGACAAGGAACTCGGTGTCTTTCGTCAAGAGGTCAGTCAACGGTCGGGCAATCCTGCTGAAATCCTGAATAAATCTCCTATAAAATCCAACGTGCCCCAGGAATGACCGTAACTGCCTCAGATTGGACGGCGGTGCGAGTTTCCTAATGACATCAACCTTGGCCGGATCCACCTCCATGCCCCTGTTGGAGATGATGTGGCCAAGCACCGTCCCTTGAGTCACCATGAAGTGACTCTTCTCCCAAGAAAGAACCAAATGATACTCAATACATCGCTGGAGTACTCGGTCTAGGCAGTCAAGACAGGAGTCGAATCCGTCGCCGTAGACCGAGAAATCGTCCATGAAGACCTCCAAACACCCCCCTACCATGTCCGAAAAGATCGACAGCATGCACCTCTGAAAAGTCGCAGGGGCATTGCATAGCCAAATGGCATGCGTCGAAAAGCATATGTGCCGAAGGGACAGGTAAAGGTGGTCTTCTCCTGATCCTCAGGAGCGATGGCCACTTGGTTGTAGCCCGAGTACCCATCCAGGAAGCAATAATGGCTCTTCCCTGCCAGTCTCTCAATGATCTGGTCAATAAAAGGCAGGGGGAAATGGTCCTTCTTGGTGGCCTGGTTGAGTCTCCTGTAGTCAACGCAGACCCTCCAAGAGGTGGGTACTCGTGTAGCGATCTCCTCTCCTGACTCACTGATCACAGTCGTGATGCCTGTCTTCTTGGGCACCACATGCAAGGGGCTAACCCACTTGGAGTCGGAAATGGGATAAATAAAATCTGCACTCCACCATTTCGATATTTCCTTCATCACAACCTCTCTCAGGTTGGGGTTCAGTCGCCGCTGGAACTCACGCGACGGCTTCGCCCCCTCCTCGAGATAGATATGGTGGGAGCACACTGATGGACTGATCCCATGGAGATCTACTACGCTCCATCTGATCGCCTTGCGATTCTTTTCAAGAACCCCCATCAAACGGGATTCCTGCTCTCCAGTCAACTCGGCGGAGATGATGACTGGGTACATCTCTGGCTCGCCCGCAAGGAATCGATACTTCAGCGAAGTAGGGAGCGGCTTCAGCTCTGGAATGCTGGGTGCTGGCAAATCTGGCTGCGGAAGGAAATGAGTGAAAGCTGCTAAGTCTGCCAAATCTGCCTGGGAGAAAGAAAGCGCACTCTCGCAAACTGGATCGGGGGAAGGCTGCTCAACTGCACTGTCTCTGGTCTGCTCTGCATCTGCCTCCTCCTCATCTGTAGGCTCAGGTGGACTCAGGTCTGGCATCTGATCATCGCAATCTGCCCAATCAGACTCTGAATCCGAGGGATCTGTATCAACAGCGGTGGCATCAGCACCATCGTAAAGCAAGGTGGCCTCAGCACCACCATCACTGAAAATCGTATCGCGATCAAGGACCGGCTCTGCTGCCTCTGTGGTATCCTGAACCAGGGCTGTGCTCTCCAGACTCTCCTCTGTTGTCATCTCGGCATCAGCTGAATCTGAAAATGAGAGGATGGTCTGTGCTGCAGGATCTGCCCAAGCTGCCTCATCGTCTGTGATCACAAAATCACAGTCCTGCCTCACAGTCATGATCAGTCACCGCCTTGGCTGTGGCCAAGAACGGACGACCGAGGATGATGGGGGTATCGGTCACTGAGTCAAGGATTTCCATGTCCAACACTACGAAGTCCACGGGGAATTTCAGGCCCTGAATCGTGACAATAACGTCTCGTAATAACCCCTTCAGCCTCTTGACAAATCGATCAGCGAACTGAAGGACTGTCCTGCTCTGTCGAAGAGTGCCCAACTCGAAGCGGTCGAGAAGGGTTACCGGAAGAAGGTTGATCGACGATCCGCTATCTAATAGAGTACGGTCGAACCTCTGCTCACTGATCTGGCATCTGACATACGGGGCCCCTGAATCTGGCCTCTTGGCTGGCAGTCGGTTCTGGATCGCAAAACACGTGGCTTTCGTCAGCACATGGATCTCTGAAGCGTGGTTCTCCTCCTCCTCCTGACTGTAGTCCTGTCTCTTAAAGATCGCTGGAGAAGGGGTATGTGCTGCAAAGCCTCCTGGAGGGTCAGCTGGATGTGGAATCGGTCTATCATGCTCTGGCTGAACTCCTCAAGCTCTCTCTTTTTTGGATCTTTTTCTTTTTTCTTCCCCTTCCCCATCTGAAGGGCTCTAGGGAAGGGGATCACAGGGTCCTTCGCAGATGAAGGACTAGGAAAAGGCCTAGACGGCTCGACGGCTGGATCCACACATACATCACTCACCACAGTGGGACCAGAGTAAATAAACCTTTTCCTTTATTCAAAACAGAGTTCTGAGATACATGAATGCGAGGAAAGACAACATCCCTATCAACACCAACACCGGTGGCCTCAGTACCACCATGGGCTGACTCTGCTGCTGCTGCTGCTGGACGTCTCGCGGCATCAGTACCGCGGGTTGGCTCGGCTCTGCTGGTGGCGTCAGTACCACCTCCTCAGACTGGTGAAGCGGCGGCCTCAGTACCGCCGGTGGAATCAGCATCCTTGGTGGCTTCTGTGCCACCGTCATCATCTGGAGCGGTCTCAGTACCGCTCTCCTCCTCCTCATGTGGCGCCTCGGAAGTGTCATCGTGGGGTAGCTCAGATGAGGCGCCGCCGCCTGCTGGGGTCCTACCGCTCCTAAGTGTGACAAAATCAGCATCAAATAGATCCGAAGACATATCATCAAATGTGTCACTAGGAGTGGCAAGCTCAGTGTGTACTACCTGCTCAGATTTCCTCTTGAGGTTGTTCGGGTTCGGCTCGATCTGTGCAGGGATGCGGCCTTCCCTCTCACCAGGTCCCGCATCTCCTGGCAGAACTCGTCCATCTCCCGTCTAAATGTGGCCTGCTGGTCCGTGAGGAGGCGGGCGATGTCATCCAAGGCGGGGCTCTCGTGGGAGCCCAACGGGTAGCCTCTCTGGTGCTGAGGCTGGTGGAACTGTTGCTGCTGGTAAGAGGGGTAGGAGGAAGGGTGATGTTGCTGTGATGGGTGAGCCTGCTGCTCACGTCTCCACGACTGTCTCTGCTGCTGATAGGGATGAGGAACGAAGGCTGATGGCTGCTGTGACTGGTATGCTGGGGGCTGCTGCTGCGACTGGTGATCTCTCTGCTGGGCGTACTGCCCTCCCTGACCTGACGGCTGCTGTTGGGGCTGGGCACCACCACTCCCCCACCTGAATCCGGGATGATCTCGTCGGATCCCAGGCTGGGGGCGGTCATACCAAATCCCGTTGACATCCATCAACGGCTCTGCATCGTAGGGGGCTGGCGGGAGTACTGCCAGAGGCTGGTCCGGCTGGTAGACCACCATCTGCATGTCTGGAGATGGTGGGGACTGGTAGGTGGGCTGCGGCTGCTGGTACGGCTCCGCCTGTACAAGATGAACCTGTCTAGGCTGCTGTAGGGAGCTGGAGCGCTGGGACGAGCTGCTGCTACTGCCGGAGTCGCCTCGCGACTGAAGACGGGGCTGTGGAGCCGTCTTTGCCTCCTGGAGACACATGAGCTGTGTCTTCATGTCGCTCAGAGTCTGTGCCATCTGCTCCATCTGAATGATGCCCTGGCACTGCTTCTTCTCTATCAGCTCCATGCGGTCCAACTTCTCGTTGATAATGCCCATGTCCGCAGCGGACGACTCTGCCTGTGCTGCTGCGACTGCGGATGCACTAGATGGACCTGCATCGACCCGTGCTATCCGCTGGTACTGCACGGGTCCTGGCTGCTGCGGCTGGGGTCTCTGTGTGTACAGCCGGGTCTGGGACATCACCATGTAGTTTTCGGACATCTCCTCGTAGATGGCCCAGACCTGGTCGTGGTCCTTGGCGAAGTAGGACCCACCGCAAGAAGCGTTCACCAGACCCTGGAGCTCTGGTGTCAACCCGCTGAAAAAGCTCTGAACTAGGTTCGGCTTGGAAATGTCGTGGTGCGGGCATCTGTCGGTGAGCTCTCGGAACCTCTCCCATGCCTCGTGAAACTGCTCGTTGGGGAGCATGGAGAAGTTACTGATCAGGGCCCTCGCTGCATTCGTCCGCCCGAGTGGATAATACTTGTTCAAGTACTCGGTGCGGAGCTGCTCCCAGGTGTAGACAAACTTCCTTAGATGTTTCAGCCAGGTGGCTGCTCTATCTGCCAGTGAAAAAGGGAAGGCCATCATGCGAATCGTGTCCTGGTCCACGTGGCGGTCGTGGACAGTGCTGCAGATCATCAGGAACTCCTGGAGGTGGAGGTGGGGCTCCTCAGTGGCAAGTCCGTGGAACCGGGGAAGTAACTGCAGGGTGTTCGGGGGAAACTTGAAGTCCCCCACGATCGCCGGCACCACTACCCAGTGATGCATCAGAGTCGATCCGGGGTTGTGCAACTCCCGCATCGGTCGTGGTGGTCCTCCTGCTGCGGCGGCTGCTGCTGCGGCGGCCGCGGCTGCTGCTGCTGCGGCTGCTGCGGCTCGTGCCTCTGCATCAGGTATCTCCTCGAGCTCGCTCTGCTCTCGCTCTGCTCTGAGCCTCTCCAACTCTCTCCTCATCTCTATCATGAACGCTCCCTGATCGCGTAACTGCTGCTGAACTGTCTCGAGTGATGCGATCAGGGTGGAGTTGATCGCTCCCTGGTCAAGTACAAAGTGCTCTGGCTGGTGGGAACAATCCTCGGAACTGCCGGCCATGCCGTCTGCAAAATCAAACGAGCCCAACTCAGGTGCTGTCAAATCGATCAATCTCTCCTCGGGCTCGTGTCTCTCAGGTCTGAAAGAAAGGGGGTCGAGGGGGAACAGGGCGGAGTTGTACTCGGGCTCGGAGAGCTGGTCTCGGCTCTCGCGGGCCCAACCTAGATGATTGGGTAGACGTGCCCGGAAGCGGTGCAGCCAGAGGCTGCCTAAGAGAGCGTCTACCCATCATCTTGATCTGGCGAGTAAGGCGGATGAGATCTGGAACAACTATGATCACAAAACAAACCCCTGGTTCACCAACGCAACGCGAGCTGAAGACCGTGAAAGTTTGGTCAATTTATCTTGTCGATTTTATTAGGTGAACACACAAAATATCAGAGCGCTTACTTGACCTGTTAGGATACCCGATGCTATCCTAACCGACTGGCCCGCACGGAAAAGTCGGTAATCAGTCGGGACTAGCACCAGAGGGCTCTACCTAGGGTGCGGGTCACTCTCTCGCGCATCCAAACCATACAATGAGGGGGTTGCTCTCCCCAAGACAAAATTTTTAGGGTGAGCGTATTTTAAGATCAATAGTGTTAACCAGTCCCAATTTTATGGTTTTTCTTTTTAGTATTTTTCAAATCAAAACAAACGGCCTAACGAATTTTTCGGTTCTCCTGGTTATTTAATCCAAAACAGGGGGGAGAAGACGAAAAAGCCGATGCGCGATGAAATCAATGATGCATGCCGAGTAAGAAATGCGTACCTTGTCTCCAGCACTCTACATGCAAGTGATCCGCGCAGAATTGAAAGACTGAAAATAAACTACCCTATATGATGCAACGGGAAAGCCGAGTCCTAGATGAGCAATTTCTAGCGCAAGAACTGTCTAACCGGTCACCGACCTCCAAGCCAAAGAGTCCGGTCTTGGCCCGTCCCTCCTCTGTCCGACAAATCGGGGGTAGGAGAAAGCGCTTTACAGGACGGGCTGCGGCACGTAGGCTACGAAGGAGATGATTCGGTTATTTTTATTAATTGATTATTAGTGAGTCCAATTACGTTCTATAGGAACAGATAAGCAGTTAAGTGTTGGGACCCTACTAATTACGACACAAACAATAGAAATTCCTAAGTCTAGGGGCTCGAGCAAAAACCACGTAAACACCGGAAAAGGCAGAAAGAAAATAAAATAAAACCAAAATCGCGAAAAACCGCGAAAGTCCTAAGGGTCCCCCGAGCACACCGGTGCTCGGCGAAACAGACCCGCTAAGCAAATATAGTCCAAAGAGTCCAAGTCCAGTGTCCCTGTATTATTACAATAATAATGAAATAAAAATGAAAATTCCTCTCCCACTCAACTCTCTCTCACTCTCTCCTGCGGCTCCACAAAGAAAGGAGCCGCCTCCGAATCCCGCGGTTGCGTCGACTTCTCAAGAGCAGCCGCCTCGGTCCTCGGGCCCTCGTAAGAAACAACAGAGTGGTCAGAACCAGATAATCAAATAATAATAATAATAAGAGATGAAAATGAAAATAAGGGTATATGTGCAGAAATGTAAAATAAAATAAAGACTCAAAATAAAACAAAACAAAAATAAAAGAAAATAAAAATAAAAATAAAACAAAATAAAACAAAAATAAAATATAGACAAAAGCCGCGAAAAGCCGCGAGCTCTGAAAGAGCCGCGAAAAACCGCAAAAACAAAAACGAAAAGAAAAACAAAAACTACTAAGCCGTGCTCCCCGGCAACAGCGCCATTCTGATGACACGCCCGATCACTCGGGTATAAGGTACTGAAAATAGGTTGTTGCGACCCAAGTGATCAGACGGTATCGATCAAGAAAAATGAACCGCTTAATACAGATAAAATCAATCAAAACTCAAAACAGCAGTCCAGCTATGTGATTAACCTGGTATAGCACCCAGGGTCGAACTCAAGGAGCACGGATTGACCGAGAGGCCTACGAAGTAGTAAAAACAAATAAAAGAACAAAATATTTTTTGTGGTTTTTAAATATTTTTATATTTTTTTGGATTTTTAAGTAATTAAGAAAATAAGAAAGACAAAGAAACACACACTTCAACAAATTATTCAAAGCATCAAAAATCAACCAAAAATTAAAACAAAAATATTTTTATGTGTTTTATAATTTTTAATGTTTTTAATGAATTTTTGATAATTTTCTGAGGTTTATTTTATTTTCTAAAAATCAAACAGTGAAACAAACAGAGGGTACTGTCCAGCCGAGCCAAAAAGCCCTCGATAAAATATCTAAGAGCCTCAAAATGGCATGGAGGTAATTTTCCTATAAAGTAGATAAAACAAGGAAAATTTAGGTACCAATTCTATTATTTTTGGGTTTTTAATTTATTTACTAGAATTTTTATGGGTTTTTGAGTGTTTTTAAGTTTTTAGTGTTTTCCAGTAGTGAAAAATAGCCAAAATTGGCTAGAAAATCAAACTAAATAAGACAAATAGTAGGTAATTTTTATAAAATTTTTAAGTGAGTTTTTATATTTTTTGTGATTTTTCAAACTAGACAGTGACAAAATGGAGGTTTTTGAATTTTTAAAAATACAAACAAAATAAAAAATGTTCTCAAAAATCTACGAAAATTCTACACCATGGCAGGAGCCATGTGTCAAATTCTCGTTGGATTTGGAGGTGATTTGATATTTTATTCGAAAATAAAGATAGGGCACTGTGCACATGGACCAAAGTGCAAATACCCAAAGTTCTGGGGGTCTTGGTGCAAAATACCCAGCAAAACACGCGCCACGCGCGTGCCTGGGGCACTCAGGGACCCAAATGTAAGAAAAATAAGTCCCGAGGACTTATTGGTAACATGTACCAAAAGTTCAGGGGGCTTACCTGCAAATTACCCAAATAAAACGCACATGCTGGAATACATCACGCACAGGGGTATAAATGCAAATAAAATAAACTTTTCATTCATTCCATAACATCCAGAACTACAGGGGGGTCTACTGCAAATATCCCAAAATATCACGTGTCGAAGCACGTGTCCACAACTGGCAGGGGTATAAATGCAAATAAACTAAAGCATAGGGTCCACTATGTAAATTACCCTAAAACTAAACAACTGACTTTAATATTTACAAGACTAAAATGAAATAAAATAAAGACATGGGCCTAAGGGTAAATTACCCTTTATTAAGCGGGGGTGCTGGATGCGCGCCACGTGGAGATCTAACGGTTGCTGATGTTGGGCGCTCTGGATCGTCTCTCCTCAGATCGAACGGTGCTGGTGGCTCCAAGGATGGACGGCCAGGATCAATACTGGAGCGAGGGGGGTCGATCAACAGCGATGGAGGATCCTCGAAGAACAGGTCCCCGACGAGACTCGCCGGGCTCGTGCGTGCGCTAGGCTCCTCCTGGGAGCCTTCTGAAGGTCGGAGAAGAATCGCGGAAGGCTCCCGCGTCTGCCGGTGGACTCCGATGACCGAGCCGAGTTCCGAGGAGCTCGGGCGAGGTCGGCGGAGCTGGACCTCCTGGCCTGAATGACCAAGCCCTCAGATGGGCTCGGTATCACCTGCAAAACAGCTCAGGAGACTCGCGGGTCGAGGGCAAACTGCCTCGACCCGGTTAGGCGAAGTGGGGGCGACTGGTGCGTCGGAATGGCGAGCTCCGGCGAAGGTGGTGGACGGTGGAGCTCGGTTCCCAGCTCCTGTGCGAGCTGGGTTGAGTGAGTGGGTGGAGAAGGTGCGTCGGACGAAGGCGAACGTAATGGGCGATTCCGATGATCGAGATGGGTGACTGGGTGGTCGGAATCAAAGAAATACGACGGCAGCGCAAATTGGGCGAAAACAGAAATTAGGGAAGAAGATAGGCTATCGGGGCTACCTGGGTGGTCGGAGAGACTGGAGAAGAGCTGCTGGAGCTCCTGGTCGTCGCCTCGAGGATCGTCTCGGTCCGAGGCTCGAAGCTCACGTGGGTGGCGGAGCTACGACGGCTGCATCGCCGGATCGATGGAATCCTCCTCCTCTCCTCGCTGCTACTGGTGGAGGCGCTAGCTGTCACTCTCGCGGTCTCTCTGGAGCTCACAGGGAAGGAGGCGAATGGCCAAAGATGGAGAGAGGAGGTGGCGGAGCTGCAGCTTTATACGGCTAGGGGTCCGGCTAGGAGAGGTCCGGGCGTGCTTGTTGGAGCACGGATCCCCAAAACCCACCCCGGGCGTGGATCATGATCGATAAATCTCGGATTAGGACCCGGGGTTAGGTGGAATGGTGATCGGGTCGAGCGGTCAAAAATTGGAGAAATCGGGTCCGGAGCTCAGACCCGCAGGAAGTGGTCCTGGGGGGGGGGGGGGGTAGTTGACCAAGCGGTCAACATCCCCAGGATCCAATGAGAAGGGGCCACGTGGCTGAGTTTTGAAATGAATATTAAGGGTAGCTAGGGCCCGATTCAACAGAAACTCAAAACATGAAATATTTTTATTTTATTTTTTCTATTTTTTGGTGATTTTTAATAATTTTTTCGAAATAAAAATAAGCTATATACAATATAGTACTATGCATAGGTATATATACAATATATAGGGTTTTGATTTTTGATTTTTAATTGTTATTTTTGTACAATTTTATTCCTCCTTTATATTTTATTTATTTATGTTATAAAATAAGGAATAAAAATATATTTTTATTTTATTTTATTATTTATGTACATGAGTAAAATAAATACATATATACATTTATATACATGGTAGATGTACAATGTATTTTTGTATTTTTAATTTTGCTATTTTTATTTTGTTTTGATTTTAATTGTTTTTATTTTATTTATTTACAATATATAACATCGAATATTTACAAAATGTTTAGAAAATAATTTTATTTATTTACAAGGTTTAATAAATATCTAGAGTGGTTTATGTACAAGGTGACTATACAAGATGTATTTTTGTTTTCTTTTTAATTTTTAAAATTTTCTTTTGATTTTATATTTATAAATACATACAAGTATTTACAAGCATATTTTTGGTGAGGAAAATATCTTTATTTATTTACATAAACTATTTACACATGAGCCCCTATCTCCCTCTACTTTGGCTTTTATGCGGTCAGGCCCATGCTGAGCCCTCCCTTGGGTTAGGTTGCTCAATATTTATTCTAAATATTTCCCTTTTTTTCTTTTAATCTTTATTCTTTTATTTTTGCACAAAAACATGCTAATTATAGGTTTTTACACAATGCATGCTTTTGGTAATTATTCCTATTTACATATATCTACATGCATTTGCAAAGGTTTTGTAGCTAAAATATAAGAATAAAGAGTCATGAATGGGTATTCATCAAGCATCCTTAAACTAGGGTATGGATGCACTCGATATTGATCATTCTTTAATGAATTAGATGCATTGAAAAATAAAATAGACTTAATTCAAAATACTTGCTATTGCATTTTTATCCTCGAGAAAATCTCTTCCCCTGATTAAGAATGAAAAAGAAAAAAAGAGAGAAAGTTAGTAACCAGTTTTCTAACATTGTAGGTTTGACTAAAATGAAAACAAAATGGATTTGATGCCATATATCAATGTAAAAGCTAATACTTTAGGATCCAATACAATGCATATGAAAAAAAATCTGAAGGTACCTAGGTCTAAAGGAGATAGAACAAATCAAGTCTATTCACATCAACATTTGAGACAATCTTGCCAAGACCAAGGATGCATCTATTGAAGACAATGGATGGATGCTAGCATGAAGCTTTCATGATGAGAGAAGTCCACTATCAAGAACATGAGGTGATTTCTTATATTTTTTTTATTTTATTAATTTTACAATAATGAATTGACAATGATCCCTCCATTCCATTTTTAAGGAACTTTGAATAAAGATTAACCGGGTTATCTAGTCTACAAAGAACTCTAACAAAATAAAGAAATTTAAAATGAGCATTATTTAAAGAAGAATATGTTTAACTTAAGCATCGAAATTACCATCTTTTAGTTGTTGCCAACCCTTTTTATAATGCCAAAAAGAGTGAGAAATAGTATAAAGTATTTTTGAAAAGTTTATAAAAAATTTACACACCACATCACTTATTCTTTGTTGCAAAGACACTTGAAAATACTTTGTCATAATAAAAAAGAGTGTTATTGTTACTGCACGCATATCATGAATATTTTAATGATGATAATAACTTATTATTACGAAGCTTTTACTTAGGTTTCAACAATGGAGCAAGATGGACAAGCAAGGGATAAACAAGAACAAGAAGAAGATAAAAAGAAAAGTTCAAAGAAAAAAAATGCACGTGCTGACAAAAATGAAGAATTTATTTGAGTCCTTTCTATTTTTATTTTTCTTAATGATTTATTAAACACACATAAAAATAATAAATAGGAAAAAAACAAAAAGAAAGTCTGGAATAATGTGAACATATGAACGGATGCACATTATGAATAAAAGATATATTATGTATGTAACCCAAACTCAGAACTCAAGTTAAAATCACTTGGTCAATAAAAATACAAGTAGAGAGAATAAAAAATGGCACAATTTTCTCTCTATATATTACACTAAATGAATTTTATAAGATTCTAAATCCTAATTTGTTATATGGAGAATTAACACATATCCTAGATTGGCAAATTACCAACTTTTAGGGACCATATCTATTTATATAAAATTCAATTGAACTCTAGCCGTTTTTAGAACTTATTATATAATACTAGCTTACTTTAAAAATGCTAAAAAATAAAGAAGCTTAAAATGGGGAGTTTGATTTTTTAAGCCACCTTGTACATACAATAAATTTAATTCAAACTTGTATAATTCTTTTATATTTTTGTACAAATCAAATTTGCATGATTCTAATTTACTGTCTTGATATTCTTTCTTAAATAAAAAATATAATAATACACTAAAAGGATATAAAATTGGAGAATTAAGTATCTATTTATAGTTATATATGAGCTATCTCTCTAGTATTTGCCTTGATTTAATACAAAAAGCCTTTATTCTGATAGGGCACTGATCATATCGCTAGGAGGAATCTTTGATTCATGGCTGAAGATCAAGGCACATATATCAGTTTGTTCAAAATTTCTTTATTCTTACCGGATCGCTTGCGAAATGAAATCATGTTCTACAAGATCTCGTATTATTTATACATCCTCCTCACATTTATGCTGACAGATAACTAGTATTATGTACTTTGGCTTACATGGATAAAAAATGATGAATGGGATTGTGTCATTCCACTCACTCTCAACAAGTGGCTTTCATCCCATGAACCCTGCCTAGCTTGGACTTGAGAAAGCGAGTGATAACAAACATACAGAGGTCTGCATCCTACTTCTTAAGTTTGCACATTTCTGAGTATTAGCCTTAAGGAATATATTTCAAGTAGAAAGAACCCGAGGAATGGGCGCCTGGTCATGAAGCTTATCCCATTATACCCCACATTGATGATCGAAATGGGAATGAATATACTCTGAGAGGCGGGAGCTTGTTTGATTAGTTTGGAGTAACTAGACACTGGAAAACACATGGCTCATAAACCAGAGGGTGTCGAGGTTACTTAGTTTGATGTTCCACCAAAAAGCACTAGGGTTTGTGGGATTTCAAGCACGTGAGTAAGAATAAGGTCTGTCTCTCGAAAACTACTCTTGCACTGACTTTACCCTTATGGTGTATTTGGATAGTGGGTTTAGGTAGGTTAAATTGGTAGCAGGTAACCCATTTTTTGGTTTTGGTGTTTGGATAGAGGGTTAAACTGGGGGTGGGTTAGAAATAGATTTATTGTGATATGATTGTATTGAAGTTTAAAAAAGTGAGTAGTTATTGTGATGGATTGTATTGGAGTTTGAAAAAGTGAGTAGAAGTGCAGTAGTTTATAATTTTTATATGATATGGTGGTATAATAATTATTTTTTGATGGAATTGATGAAGGGGAATTGATTTATTTAATTTTTTAAAAGATAAAAAGTGGACCCCACTTAG
Source organism: Ottelia alismoides (assembly GCA_037367405.1). Classification (NCBI taxonomy): domain Eukaryota; kingdom Viridiplantae; phylum Streptophyta; class Magnoliopsida; order Alismatales; family Hydrocharitaceae; genus Ottelia; species Ottelia alismoides. Next base: position 386,379 of record JAZKJV010002304.1, on the reverse strand, counting down.
AAAGAGAAAGGAGCGGGTTAGGGAGCGTAAACCACCCCAAAGGAGGTTTACCCCCCTAACCGAACAACCCCTTATGGTGTTGCTTCTTCACCTTGATTTAATATAAACGTCTTTAACTTGGAATAAAATTTTGCATTTAAGCGATTAACTTTTCTTTCAGAGGCTTAACTCTCTCTTCAATCAACTAATCCTTATTTGACTTGACTAATTGACTTTATATGATTGAATCTTTCTATATATCGTTTCTTTTATCCAACAATCAACTTCTCGAGAATATTGACCTCCAATCACTATATGCCAACTCATCACTCGGCTAACATTTATTGATCAGTACTTTTGATCATACGTTGATCCTAATCGATTAAAGTTGAGGATTTCTTACATAGCTTTTAAAATCATATTTTAATAAGATGAAAGTCTCAATTAGTTGTGTCGTTTGATTTATTCGTCAATTGATTATCATCAAACCCCTACCGTCTTTGTTAAACATACCTAACTTTTCATCAACTAATGTGTAATTTATTTGACTAATTTTTTATTAGTCGACTAATCTATTTTTAAGGCAACTTCTAGAGAATTCACTTATATCCATTGAGAAGGCTCTAGAGTTTCTCCATATGTTTTTAACGACTACTTTGCCATAATTGACATTATAATTAGAACCTAATCCTTGGAGTTCAACATCCAATCAAGGGTCACACATTCTCTCAAACTCTTTATTCTAATCATTGATAGACAAGTTCAAGAATTGTTAAGATAGACTTTGCATTCATATTCATATTCCTTTGAGGTTATAGGAGAATTGTGCTTTTTAATTGTATTTGTGAGTGCCCTTTTCCATGCAGAAAATGGAGTATTTTCACTCTAGTGATCCCTAAAGTTAGTTTTATACTGCGATTGTTATTAGTGTAAGGCCCCGTTCGGGTAAGAGGTTAAACATCCCTTTGAATTGTTTACCCATCAATCAAACATATACTTCAAGTTCTTATAATCCATAAAAACCTAAAAGACGACCTTATATAAAGTCGCTCCATGTTTTGAGATGAAGGCAACCCCAACAAGCTTGACATCAAGAGGAGATATTTGCACATTAGCCATTATTTGGGCATTCAACAATTACACATATTCAGATAAGGATCTGAGCTCTATCTCTTCAACAAATGCACATGTTTTTGTCATGAGAATGACAACAACAAAACCTTCTTCCACATTCAATAGGGTCGGCTTCAATATTCTTCACCTTCATTTGGATCTATTTTGGATCATTCTCAGACTTAAATCCAGATAACTAAGATTCTTTTGGATAGTCTCCTTCCAACCCTTCTTGGACTTTCCTCGTCGTCTCTTAACATGCTCAATATCCTAGATCTCGCATCTTCTAACTGGTGCATCTCCTAATCTCTTTTGCAAATGGTCGAACCACTTTAAGTGGTTATCTCTCATCTTAACCTTTATCATAGCTACACTAACTTTTCTTCCCACATCATTCCAAATCTGATCTTCGTGCATGACCACATATCTATTGTAACATTATCATTTTTACTAGCATCATTCTCTGCACATATCTATTGTTAAAATAAACAATGAATCAGATATTTAAATTTGTAATTGAAAGCATCCAATACATGACTTTTACATTTACTAAAAAACTGTTGTGTTTTTCTAATAACTATAATATAAATACAGTTTTTGCATATCCATAGATAAAGATTTCTTATTCTTTGAATACTGAAGCTTTGTAGATTTTACAAAGGCCATTGTTTCAGCAAACGAACACATTGTTCCACTCCTTCCCGCAAAAACTTTCTTCATCTTCTATCATGTAAGAAAAGGAAATTGTCAATTGGGGGATCCAAAACTGAAAGGCTACAAAGATGATAAACAATATCATTCAATTTCATCAAGTGTAGCTGAAATTAATTATCCACCAGCCGACCACAGCCGATACCAAGGCGATTACAAGAGCAATCAGATAATAATTATTTAGGTTGCTGCAGCTGCCTTTTCCTGCGGTACGAATGCTTCCCTTCTCGCCATAGTCGCCAGAACGACTCCTTTCCAAATTTTGAGCTGGTGCAGCTGCATTCCAAAATGATAATGCATCTACTGAAACCAAAGCATCCTTCTCTGGTTCTATTATTGTATTTGCATCAGTCCAAGATTCCATAGATAACATTTCTTTACAGTGATCCTTCACATCCTACACAGATCAAGCTAGAAGATTGTAATCTAAAGTTTGCGTCATGATATTATTATGACCCTAATTAATAGATGATGACAATCAGGCATTGCATGAATTAAGCAAACAAATACAGCAATTAAATTAATTGCAGGTAAATACTTGGGAGCATATGAAGCTTGATTCAAGCGATGATGACATATGCTTAAGTGGTCTTGAGACCTCTATTGCCGGACTACTGACGACATGCACCAGCAGTTCTGAGCTCCTTAATTTATAAAACTCACTGTAATGGTCTGGTGTAGTGTGCCAACCATTCGGAAAACCGGGGTTCAAATCCCCCATTCTGTGGGTTGCGTTAAGAAAACCGGGTTCAAATCCCCATTTTGGGGGTTGCGTTAAGTAACCGACAGCCAGCGTAAAAAATATTCAGATCTTTCAACATGGATTTGAGCAAGAATCCATCAAATCCATGTAGCCGACCTACTTATAGAGGGAGAAGGCTTTGCCATTTTTTATATGAAGCTTGATTGCAGGGAAGGGAAAAAGAACTGTCTTAAATCAGGGCAAAGAAATGCAATTATAATATTGTATGTTTATGCTGGAATATAATTATAATCAAAACGCATTCATCACTTTTCAATTCATTAAGGAATTGGAAATCTAATTTATTACTCTGGTTATTTTTAAATAATGCCACATTTGGGATAGGAAGTTTAGACGTTCACCATAAAGCTTCTATTTCCGATTTATAATACTCTAAATGGATTTCGGGGAAAAGTTCATGGCTATACGAAATTACCAAATAAAGAATGCTGTTTAAATATCTCGCAAGCAACAGAATTTGCATTCACGTAATATTATCTTTAATATAGAAGGTGAAAAAAGTAGACAGAAAAATAAAATTTTAACTTACAAGTTACAACCAAAGGACCCAATAGACTATGAAATGTAATGTTCAATATCAAGAAAAGGTTCTTTCTTACTAAGTTTTTTAATGAGGATAAGATATAAAAACATAATTTACTCTGAAAGTATCTTCATATTCCCTAAATAATCGATCATTACCGCTTCACCACTTATCAAATTAATCATATGCCATTTTTAAAAAAGAGTATTAAAATTTTCCCTCAAAAACTTATAGCTGCTTGTGAAACAAAGGCTTAAAAGAAGGAAAAGTAGGAAATGACATATAAACACCACGTGACAACTGTAATTCCTCTACGTAGTATTAAGAAAATATATACATTTCAATTATGGTCTCATTCTATGGTTATGATTCTACTAACTACACATTTTCTGCTCCATCCATATATACTCATGTGGTGTGTGGGCCTGTGTATTTTAAGCAACTTCTAACAACCTGTTTATTTTGTTATTATTTACAAATTACAATTGACAGTCCATTAACACAGTGGGAGGATTATAACTGGACAAATCTTTTCTTCCATTAGATACAAAAGACGTTCAATAAACATAAAAAATTTTGAACGGATTTCAACCAAAATAAATAATTCACCAATTTAAATGGTGAAACCTTCTCCCACTATAAGTAGGATCGGCTACATGGATTCTTGCTCAAATCCATGTTGAAAGATTCGACTATTTTTTACACTGATTGTCGATACCTAATGCAACCCCCAAAAGGGGAATATAACCCGTGGTCTTTTGGATGGTAGGCACACACTGCACTACCACCAGATCATTTAAGTGGGTACGGTTCACCAATTTAAATAATAATATATTTTTATGATACCAAAGGAAGTAGCGGGATCCAACTTTTGTAGCAAAACCTATATATTGAAATTACAATGGGAGTATGGCCTTATATAACTAATATAATGCATGTGTATATAAATAAATATCAATTCTTTTAAACATTTAAAAATTATTGTGAACTATATCAATCCATATCAATCTAAGTTTAAAGAAAATGAGCAGTCAAAATTGAGGCTAGTCACACTGATACACCCTATCTTCTTGTTTTCATATCCTATGTTATTTGTTTTAAATCTATTGTTATATATGCATATATGTAGACTTTTGTTTCTTAAAGCCCAAGTCTTGTAAATTGTGTAGTGCTATAGCACTTATGTATTTTACATATATAATACATAACTTGATGTATTATGGTATATAGAACACAATAAGCTTTATACCATATAACATAATTCTTATGAAATTTGAATTCTTTTATAGGCATAAATTTAATGGTTTTAAATTGTGCCCTGTGAGATATTGCAATATCAGTTATATCCCTACTTTTTTTGCAATATCAGTTGTGCCCTTGACTTCTTCCACAATGATCACTTGTACCCTTTGGGTTAGTTGCCGTCTGACCCATCCCAAACAGACGTTAACTTTGGGATACAATGGTAATTAGATAAAAAATTGAGGGCAAAAGGTTTTTTTCTTCTCATTTTCTTCTTCTTCCTTCCACTCTTCCTCCCTCCTCCTCCCCTCCCTCCCTTCCTCCTCCTTTGACCACCTCCTCCTCTGCCCCTCCTCCGATCATCCCCCTCCAGCCCCTTCTTGATTTATACAATGAATATTGTTTCTATAGCTCCTCGCTGGCATTAAACAGGTGGTTGGTTTATTCGTCGCTGCTTGGATCGGCCCGAATATGTTCACATGCAAGGGTACTGAGAGGAAGAGGTCGTGGTTGAGATGAAGTACAAGAAACCCATATCCGTTGCTTTCGATCTTGAGTTCGACTCCCAATTTGCATGTTTCTCCACTAGAGCAACAACTTCCCAAGGAAGAGAACATCTTCCTCTTCTTCCTCGTGTTTGAATCAACCACTGAATGAGTAAAGCATCGACAAAGCTCATGACTTGTAAGTTTCAACCATTACCATTCTAGGTAACTCCTTCCTCTCCTTCCTCCATTACTCTTATTCTTCCCCTACTCTTAGTTTCTCTCTCCTCATCATATCTCCACCCATTCACCAAATCACCAAAATGTTTATATTTGCACAGATAAATCACTTCTTATGATCTCAAATATGTTTTTTTCCAATTTGTTCGAGCCACTCTTTAAACCGATTAATCAAACATTTGAGGCTCCTAAACAAATATTTGAAAATCCCATGCGGCATTTTTTTCATCATCTTCTTCTTCCCTACTCCTCGTCACTCCTCATCTTCCTTTGCACCCATTACACATCTACCCATCATCAACACCACCCCTTCACCCACAAACACCCATCTTCTTCCCCAATCCCTCTACCTTCCACACACTTGAACCCATTACAAAACACACACAACATAGCATCAACAATTGTTGCATTTTCCACTTGGAACCCATCATAGTTGAGCCTCTTTGCTCGAGCTAGAGGTCGGAGGAGTAGGTGGAGGAGAATGTCAAAGCAGTGGAGAAGATTGGGATAGAGGGTTGGATACAGGAGGAGGTTGGGGCCGAGGACTGGATGGAGGAGGTTCGAGCAGTGGAGGAGGTCGTGGTGGTGGGCTGGGCAAAGGAGGGCGAGGAGGTCAGTGCAGAAGGTTTGGTGGAGAAGGAGGAAGTCCGAGTGGTGGAGGAGGAGTTCGGGGCAGAGGGCTGGGTGACGGAGGAGGAGGTCGGGACAGAGGGCCAACTTCCCAAGGAAGAAAACATCTTCTTCTTCTTCCCGATCTTTATTTTCTCTCTCCTCATCGCATCTCCACCCACTCACTAAATCACCAAATGTTTATATTTTCATATATAAATCACTTCTTTTGATCTCAAATATGTTTTTTTTTCAAATTTCGAGCCACTCTTTTAAACTGATTAATCAAACATTTGAAGCCCCTAAACAAATATTTGGAAACTCCATGTGACATTTTTCCATCTTCTTCACCTTATTCCCTACTCCTCCTCACTCCTTTGCACCCACTACACATCTACCCATCATCAGCACCACTCCTTCACCCACAAAACACCAATCTTCTTCCCCAATCCCTCTTCCATCGACATACTTGAACCCATCACAACACACTCTCTCACACACACACAACATAACAGCAACGGCTGCTATGTTTTCCACTTGGAACCCATCATAGTTGAGCCCTTTTGCTCGAGCTAGAGGTCGAGGGAGTAGGTGGAGGAGAAGGTTAGGGTGGTGGAGGAGATTGGAATGGAGGGATGGGCAAAGGAGGTTGGGGTAGAGGATTGGACGGAGGAGGTTCGAGCAGTGGAGGAGGTCGCAGTGGTGGGCTAGGCAGAGGAGGACAGGGAGGTCGGGGCGGAGGGTTGGGTGGAGGAGAAAGTCTGAGTGGTGGAGTTCGGGGCAGAGGGTTGTGCGACAGAGGAGGAGGTCAGGATAGAGGGCTTGGTAGAGGAGGAGGGCAACTAAACCCCTCTTAGTGAACCATGATTTATTCATGGTAAAGTTCAATTCATTGACGGCCAACCTAACATACAAATGATAAGGGTGCAAGAAGTCAATGGCACAAATGATATTGCAAAAAGGGAGTATAATTGATATTGCAATATCTCAGAGGGGCACAATCGATAAAAACCCTAAATTTAAAATTGGAACTCATATGCTATGTTGAATTTTGTGATCGTTGAGAAAACTAAGCTTACAAAAAGAGAGACCGCCTTTCAACTCTATCTGAGATATTAGTCATGCTTTTTATTCCAGTTTTGATAGGCGATTCACCAAAGAATTCTAAAAAATAGCATCCCCTCCTTCCAAAAGAGTGCCACTTGTTTGTTTTTGATGAATCATGTTTGAATATCTGACAACTCTTTATGGAAGGTTATAACCAAAGCTCCATTAAGTCAACCTCAAAATTGGTCCCTCCATTCGAAAATCATGTGTCATGCCTCTGACTATGCCTAAGGAACAGGAAAATGCTCCAAAATATGCATCGAGACAGAAAAGAATTCAATTTCTGCGTAAAATACTAGTAGAGGAAAGCGGTGCTATCACAGAGGTTTTCAAGATTGGTTGTGCTTGGGACATACATGCAAAGGTTGTAGCATTGTGCATTGTTGGGGTGTGGCTCCCTCAGTTCGTCGTGTCGTTTTATGATGAGTGGGTGGATGAGTTCTTTTTCCTCAACATGATGCTCGAGGGAGAGTTAACACTGGACAAGGTCGTTGATACTTGGGAGTAGATGGATGATAATAATATCAGGGGTTTTTATCACTTGTGCCCCTCCGAGATATCGTAACTTCAGTTATGCCCCTATCTTTTTGGTAATATCAGTTGTGCCCCTCACTTCTTGCTAATCTACCACTTGTGCCCCTCAGGTTAGTGACCGTCCATAACCAACATAAACGGACGTTAACTTCAAGGACACAAATGGAATTAAATTTAAAAAAAGGATTAAAAAGTCTTCTTCCTCCCTTCTCCTCCTCCTCCTCCGTCTTCTTCCTCCCTTCTCCTCCTCCTCTTCCATCTTCTTCCTCTCCCACCTGCTGCTGCCCCGACCACCCCCCACCCCCTGCTGCTGCCCCGACCACCCCCCACCCACTGCTGCCCTCCGCCCCGACCTCCCCCCACCCCCGCTGCCCCCCGCGCCCAGGCCGTACCTCCTCCCCCTGCGGCCCCTCCGCCCCAGCCTACCCCTCCCCCGTCCTGCGCCGTCCCCTCGCCTCCCCCTCTCCGCACCTCCTCCTCCCCCGCGTCTCCTCCTGCCCCCGCCGCCCTCTGCGCCTAGGCCGCACCTCCCCCTGCGGCCCCTCCGCCCCAGCCTACCCCTCCCACGTCCCCGTGCCGTCCCCCGCGCCCAGGCCCCACCTCCTCCCCCAGCCCGCACCTCCCCTTGCGGCCTCTCCGCCCCAGCCTACCCCTCCCCCATCCCTGCGCCCGTGCCCCACCTCCTCCCCCTGCAGCCCCTCCGCCCCAGCCTACCCCTCTGATGCAGCACTGAATTGACAAATAGGGTTGAATTTTATCTGTTAATTTTATTTACGTTTATTTGAGTTGTTGCCTTTTTTATTTAAATAAAGAGATCGCGTGTGATCTCGAAATTAGTCAGTCAATTTTAAAATTTGAATTTCGAATTTTGAATTAGAGTCAAATTAGGATAATGTAGATTTGAATCTCGATTCAAATCAATTAAGATCGAGTCAGATTTTATTAATTGATTCATTTTCTATTTTTGTAATTCCACCCCTCCTATATAAAGGAGTTGGTAGTCTATTGTAAGGACAGGTCGGATTATATGAAAAATTGAGTATTATCTCTCTTTTGTTATTTCTCTCTCTCAACGTGTTCTTCACGATTCCTTTCCAAACCCCGCATAACCGACGTGTTTTCTCCTTCCCTCCCCTCTCCAAATTTCTTCTACCAAAATTATATTTTTCCACCATTGGTTTTTTTCGTCTGCATCATTTGGTATCAGAGCATGACAATCGAATCGTTCCTACGATTCGACGATCATGTTGCTTATTGGTGTTTGCAGTTCGATCTAAGCCGCCTATCTCATGGTTCGCATTCACGTTCGCGTTCAAAGAAGTTCCAGCAACGACTTATATCATGCGTCAAGGTGCAAGCATAGTTAGGCATGCTACTCGATGAAGATTCGTCCGTCAACGAAAAAAATCAGAACGTCGCAGTTGCTGTGCAACCCGATTCTGAGCAAGAAACGAGAGGTATTTTCAGTTTCGAAGAAAGTTCTACTATTACAAATGCCGGCCAACACCACTGTGAAGACACATGGCCAATATTCGATGAAGATCCCATGGATGAAGGGTTTTAAATGCTTGATTTCTCCTTAACTAAGGTCGCTGTCCAGGAAGAAAAGGAGGTCGTCTATGATGATAAATCCGAACATCTGGATCTGGTCCCTTCTAAAATAGTCGTTCTAGAGGCTCCTGCTTCAACCATAACTTTGGCATCTATGGTTGTCGTGTCAACCGCATCAATATCTTCACCGTTGGCGCAAAATAGAGCCCGGACAGCCCCAACACAGCAACCCCTGGTAGCAGCAACCCCGCCAACCGCGCAAACACCATGGAGGCCACGACCCGTGCACGACCCACGCGCCACCGATGCACCGTCGTCGCCGCTCGCGCAAGCTGAGGTCGTCGCTCCTCGTTCCTTAATGTCGTCGAAGTCCTATACCCAGCACCATGAGGCGCGCAAGGCTCCTCCCATCCCCATGCGCCAGCCTCGCGAGTCGACCGCGCCATCGCCGATCCAAAAGACGCCCACGCCGCCAACAACTCCCTCCTCGGTGTCGATCGTGCCGCCAGGAGAGAAAGCGACGCCCTAACCCTAGGGCCCGACGCCGCCTAAGACGAGGGGAAGGAGGAGTCCCAAGCGAATCTCCTAATTTCTTCCCCACGTGCAATCAATCCCGTGGAAATATGATTGGGGATCTGATTTGGACTATTTACAGTAAGACACCTCCCTGCAAAATTTTTTATATAAAAGCCAAAGGGAAGAGTTTTTCCAACGAAATTGGTTTAAGTGAAGAAGTAGAAATTTTGCACTTGCACCCCCTGGAGCGAGAATATTTAAAGAAAGGTCCTGAGAAAAGGGAAAGGAGGCTGCTACCTTCTCCATATAGGAATAGGAGTATGTGATTTATTTATATAAGGACCCTATGGATTAGTTCATTGCCCACATCTCCTCTCATCCTAAGTTTGTGCCATACATTTGTTATGGGTTCTCCGAAGGCTATGTTGTTCACGCCTCATCAATTTTTCGATCACCGCAATAAGGGGACCAAATTCGTGGATATGTCGCCATTTGCACCACATATGTTCTTCCCACATGAGATTGACGACTCCGGCCACCACACCAAAGCCATCTGGGTTCCATCGTTTGCTCCACATCTATTATTCCAAGAGGCGAACAAGAAAGTTGACATCAAATCGTCGAGCTTCGAAGATAAAGCAATTCATCAGGAGATGAATTTTTCAAGCAGAGGAGAATTGATGCAGCACAGAATTGACAAATAGGGTTGAATTTTATCCGTTAATTTTATTTACGTTTATTTGAGTCGTTGCCTTTTTTATTTAAATAAAGAGATTGCGTGTATCTCGAAATTAGTCAGTCATTTTAAAATTTGAATTTCGAATTTTGAATTAGAGTCAAATTAGGATAATGTAGATTTGAATCTCGATTCAAATCAATTAAGATCGAGTCAGATTTTATTAATTGATTCATTTTCTATTTTTGTAATTCTACCCCTCCTATATAAAGGGGTTGGTAGTCTATTGTAAGGACAGGTCAGATTATATGAAAAGTTGAGTATTATCTCTCTTTTGTTATTTCTCTCTCTCAACGTGTTCTTCACGATTCCTTTCCAAATCTCGCGTAACCGACGTGTTTTCTCCTTCCCTCCCCTCTTCAAATTTCTTCTACCAAAAATTATATTTTTCCACCGTTGGTTTTTTTCGTCTGCATCACCCTCACCCGTCCCCGTGCCGTCCCCTACGCCCAGGCCCCACCTCCTCCCCCAGCCCGCACCTCCCCCTACGGGACGGGAGAGCGACTTCGACCACTGAGGAGAAGAAGCTCTCGACGGAGTTCGACCTCGAGCTACGGTGCAGCCTCGAGCTCCGCCCCGAGATGGGAGAGCGACTCCGACCACTCAGACGAGGAGAAGCTCTCGCCGGAGTTCGACCTCGAGCTACGGTGCAGCCTCGAGCTCCGCTATGGAATTATGACCATAATACCCTTCTTAACAACACTATGGTTTGAATAAACCATGGTTATTTTAATTTTTTGACGGCCAATCTGACGGAACGACCAATCTGACGGAAGGGCACAAGTGATAACAGAGAAAGAAATGAGGGGCACAACTGATATTACCAAAAAGATAGGGGCATAACTGAAATTGCGATATCTCGGAAGGGCACAAATGATAAAAACCCATAATATTATCCATTTCCAGGGGTTAAAAGGAGTATTAAGGAAGCATATATAAATCTTGATCGAGACTTTCTAATTTCTATGGATTGTCGCTAAATTTAGAGGGTCAAGGTGCCCAAAAGGTCAAGCTGCATCTAAGTTTTTTTTTGACGCTCAAAAGAGGGGGACGCACTCGGAGGTGCTCGCCCCATGTTATTAAAAAATATAAAAGGATAACTTACATTCGGGATGCGGACAGAAAAAGGAAAAGACAGAAGCCAAATACCGTAGGTAACGATATCGGAGATCGATATGCGATACCCCCATTACAAAAAAGAATCCCTAAACATCGGACCAGTCGCGGAGTAAACGAGATGCCGAAATGAGCACGTTTTCGGAGTAGAACCTTTGGCGGGCGAAGATGGCCTCATTTCTACCAATCCATATGCACCAGAGCCTAGCAATAGATGTAAGCAAATCCGTCCTTGCCCTGGCCCGAGAGCTAACCAAGCTCTCACAGAAAGATGAAGAATTCGACACGTCAATCCAGTCCATATCAACCCATATGTCATGGGTTCTGCAACAACGGAAGAATAGATGGTCTGTAGTCTCGGGCTCCAAATCACAAAGGCCACAGGTAGCTGAGACGTTGGGAAAAAACAAGGCACACCGGCTACGAGTCAGAAGGCGCCCACGACGAAAGAGCCACACAAAAATGCCGATTCGTTTGAGAAGCCTGAGTCCCCAGAAGAATTGGCAATCCCGGAAAAGCGTAGCATCAGTCACAACCAGAGGAGGAAGGATAGCAAGATAAGCCGCGCGGGTCGAGAAAGTGCCCCCCTTCCAACACAGATGGTCGCGGCCGGCCGAAGGCAGAGGCGCGTCCACGAGAATAGCATGAAGGGCCATGAAATCTATCTGCCGCTGGTCAGAGAGATTAGCCACGAACCTGGGGCCCCACGAAGAACCGTCCCAGCAGTCGGCAACAGCAACATCCTTATCCGCCACAAGCGCGAATAGGCGAGGAAATATCTCCTGAAAAGCACCCCTACCAGTCCAATCGTCACTCCAAAAGCGGATCGAAGACCCAACCCCCAACTTAATAGCAAAAAGGGATCGATTACGGGAAAGAGTATTGACGATAACACGGGAGAAGGAGGAAGAATAGCCAGGCAGGCGACCATTTAAATCAAAGAACCTGTCAACCCCCACCGCCACTCTCAAGATGTTCAGCATGAAACTGTCCTCCCTGCCCCAAAGACGAGCCACCCATTTGAGAAGAAGGGCCTCATTAACCACCTCCAAACGTCTCACCGCCAGCCCCCCCTCCTTCTTTGGCCGAGTAACCTCATCCCAAGCAACCAAGGGAACACCCCTCCTCCCATCCCCCTTCTTACCCCACAGAAATCTTCTCAAGCACGAGTCCAGCCTCCGTCGGATCCCCTTAGGCATTCCTTTCACAGAGAAGAAGTAGATTGGGATCGAAGATAAAACCGATTTGAGAAGAACCAAACGACCACCACGGGAGAGAAGGGCCGCACGCCAACCAGCCAGGCGAGCTTCCATCCGATCAACCACGGCCTGCCAATCGCGCAAGCGAGCACGACCAATCGTCAAGGGAAGCCCCAAGTAGTCCAAGGGAAGAGAGCCAGCCGGACAGCCCAAAATCCGCACACACTCCGCAATCTCATCCCGCGGAATGGAGAAGGGAACCATAGAGGATTTAGCAGAATTAACGATGAGGCCCGAAGCCTCGCTGAAAAGCTCCAACGTGATAGCCATACCCGCCACATTCGAAGCATCGCCCTCGATGAAGCAAATAGTATCATCCGCGAATTGAATAATAGGGACGTTGAAAGGTCCAAGAGAGCACCCACGGGTAAGACCAGCCGCAGCCACATTGTGAATCATGCAAGGCAAAACGTCGGCGGCCAAGACAAATAGCAGAGGGGCAAGAGGACAACCTTGACGAATCCCCCTGCGAGGCTGGAAGAAGCCCCCGGCCATACGGCCGTTGAGAAGAATCGAGAGAGAGGCAGTGGAAACGCAGCGACGCACCCACGAAACCCACAGCGAGGGAAATCCGCGCCGCTTCAGAACAGACCAAAGAAAACGCCAATCCAGGGAGTCGTACTCCTTCGCGAAGTCAATCTTCCAAAGAATCCCCCGAGCACCGTTTTTGCTCCACGCGTGAATAATTTCCGACGCCACCGCATAGCAATCACTGATTTGCCATCCCCGAACAAAGGCCGCTTGAGAAGGCGAGATGAGAGAGTCGAGAAGCGGTGCCAGACGCCGAGCAAGGACCTTAGCAATGATAAGGTATATGGCATTGGAGATCGAGATCGGCCAGAAGTCGACAATAGAGTTGGCGGCCGAGGACTTCGGAATGAGAGCAATAAGGGACCGGTTGAGCTTATCAAACCCGTGGTTGTCATCACAGAATTCGCTGGCGACATCCAAAACGTCCTGAGAAAGAACATCCCAAAATTCCCGATAAAAAGCAACAGGGAACCCATCGGGTCCAGGCACCGCGTCGTGGTTGAGGGCCCAAACAGCCTCTTTAAGTTCCTCCATAGAAATAGGGCGATTTAGCCTCGTCGCATCATCCTGAGGGAGCACGCTAGCCCCAACACCTGTCCAACGCCACCTGCGTACAGCCCGGCGCCCGAACCACTACTTAAAAATGCCACCATAGCATGACTCAAATCCCGCTCCCCTTGGACCTGGGTGCCATCAATCAGCAAAGAAGATATAGAGTTAGAACGCCGCCGACCACAAGCGATCCTGTGGAAGAACGCGGTGTTGGCATCTCCCTCCTTCAACCACCGCATCCGCAAGCGTTGACGCCACTCCACCAAACGCTTCCGATCCTCAAGCCTGACCTTGTCCATAGCATCCGCACGCACGACCAACTCGTCGTGATTCAAATCCCTATCGTTCTCAATACGATCAAAGCGCAAAATCACCTCATCAGCCGCCAGACGATTGGCGATGCGAGCAGAGCGGGTTTCCTTCTTAAAAGACGCCAGCAACCTACGAAGAGACGAAAGCTTGTGTTCAAAGCGACGAGTAGCACTGCCCGTCGAAGAAACCTGATTCCAATGATGCCGGACCAAATCCCGAAAACCAGGCTCCAAAAGCCATGAACGCTCGTAACGGAACATGCCACCAGGCCGAATGTCATCACCAGCTGCCCAAATAATTGGGCTGTGATCCGAGAAAGAACGCGGCCTCGAAGTAACCTCGCAAAAAGGGAATGAAGCCATCATACTGTTATTTGCCAAGAAACGATCGATCCGCGACCGCGAGGAATTATTTCGCCACGTGTAGGAAATGTCGTTAGGGACAAGCGGTTCAAGAGCCAAGTCATTAATGAGATCCATAAAATCCGACGAACCCGGGTCAATACCACCGCGCCCCCGAGGGCGATCCTGCGAATGAATTGTGACATTGAAATCACCCCCCAGCAACCAGGGCATGTCACCCAAATTATCTGCGTCCTCGCGTAAATCCTCCCAAAGCTCGCGGCGAGAAATATGACAAGAAGGGGCGTAAGCACAAGTAAACGCCATACAAGTATTCGATACACAGCAATTCAAAACCACCGAGATGGAATGACGGCCCATCCTCATGTATGAAAACGAAAAACGCGTTGAGCGCCAAGCCAGAATAGCACCACCCCTAGCACCAATCGCATCCAAAGCACGGAAAGCATTTAGGTGACCAGCGCCAAAAGACCTCCAGACGTCTTCATCCAGCCCCGAAAGCTTCGACTTCTGAATGAAAGCAATATCACAGTCCCATTCCACAAGGCGTGAGCCAAAAATGCGCCGGCGATCAGGGTCACCAAGACCCCATACGTTCCAGGACAAAATCTTCATTAAACACAAAAAGAAGCCCAAAAACCGCGACGAGAATAGCGGGGTCATCAAAGACCATCATGGGACCGGTCACCGAGCTCGAAGAGGCCTGCCGCCTCCGCCACCGCCTCGCGTAAAGACTGACAGGAAGATATGAAGGAGGAGCCAGAGCGGAAGAGGCGTCTACGAGAGTAGCTCCGACCATAGCGGAATGAGGGGGAGTGTCCCACAACCATGGCGTCAGCAGCCGAGGGGGTCGTCGCCATGCCATCGGCAGACAAATAGAGATCATCGCTAACCAGAAGAGGGGACCACCCCGAAGAAACAGAGGGGAGCAACACGGCGTCCCCTGCATCAGACGAAGAAAAATCACCACCAGAAGAAGAAGCCAGCGGCCGCGACCTCGGGGAGGGCGGGGACTGTGGATCTTCCAAAAGAATCTCGACCGAGAAAGGCACCGAGCTGATAGGCCTTGGACACAGAACATCGGGTCCCCTAGTAATACGCTCCGAGAGCGAAAGAGGATCCGAAAGCGAAAGAGGGTCCGCCAGAAGCTCCTCCGAAGGGGCCCTCAGAGGAGCCCAAATGCTTGCACAAAGTGGGTCCCAAGGGATGAACGACATTTGCGTGGAGTGGTCCACGTGGGAAGAACCCGCTGCCATCAAGGAATTGTCAGGGAGAGCCGAATCGTTGTCGAGAATATCAACATCCACCAAATCAAGTATTGCATCTCGAGGTTGCAAGGCCCGAGGTGCCTCTTCGCGCTCACGTGAGGGGATATGCATGCATGGCGACGCTTCGGAACCAGCCCTAAGAGACGCCACGTGGCATGAAGAAGACGTACCGTCACCCCTCAGCGCCGAGTCCTGCACAGCCGGAGAAGCCGAGGAAGACCCCCGCAACGCCGCCGCCAGTGGAGGAGGAGCTGGCACCGCCATCACCGGAGGAAAAAAGAACTCAAGCCTGAAAGTCCAGCGACCGACTGACATCAGCTCAAAGAAAACCTTGCCTGCCGACTCAGCAATGAAGGCAGATGAAACTTCAATCAGAACACGGGAGCATCTCCAATCAGCACCAGGAGCAAGGCCGTCATCAAGAATTTTGAGGACCTGCCCCCATCGGGAAATGACCTTCGAAAGAGCATGGGCCGTACGCGAGAGGAATGGCACCCCCCTCACCTCTGCCACACAAACCTCCGACGAAATGGCACCACCATCAGAAACCCGCAAGCACCGCCACACAACACCGGCGAGACCACGGAACCGAAGAAGGTTCTCCCATTGCTCCGGGGAGAGACCTCGAACGCAGCAACGACCCGCATCCAGAATGACGAAATCCCCAGCAAAATTTTCGCCTAAGAAATCCAGCGTACCAGCACGAATGCTCTCCCACCCTTCTTCAGCCTTCAGCAACACCCCCACCACGATGGATATGGAGGAGGCCGAACCCGCCTGGTCGCGCCACCCCCCAAACCACCATCTTACAGCGCCACCTCATTCTGATCAAGCCCCCGCCCTCCTAGTGAACGCTCCACACCATCCCCCTCCGCCGAAGACCCCACGACCAGCATCGATAGCACCCTCGCACCGCCACCAACGAAGGCTTCCCCCGAATCCCCCTAAGGCATCCCCCTTCCAGAAGCATCACCGCCCACCATCACAGCCTCGGTTTCCACCACCAACACCGAGGCCTCCATAGAACAAGCCTCCACCGCGACTCCCGCACCGCTTCCCGCACCGCTTCCCGCCTGGAAGCCATGTAACGCGCCCCCAGAAGAGAGAGGATTGTCCGGAGCACCCACATCACAAGCAGCGCCAGCGCCAACCACCTGGGCGAAAGAGCGAGAATCGCGACCCCCAGGGATTCCAAGCGCACTCCCACGCATCGGTGGAACCAAGTGCGTTCTTCCAACGACGACCGGCGAAGACCAGCACGAAGACCGGCGATGGCCAATCTTGCCACAGAGAAAGCAACGGGGGGGGGGGGGGAGGAGCAGTGCATGCAGAAGCAAGATGACCACGAACATCACAGCGGAAACACCGCTTACCCGGCTTAGCATGAGAAACCCAGACCCACTCGCCACCCGCCTCGTCAGACTCCATGTCAAGCCCGGCACCAAGAGGGCGAGAACGGCCACCAGCCATCGAGCGGCGGCTCTCCTTCACTTCGACGCCCTTCGCAGCTACTCCTTTCGCTTCAACACCCTGCGCTTCCCGAACCTTCGGTCTCCACGCCCTTCGTACACCCGAAGCCCAACGCACCTCAAAAGACCTTCGCGTCCCATCCACCCTTCGTTCCCAACTCGCCCTTGGCGCTCCACTCGCCCTTCGCGAACCACTCGCCCTTCGCGCTCTACTCATCGCTCCACTTCCAAGCTGCATCTAAGGTTGCTGACGCAAAAGAGGGCTAGTTGACATTGTGGTTAGGAGCAGGTGGGATGTTGATTTGGACAGAACTTACTCGGCTTGGGACAATGGGAGGAGAATCGCCTATTCTTCTCATATCTGTGTTAGCCAGAGGTTGATTGGGATCACAATGGTGTCAATGGTGGATACGAATAGGTTGGGCATCTTTTGGGAAAGCTTCAGGTCTAGAAGAGTTATGGAAGTGAGCAGGCATATAGAAGACATCAAGAACAGAGTAAGCTGCAAGCGTCTTGTGGGCATGGCCTCAAATTTCTGTCGAATATCGATATCCAGTCAAAATCGAAATTTGACTGAAATGGCCGAAATGATCGAAATATGGGGCCCTAGTACAAAAAATGACCAAAATTTCGGTCGAAATTCGGCCGAAATTCCGTTTCGACCGGTCACCGAAATGGTGACCGAAACCGACATTTAGGGCATTACTTGCGGGACGTTTCGAATTATGCGGTGGTCTTCAGACACGAGAGATAAAATGTGGAAACCATGGTGCACAACATGAAGCGTTTGTATGTGTACCATTGTGTTTGGAATGTCAACGTACAGGAAGGTATAATTTTGTTTTGTTATATTATCATAATAAATGTTGGATGACAAGGTAAATATCCTTTTATTGGACCTCTGCTTCCTAGCCTAGCTAGCTTGAAAATATCTTTTACATCTTTTTCCGAATTAAGTTTCACATACATATAAATGCCCCCAACCTTTTAACTTCACTAACTACCTTATTTGCTTTTTTCGTTATATTCTGGTAATCTTCCTAGTTTCCATCTATTCTATCAGTGAATTAAACCTTACAACTCTTCGTGAAAGGCAAGTAACCATTAACGACGAAACGTTTTTTTTCTGCTCATATTCTGTTTCTTTTTACAACAAGAAGCTCACTCAAATATCATTTGAACTCCTGAAGAAGAGCAACCCTTCAAAGACAGGATAATATAAATTTGTGTATTTTCTGCTCCTAGTCTGTATCTTTTTACTATATGAAGCGTATGCATATATCATGTGAATCACATCTCCTTTCACAAATCCAAGACTTTCCTGTCCACATTCTTTACATTGGACTATTTTTAGAATGCTCTTGAAATCAAATCTTTCTAGCAACATTGTCAAATACAGATGTTGACTAAACACGTCACCCAAAAAACTCACCAGAGATGTTCCTACAATCATTTAAAACTTCATCAACATTGACTATAGCTCCTAAAAGTGCAGATTAGACAAACCTCAAACGTATCAGATTGCTTTAAATAGTCGCAGATGAAGACGGCAGGCAACCATTCAATAAGAATACGTTTTGGCAATTGTAGACTAACAGGATTTTTGCTGCAAGATAAATCACAAGATCATAGTTATATTACACAGAATAGTGGAAATAATTTTAAAATAAACTAGCCAAATATCACCCACGGGCCGCAGTGCAGCTCAAAATACTCAAAGCACACAGGCAGAGCTACATTCCAAGGTAAAAAAGGGGTCTGGTACCTGTGATCAGCATGCAGAACTGCTTCTACTTAGGGCTAGTTTGGTTACTGGGTTGGGGTGGGTTGAGGCAACCTCCTGTGAATAGTAGCCGTTTGGATGGTTATGAGGGTTGGTAGAGAGCTGGAATAAGGAATGTGATGTGATGTTATATTGATTTGTGATGGAATTCCAACCCAGGATTACGGGAGGGGGTTTACCGGGTTACTCCGAGATAACCTGGGTACATCACGAACCAAACGAATCCTTAGAGCAATCATTGAAAGCTTCCTAACAGTTTACTTTTACTTGATAAGCAAAGATAGAAGGATATCAGAACTCCTCTAATGGTCTTGTGGTAGAAGCAGTAGTGGCTCCCACTTTAAAAAGGACCAAGGTTCCCCCACCCTCCCAACCTAGGATCAGACCTTGGCAAGTAGCAATTGTAAGATTAGAAGTCCATCAAACCTACTAGAAGAAGACAATGGATGGAGACAAAAAGATAGCCAAGCTAGCCTCATCAACCAAAGCTGATCCGTTATCAAAACGAGGATCCAGCCTCTTAAAGGTAGGCTATAAACCACCACACTTCGAAGGCCAACCTAAACAACCACCCCCAATGATCGCTACCTTTGATACACTAGCTTGCAGGGAAGTTCAATGCTACTAAGCCGTGGCAGAGGGAGCAACAAAACCTGTGTCCCTTCCAATCAGCGACTAAGAGAACCATAACGTACTAAAAGCAAATCATATGACAAATCATATATTCAACAGTTATTTTATGATTTTCTCTGACTATGTGCCATGTAAATGCCAACTGTGCAGGTTCTTTCATCTATATCCCACACAAGGAAATCCTTCAATCCTCCGGTTCCCCAGGTTAGCAAATCACCCATCTAAAACTGATCATTAAATGGTGTCAAAATTTCATTGTAAGCATTACCATATTGAGAAAAATAATTCAATATCGCCCTCATTAAGCCCTTTCTGTCTGCCCTCGAATAGATTGCCATTACAGTGACTTTGCCTACACCACACCTTTGTGTTCTAAACCTTATTATACTTGTTTGCATTTCAATACTACTGAATCCACTTAAATATCTGGTGGCATTGCAGTGAGCTACTGTTCAAAGCAAGGTTCAGGTACGGAAGGCCATACCGTGATATATCGTTCATATATCAGTATCGAGAGGTAGGGGATATCGATATCAGGGTGCATATCTATTTACCAGGATATCAGCAGTATATGACCGATATATCGACGATATATCGCCATATCGGCCCATATTGGTAAAAAATAACCAGATTCCGGACAAAAATCCTCGGATATCGACCGATATCGCCGAAATTTCGTATTATATCTAAATATTGATAAATAATACCCTTGCAAGCTTGATTTCACTACTTATTTTGCAGTGAGACCCCCATCTGGAGGGTATGGTACGACAGAAGGGGTGCATACAATGGTTCTTCAACTTGGGGGGTGCCCAAATTGATTTGTATTCTTCTTCTTTCCCTTTCGAAAAATATTATTATGAATTATATCTCTTTAAAAAAATGATATTATGTTCTTTATTTGTTTGGTTTCCAAAAATAGCTCGAATATTTTGTTTATACATAATATGTGATGCAATACAAGTCTTGGATGAACTCCATTTCCAATATCTATAAGTCAAGAATCAACATTAACAATGATATGCTCAATATGACAATATGTGCATTATAAGGGTCATAGATGATCGCTATGGTGCCTACTGAGCTTCCCATCTTTCGCGTATTAGTCGAAGGGTGTGGATCAATATGTGATATAAGTGTATATTTGTAAGTTATTTAGTGTTATAAGAACTTGGATGGACTACATTTCCAATATCCACAAGTTAGCAATCAACGGTAACAACGATATGTTCGATATATGTCAAGGTTGCAGAAGTCGGCAGTCGGTGCTCGGTCGGCCGGGTCACTGACTAAGGATTAGTTGGCAGTCGGACGACTAGTCGGAATTAGTCGGGCATTAGTCGGTTTTGAATTTTTTATTATTTAAATATATAAATTATTACTAGTATATTAATCTATATATATACTCAATCATAAATATGCATAGATTTAGCAATTTTCAATTTTATAAGAGCTAAAAAAGAAGCAATTGCAGGAAAAAAGTAGCAAGTTAAGAACAAATGTTTGCTACATAACATTAGCTAATGTTCACTGACAGATACAACATTTCAAAATAAAAATAATCCAAGCAAGGATGAAGCATAAAGTAAAAAGTCATTCATCTCCGCCATTGTAATCATCCAAATCAATCTCTTCTTCTTCATCATCTTCTTCATCATCTTCTTCTTCTTCATATATGTCTTCAGGTAGAAATTCCTCCTCTTCTTCATTTATAGATGCAACATTTGAGCTCGAAGATGAAGCTCTCTTGCCACGTTGACTTCTTCTCAGCTCCAAATTCTCTTCTGCACCACTTGCACGAGCCACTGCTCCCCAAGTCAATCCGGGAACCTGGAAAGACCTCCTCATCTTGAGCTTGTACATTGACCTCTCCAGTCCATTCACGTAAATATGCACGATCACGAGAGGAAAGCGGACCTTTTCCTTTCTCAAGACGACATTCCATCAGGTTGGAATTGAAACGAACGTACACAAGATCGTTTAGCCTCTTTGTTTCCAACCTGCCTCTCTTCTTGGTATGAATCTGTAAGCAACATTACAAAAATTATGACTAATGACTATATCACTTACTAATTTACAACTAGTATTTCTATTAGATGGGTCACTAGAGTCTTACCGAGTCAAACGTACTCCAATTGCGCTCACATCCAGAGGATGCAGAAGTCAAGCTCAAGATCTTGATGGCCTGTCTTTCAAATGTGGTATGTCATCTCCATAATTGTACAACCAATTAGCTGATAAATATAGAATGGCTAGGTCAATGAAATCAACGATAATCAAAATTACATTAATGGAAAATAATGTCTGAAATACCTGGATCGAAATTTTCATCATTTCTCATCCTCTGTCTCACGGCTAATGGCTTCCCAAATGCCCCACGACCATTTCTATAATCAACAAACTCCTTTGTGGTGATAGCATCTTGTATATCCAAACCTGGATAAAATCATTCCATGCAATCCATAAAACCTCTCTTCATCACAATATCTGCATCACCACCACACTCCGTGAAAAAGAAGTATAGGTTCAAATAGTAAGCCGCTAGATGCAATGGAGTATCAAGTCTGCCCTTTGGAGATAATAACATCCACAAAAAACTTGTAAGATGACTCCACGCTATTAAAAGATGCAATTATCTCTCTCTTTGCCTCTTCAAGCCCTCCATAAACAAAGCCCATGGATGGGCGGTAATCCGCATCAACCACATGCAATAGACGAACCAAAGGTGTAAAAATTTTAATTGCAATGCGGTGTGGTTCCAAAAAGTAGCGTTGAAGACTATGGACGTCGCTTGTTCTCACTTTTTGGTCTTGTACCATTTGCATGTCCTCCACTCATCTGAAGAAAACATCAACCTGAGCTTGTCTTTTTTCTCTAGAATGCTTTCTAGAGTGAGGAAAGTAGTAGCAAACCTCGTTTGCCCTGGTCTAGCGATGTCTCTCTTGTTTGTAAACTTCCGCATCAAGCTCAATGTTTTAGTGTGAGCATAACTAAAAATAGTGAGTGTCCTCGCCTTTTTAATTGCGCTCTTCACCTTCGAATCTTTGTCAATCTCCTCCAAAGCAAGATCAATGGAATTAGCAGCACATGAAGTCCACCATATCTGAGGATATTTTGTGAGCAGCAACCTCCCGCTGCTACATTTGCCGAAGCATTATCCGCAACAACTTGAACAACATTCTCCACGCCAACTTCAGTTATGCACTCATCCTCGAGCTGAAAAATGTACTCGGCGGTGTGTGTCTCATCAGAAGCATCTATGGACTTCAAAAAATGAAGTCCCCAAGGAGTAATTGACACAGAAGTTCATGATGCTCCGTCCTCGCATGTCCGTCCATGCATCAGTCATTATAGAGCATCATGTCTTCTATGTAATTTGATGACATTGCAAGTCATCAGAAATTTTCTTCACCACATTCTTCAAAAATGGGCCGCTAATCTCATACCTCGCAGGAGTCTTGAGACCTGGACCATACATCCCAATTGCCTCCACCATCTGCTTGAATTGTTTCGTGGTCAATGCATTGAAAGGGATTGCTGATGTATATGCCCAGTTGCAAATATAGGAGACAACCCTCTCACGATGGTCCTTGGATAAAGCATCTTTTATGCTCATCTGACGTGTTCCTTGAACGGTGACGGTCTGTTCCAGAGATTCGGAAGATCGATGCCTTTTCGCAGATCCAACATCTCCAGTGATGCCGATATTAATCTCATCTCTCATCTCAGCAAGGTCAACAACAAGGTTGCAGAAAGCGGTAGTCGGTACTTGGTCGACGGGGTCACCTACTAAGGATTAGTCGACAGTCGGGCGGCTAGTCGGATTTAGTCGGTCATTAGTCGGTTTTGAATTTTTTAATTATTTTAAATATATAAATCATTTTTTATACATATATTCTTATATATATACATATATTTGTACATTTTATATACCATCTTAATGAAACAAAAGAAGTAATTGGCTTTAAATATAAAATTAAGCATGATAGAATATGTTTGCTTTTAAAAAAAGTGAAAAACTAAAAAAATAAAAAAAGGTTGTTGTAAAAGTCGGCCGAGTAGTCGGCCGACTAGGACGATTAGTCGGTCGACTAGGCCGACTAGTCGGTCGACTAGTCGGGTGGACCGACTAAAGGCCGACTAGGGCTAGTCGAGTCGGCTACCCCCCCGACTCGACTAGTCGGGCCGACTAGTCGGCCTAGTCAGTCGACTTTTGCAAGCTTGATCAACAGCTTTTTGACTCTTCTTTCTAGCAACGTCATCCAAGACCTGGATCATCTTCTTCTTCGTATCTTCATCCACCTTAGGACATGGAGCCACGTTGCCTTTACGGTGCGCAAGATGTTGCTTGAACCTAAAAATCCCTCCTTTCACCACCTTCTTGCACAACCTGCAAGTAACCATGTTCGAATCCGCACGGTTTGAAAGGTATCCAAATTGCCATGCAGGATCACTTGATCTTGGTGGCACATAAAAGGAAGAGTCACCACCAGAGGCGACATTCGTGGGAGGTGTTGCCATCTACATTGTCAAAAACTCACAAGTTAAAGCTTGATATAAACAAGTTAATAATTATTACTTTAAGAACACACATTTTCATTTTGCATTTAATTAAGAACAAACAAACTACAACACCTAAATCAATTCAATATTGACCATTGTCATCTCAATTCAATATCAACACATTTTAAACATCCAAACAAAGCAAAAAAACTTCCATATATAGCCGAAAAGGGGGATGAAACTACACAAGCAAGAGAAGAACTACGGGTGTTCTCTCTTGCATCACAGCATTCACCTCAACAAAAGCAGATTGAAAGAGGCACTAACTTGAATTTATAGTATATTTGGAAATAGATATTTGGAAAAAAATAGCAAAAAAAAAGAAACCCTAACCGGAGCAGGCGATCGGATGGCGAGGGGCAGGAGAGCAAACGGCGAGGAGGGAATGGTCGCGCTGGGATCACCGAGCGGTGAGCGACCACCGAGCGGCGAGCGGCGTCGGGAGCAGGCGGCGGAGGAGGGAATGGGTCGCGCGTTGGGAGGGAGAAGCTGAGAGGGTGAAATGTCACGTGGGGGGTTTTAGGTTACTGTTCGACAGTAACCTAAAATCGACTCGTTCGGGTGGCGAAGTGAATGCCCGGATTCGGGTCCTCGGATCTTTCTAGCAGAAATCGGCCGCCTAATCGACCGACTAGACCGACTAGTCGGCTCGACTACTCGGCCCACCAGACTAATGGCCGACTCTCTCAAATCGGGTCGGTTAGTAGGCCGACTCGAGTAATCAGACCGACTAGTCGGCCTAGTCGGCCAATTTTTGCAAGCTTGATATATGTGATCTAAGAGTATATTTGTAAGTTATTTAGTGTTCTAAGAAATTGGACGAACTCCATTTCCAATATCTATAAGTCAACAATTAACAGTACCAGCGATATGTTAAATGTATGCGATATAAGGATCATAGATGATCGACATGTGTGATCTAAGAGTATATTTGTAAGTTATTTAGTGTTCTAAGAACTTGGACGAACTCCATTTCCAATATCCATAGGTCAACAATTAACAGTACCAAAGATATGTTAAATGTGTGCGATATAAGGGTCATAGATGATCGACATGTGTGATCTAAGAGTATATTTGTAAGTAATTTAGTGTTCTAAGAACTTGAACGAACTCCATTTCCAATATCTATAGGTCAACAATTAACAGTAAAAACAATATATTCGATACGACCGATATGTGTGATATAAAGGTCATAGATGATCGATATGTGTGATCTAAGAGTATATTTGTAAGTTATTTTGTGTTTCTAAGAACTTGGATGAACTCTATTTCCAATATCTGTAAGTCAGGAATCAGCATTAACATCGATATGCTCGAAATGATCGATATGTGCGATATATGGGGTATAGATGACCGATATGCGTGATATAAGTGTGTATTTGTAAGTTATTTGTTGTTTTAATATCTCGGATGATCTTAATTGCTGAAAAAATGGCAAAAAATACCATTTTGAGTCATTTCCGACAATCCACTGATATCGTCGATATATCGACGATATATTCTTTTCTGGGCAGAACGATGTGATATCAATATGGCCTTTTATGCTTGGACTTCAAACCCATCTACAGGATTCCTCTGGACCTCTTAGGCATTATTTTTAAAAACACGCCTCGAGGCGCTGAGGCTATAGCCTCATTCAGCCTCAATGAGGCGTGCGCCTCGAGGCTTATGAGGCACGCCTCGAGGCGCTGCCTCATTTAGGGGATGTTTTTTTAATTTTTTTCTGCAATATTTTTTCCTTTTCTTTTTGATTGTGAGCTTTTCATCTTTCCTAGACAAGTATTTTCAAGTCTTTAAGCTCATGATGTACTAAAATTCATTTTTTTAATTTATTAACATATTACGCTTATTTTTACTTTGCTATGCATGTTTTTTTTATAAATCAAGATGAACAAAAAAATTGAGTCTTGATTCCTTAAATCCAATGCCTCTACTCTTTAGTATGAATCAACTTAAATGCATTCTTTTTTAAAATATTTGGTTGTAAGTCCCCTACTTTGACCTAAATTTTGAAAAGTATATTTTTGTAAACATGTCTCATCTTTTCTTCTATTTAGTCGGGACTAAATTAATATACATCAAAGCATGCATGAACAAAGATGATCATAACATGCAATATTCAAGTATTTTATCCCTCAATCATTACGATAAAGTAAAAAGTGATCACAGATTCACTGCTTACTCTTTTATCCTTCCCAATTGAATGACACATATCTCACCTAATTTCGAAAATGGTATGTTACATCTAGTACATTTAGTTAAATTTTATTCAAAACTTTAAATTTTGCGAGGAGTTACCCATTGTTGTGCTTACATATCCATATTTACTTGACTCCTTACAGATTTAGAGTTTAAAAAAAGAGAGTTATATAACAACTTGGATGTTTAAACCATGATGTTAGCCTTGAAATATCATGAAGTTATGTATTTAATCATAACTGTTTAATTTCTAGAACTTGAAAATTGTAATTATGATTAATTATTATATTTTATGAAAAAAAAATCTTTTACGAGTGAGGCTTACGCCTCGATACGCCTTGAGGCGTACCTCGAGGCAATACTAGGAAAACGCCTCGATACGCCTCATATTTTTTAAAACCTTGCTCTTAGGGCTTCTAACAAGGCACATCACTCGTTGATCTTCTTCCCTCAAAAGCAGCATAGAGGGAAGGTCCATGACTGGGAAACTCAGCAACTAGAGCACAACCAAGAGGTGGAGGAGTTCAAGGACACAAGGGATATTGGGGGTAACATGGTGGAGTCTACTCTGGTGCAAAAATGGGTGATTAATGTGATTGATGATAATCATACCAATGGGGTGTACACGGAGTTAGGTTGATCTCTCTTGAATGTGGAAGTAGAGGGGATTCAATCCGAAGAAACTTTTGAAGTAGCGGTGGCTAAGCAAGTGGGGTGCAAGTGGCGGGGGGATCCTCCACTGTGTCCAAATGAAGTGCTTCACTTGAAATGTGTGTGTGTTGGGTCAACTGGAGAAGAGAATGATGGTTGGTACTATGCTCACCACATGGAGGGTTGATGTGGCCTTGCTTTCAAGAAATGAACATTGATTCATGGGACTCTGTGCGATGGAGCTCAGTCTCTAGGCCTCTCTTCACAAAATTCATGGTTGCTCTAGCTAATGTATGTTCGAGAGAGAATGCGGTGGCATGGAATGGAGAAATTTTGACCTGATTGATGAGAAGGTCTTGGTGCATTCGGTGTCAGTTGTTCTAATCAACAAGAGGGATCAATCACGACTGCTGGTGATGTTGGTATATGTAGGGATGCGCATGGATCGGAAAAAATAAGTAATCCGATCTAATCTGATGCTATTGGATTGAATTGGTTTGATTTTATCATTCTAATGGATTAGATTGGATTGGAATTTTGAAATCCGTTAAAGTATGAATTGGATCAGATCTTTACCAAAATCTGATCTGATCCGATCCGTTAACACACACATGTGCATGTAGATACATACACACATAAATGCATACATACAGACATAATATCTATATGCACAATGCACCTATTTCGAATTCCCCGTAAGGAAATAATCAATGTCATTCATGTCATTTTTTCCATATCAATCTTATAAACAACTCCTCTAGATAACACTCTTTCTTTTCTCTTGAAAGGCAAATAATAATTCACATTCAATTATTCCCCTCTCAGTTCCCTCTCTCATTTTACTATTGACCGTCAATATTGCTCCTAAATCCCTCTCAGACCATTCTGATGATGCCTTCCTCATGCACAATGTTATTCCCCACCATCACAATGCCAATGCACACTTCCTCGTGATGTCGTCGCCTGTCTCAAACAACGTAATTCCCTCTCACACGATATCAATTAGTATCCATATGTTGCCACTCTTCTGATCTTCGTTAATAAAAAATACATTGGGGATAGTTTCCTGCTAAATTGTTAAATATAATTGACCCTTTTGCTTCTTACCTGTTACTTGTTCTATATTGCAACCTTATTTTGGAGATGAAATTGGATCAATAACATAATCAAATGTGCCATGTGTCACACCCAACTAACACGAAATAAGCATTACTTCAATTCCTTTCACTTTTAATTTGATATATAATGTTTATTTATATTTTTTATAGAATTTACATATTTTGACTATGTATATAATCTTACAAATAAATTCTATTTCAAGCCTTTCTTAAATGAGAGGCATGATGCCAAACTAGTGGGCTATATTTAAGTTGATTTTGTCTCGCATACTCAACCGAGTAAGAATGTTCTATTATTCTCATTTTTAATGGTATACTATAGAGCCTTGAAGGGTGTTCTTGCGAGTGGTTGGGCTTTGACATAGCTTAACATTCTAAGTTAATTAATCATGGACTTCGTCAATATTCAATTACAGAGATGAAATATTTTATGTTTCTAACTTGTCTTCGTATCCTTATTTGATAACTTGAATTGTTCTTATTTAAATTATTTGGTGGAAGTCAATTGCAAAAAACAAACTAATGCATTATTTATTAAAAAACTTAAATTTCAAATCAATATAATCTTTTAGTTTGATTGTATGGCCTTCAACTATTTATGATAGATTAATGGAATTCTTCAACTTTAATTTGATTGTATGGTTTTTCTTTTCTTTACGTCAATTCATATTATCGATTTTTAAGACATTATTCGAATGTTCGAGGGCCAGTGTGAGAGTAGACTATTGAGAGGGAATATGTAAGTGTAAAAATCCGAGCCAATTTGATCCAATCCATAATCTGATGGATTTGGATTGGATTTAAATATCCGATGGATTGGACTCGAAAAAATAAAAATCCGTTAAGATTGGATTGGACACGGATTAAGCTAAAATCTGATCCATGTGCACCCCCGAGGTATATGGCATTCTGAGGGCTTCCCAGAATACTGTGTTATGGAGTGAATTGTGAGAGGTGAGGACCTCTTTCCCGGGGTTGGCGTGTATTGTGGGTGGCAACTTCAACATCACATTTATTCGGATGATAGGTCGGGTGGAAGAAGGGCTCGAGATCATGGTTTGGGTCTATTTGTCGAGGTTGTGGAGGAGCATGCTTTGGAGGCTCTTGATGTGGGTAACTGCAAGTATACTTGGAGAATTTCATCTTCCCGTTCACGTATTGACCGGTTCCTCCTATCCTATCCGTTGAGGCGTTGGAGTTGTTCAACCAAGCCTGTGTTACTTCCTTGCCCAGGTCGAGGTCGGATCATACACCTTTGTGTTTAGACACATGCAGTAGCAGGGGATCGTCCCCATACTTCTGATTTGAGCGATCTTGGATGTTGGAGGAGGGTTTTCGAGATAAGGTCACGTCATTTTGGACCAACTTGGTGGTGGATGATTCAGCAACTGTAAGACTAGTTCTGCAGGTTAATGCATTGTGACAAAGGTTGATTCATTTCAGAAAGGATTCTCATATTATGCGCGAGTAACATCGAACTCAGGCACAAGAGGTAGTGGTGAGGCTAGACTTGTTGGAGGATTGCAGGGAGCTGGGGCCAAAGCCCTACGGGAGGTGATAACGACTAAAATGAAAATAGAAGTATATGGTTGAGGAATAGATTCCTCGTCACAGTCTTTCTGCCAATGCTAAACATGACCTTGCTTTAACCTTCAGGTTTGATCCGCCTTTGGGCTAGCTTTTCAAACTTGATCCCGCGGCTTTAGTCCCGAAACTACTTATCTTTCCCAGGGGGTGAATTCTTACATCAGTCAGCTCCTACTCTTCCTCCTCGAAGTAGCTTTTTATCCGCCCAATCATCATTGTTAATGACTTTTGACTTCCTATACGCTCCGCTAAAAGTTCTGTACTATAGCAAGCGCATTGATATCTGAAGTAGGCTCGGCGACCCAGTTGAGGAGCTTGAGAGTCGGGGGGTGGTGCAGAAAACTCTGGAGGAAGATAGAAAACGAGAGTTAGAGTGGAGGCAGAGATTGCACCATAAATGGTTAAAGGAGGGAGACACGAACACCAGGTTTTTCCATGCAGTGGCAAATGACAGAACGAGGAGAAATATGATTCACTCTATCGAAGTTGGGGGAGGGGAAGATTATATTGGAGAGGAAGAGATTGCAATGGTCATAACAAGTTATTTTAATGACATCAGAATGCGTGTTCCTTATTACGAATCCAGGTGGTTGGTCCTGAGGGTGAGATGCATTACGGAGTTAGATACGGAGCTGATGATGAGGACTTTCGAGTTGCTGGAGGTCCATGAAGCGATTGTTACGCTGAATTCGGGTGGTTGTCCTGGTTCCACTTTCTTTTTCCACGAGTTATGGGACATGGATGCTGAACAGGTGATGGGGTTGATTGCTAGGTTTTCCTAGGGCAACTTCGGGTTTGCTTGATTTTTCTGTTGTCTAAGGATATGGCAATCAGCGTGGAATATTACCACCAAATTGCTCTTTGCAATGCAATTAACTTGATTGTGGCAAAGGAGCAGGCCGACCATTTAAGGGGAGTACTGAGCGGTATCATGTCCCAGTGCAGAGCACTTTCTTGCCTGGCAGGCAACTCATGAATAGTGTGGTTATGATATCTGAGATCATGGCAAACTGGAGGAGGGGGGCAAGGAGCGCCTTGTGGAAGGTGGACTTTTCGAAGGCATACGACAGTATAGATTGACGCTTCTTGTGGGTTTCTTTGTATCGGCGAGGTTTTCCGGACCAGTGGATAACATGGATGAAACGATGTGTCACGATCATGGTTTTTAAAAACGCGCCTCGAGGTGTTGAGGCGTACGCCTCGAGGCGTTTTTCTAGGAAAAACGCCTCGAGGCGCACGCCTCAAACAGCCCCAGTGAGGCGTGCGCCTCAAAGGTCATGAGGCGCGCCTCGAGGCGCTGAGGCGTGAGGCGCTATTGAGGCGCCGCCTCATGACCTTTCAATGCGCATGACATCACGTGACATTTAAGTGGTCTAAATCGTGTCGCCCTTCGCCATCTTAGGTTTTCCCCGATATTTGCGAGTGCCGCCAGTTGCTCCATCGCTTGCTGCCGGTGCCCCATCGTTGCTCCATCGCCTGCTGCCGGTGCTCCTCCATCGCCTGCTCGGCTGGCCTGCTCCATTGCCTGGTATCCTGAATCCCTGATGTCTCAATTTACTTGCAACTTGCATGCCCTAATCGCCATTTCTCAGGTTTTGTGGCTTGTGGTGTGTGTCTGGAAACCAGGAAACACTCTTATTTGGATTAACTGGGTATTTATTTGGATTAACTCTTATTTGTGGCTTGTGGTATGTGTTTGGAATACTTGTACAATGCTACAGTTTGAATTAATAGAGATGTTAATAGCTTAATATTTGAATAAACATTTTGTATAAAATTTGAAGCAAGTTATTGAAGTGTGCGATTCTTCCAAAAATGGCACCAAGTTTTGATATCCTGCCCAATTTCAACACGTAAACACATGTATGAACATTTTATTTATACGTGTATAAACATATAAACATTATTTATCCTGCTGTACTGTATGAACATTTTATATCACGAAAACACATGTACGTTTTGTATTTATACGTGCTACATTGCTGGGTATTTTTTTAACATTAATTATAAATTTATAATCAAGTATAGATCAATATTTTGTTGTTGATATATGGAGCATCATGGGTGTCAAGGAGTAGATGGATTTTTATATGATGTGAGGACTCCAACCTAGCAAGCAAATTATTTTAATATATGTTTTAGTCATGGTTTTTAATTGTGATTCATATATCATATTGTATGTTTAACATTTCAGAAATGGCACCAAAAGCTAGAAGAGATGGAGGGAGCTCAGGGAAGGAAAGAACAGATCCCGCATGGAAATATTGCATAGAGGTTGAGCTAGAAGGGGACAAAAAATTGAAGGGATACAAGTATGTGAAGTGCAAGTTTTGTGGACAAACTGTCACAGGAGGCATTGCTAGATTTAAAGAGCATTTGGTAAAGAGCCGCAAGAATGTTAGAAGTTGTCCAAATGTGCCTATTGAAGTCGAAAGTGAGATGAAAGATTTTTTATCCAAGAAGGATCATGCAAGAAGGAGATTGTATGAAGAGATGGAAGAGGTTCGTCGAGTGGGAGCATATACAAATCTTGGACCATCTGGATTTGATGAACATGTGCCCACGGGATCTAGCGGCGCACACAAAGCTAGAGGTCCTATGGACTTTTTCCTAGGTGGAGGTGCATGTGAAGGTGGAAGTGGAAAGCTAGGGATTGGGTCTGGGAGTGCCCAAGGTCCTTCCAAACAAGTAACTCTGAATGCTTCGTGGAAAAAAGAAGAAAGAAGGAGGGTTTGCAAAAGCGTCGGGAGATTCTTTATTGAAAATACATTGCCTTTCAACGTGGCCAATAGCCCTTCTTATCAGACAATGTTTCAGGAAGTTGGAAACTTTGGGAGGGGATTTAAACCCCCAAGCATGCATGAGTTGCGTACTTGGATATTGAGGGAGGAAGTGGAGACTGTAAAGGCGATGATGGATGATGTTAAGGCATCCTGGTCAGAGATAGGATGTAGCATTATGTCTGATGGTTGGACAGATACCAAAGGTCGTACATTGATCAATTTTTTGGTGAACAACCCAAGAGGAACTTGGTTCCTAAAATCTGTTGATGCATCCGAACAAATTAAAAATGCGGAATTTCTTTTCAAGTTAATGGATGAGGTTGTCGAGGAAGTTGGTGAAAAAAATGTAATACAAGTTATCACTGACAATGCAGCAGCATATAAAGCAGCAGGGGAGATGTTGATGAACAAGAGGGAACACTTGTACTGGACTCCATGTGCAGCACACTGTATTGATCTTATGTTGGAGGACATCTTGAAATTGCCTTTGCATGACTCCGTTTTTAAGAAGGCAAAGCAAATCATCAACTTCATCTACAACCATGCATGGGTGTTGGCTATGGTGAGGAATCATTTAGGTGGAGATTTAGTGCGGCCCGCTGTCACTCGTTTTGCTACAGCTTTCCTCACCTTGCAGAGATTACTCATAGTGAAGGATCATTTGGAGTCATTTTTCACCTCAAAAAGGTGGAAATCTAGTTCTTACTCATCCAAGGAAAAAGGCAAGAGTGTCCAAAATATTATTTTGAAGAGCAAATCTTTTTGGCCTGGTGTTGCTTATGTGATCCGAACGACCAAGCCATTGGTGATGGTGTTGAGAATGGTTGATTCTGAGAAATATCCTCCAATGGGATTTATTTATGAAGCCATGGATAGGGCAAAGGAGGAAATCGCTCGGAATTTACGCAATAATGAAGAAAAATACAAGCAACTCTGGGACATTGTGGATAAGAGATGGGATAAACAACTTCATACACATTAGCATGCTGCTGCTTACTTCCTTAATCCACAATGCTTGTATGAACCAACATTCAACAATGATTATGAGGTCAAAGTTGGATGGTACTCTTGCCTGCAAAGGATGGTCGTGGATAGGGAAGAAAGAGAGAAAATTGACTTGCAGTCTGATGCATATGTTAATGCAAAAGGCTTGTTTGGTTGGGCAAATGCTATTGACACCAGGAAGAAGAGAAGTCCTGGTATGAAATCAATCGTAATTTAAATTTCATCTAGCTTTAATTAATTTTTTTTTTCTAAATATGTTATTTCATCATGTAATAACAAATTACAGCGGATTGGTGGCGAGCATTTGGAGCTGAGACACCTGAGTTGATGAAGTTTGCCATACGAATTTTGAGTTTGACTTGCAGTGCATCGGGATGTGAACGAAATTGGAGTTCGTTCAATCAGGTGAGAATTTAATTTAACCCAGAAGAGATTGACGAACAACCATAGTTCAATCACGTTATATTTTCAAATATAATGATTAATGTACCGTTGATGCATGCACAGGTGCACACTAAAAGAAGAAACAAATTAAAGCAAGAGAAGCTCAACGACTTGGTTTTTTGCATGTTCAATTTGAGGTTGAAGCAAAAAGAAGTAAGAAAGAAGACATTAGAAGATCCCCTTTGTTTGCAAGATATTGATTCAGATGATGAATGGATATCTGAGTTCCACCTAGGCACGAGTGAAATTGAGGTTTTTCACGAGCTCGATGCAAATCTTTCTCTTGAGGATGAAATAGTGGATATTGAGGAACTAGGTGGAGAACGACCAGCGAAGAAGAAACAATGTAAGGGTAAAGGTGAGTAAGAATCTAAGATATATATTATCTCTTGGATTATATTATAATATATAATACTCAAAATCTATGAAACCTTCTTTTCTTTGTAGGGAAAGGTGTTGATATTGAAGAAGATGTCATCCAAGCTAATGAGGAACTCACTGACGACGATGATGACGAGGCACAAATCAACTATATGGATGATTCGTTGGATGATCCTATTAGTAGCAGTGAAAGTGGAGATGATGTCGATGTTTAGAGATGCAGTGATTGTTGATGTTTAGAACTTACTTTGTTAGCCTTTTTATGTATCTTCATGGTCATTGTACTTTTGAACTTTTGTCCTTGTTGTTGTTGGGATTTAGAACTTGTTTGAGTTTAGAAGTAGATGTAGAACTTTTATCGTGCGAACATGGTGTTTTATAACATGGAATTAGCCTTGCAATGTCATGGAATATGTTTTTTTATCAAAGCTATTTAATATTCTAGGACTTGTAAAATATAGTTGTGATTAATTAGCATGTTTTATAAAATATTTTCTTTATGGAGTGAGGCTTACGCCTCGATACGCCTCGAGGCTTACGCCTCGAAGAAATATTGGAAAACGCCTCGATACGCCTCACGTTTTTTAAAACCTTGGTCACGATCGCCTCATGCACGATCCTTGTGAATGGGCAGTCGATGAAGGGTTTTTTCCAGTCATAAAGGGGTGTTCATCAGGGTTGCACCCTCGCCCCCTTGTTGTTTGTTCTCGTCCCGGGCGCCTTAGCGGTTATGTGGACCATGCGATGTTGGGTGGTTTCTGCAACGTCTACAACATGGAGGAGATCTCGGTTCCTATCCTTCAATATGTGAACGATACCATCTTGTTGAGATATTAGTTATTATTTATTACTGATTGGAGAAAAGAATGACTTACATTAGACGTACCCGAGGGCTCTCTTATATAGGAGAAAAGACCTTGGATTAATTACATGATAAGTACTCGGAGAAACTGAAATTACATAAAAGAGACAAAAAGCTATATTTATCTTAACACTCCCCCTCAAGCTGGAGCATATATATCTATCATGCTCAGCTTGGAACAATACTTCTGAAATGGGCTTCGAGGTAGAGCCTTGGCGAAGATATCTACCATCTGATCTCCTGTAGACACATGGGAGGTAGATATAAGTCCTTTCTGTATCAAATCTCGAGTGTAATGGCAGTCCACCTCGATATGTTTTGTACGTTCATGGAATGCAGGATTATTAGCAATGAATAATGTAGCTTGATTATCACATAAGAGTTGCATAGGAAGAGGAACTTCTATGGTAAGATCAGTT
This sequence comes from Ottelia alismoides, assembly GCA_037367405.1. Lineage (NCBI taxonomy): Eukaryota > Viridiplantae > Streptophyta > Magnoliopsida > Alismatales > Hydrocharitaceae > Ottelia > Ottelia alismoides. Next base: position 350,973 of record JAZKJV010002304.1, on the reverse strand, counting down.
AACACCGATCTAACCCACATCATCTCTGCACTCCCTTGAGCCATAGCTCTGTACTCAGATTCTGCACTTGATCTAGTCACCACAGTTTGCTTTTTGCTTTTCCATGAGACAAGTGAGTGTCCAACGAACATTACAAACCCTGAAGTAGATTTTCTGTCTGTGGGACATCCTGCATAGTCAACGTCTGCGCAAGCTGTTACATCCAAGGAAGCATCTTTACTGAATAAGAGTCCTGAACATGGTAAGTTCTTCAGATATCTCAAAATCATAAAGATAGCATCCATGTGTGCCTTTCTGGGCTGCTCCATGAATTGACTGACCTTGCTTACAACAAACATAATATCTGGCCTGGTGATAGTAATGTATAGAAGCTTTCCAACTAGTTCCCTGTACCTCCTGCTATCACTTCTTTAGTATCCTCATCATACAAGTTCATACTTGGATCCATGGGAGTCATAGTAGGCTTACACCCGATCACCAATCTCAGAAAGGAGATCCATGACAAACTTTCTCTGGGTCATCACTAGACCACGATGATTCCTGGCAAACTCCAATCCCAGGAAGTAGCGAAGAGTACCAAGATCCTTGGTCACAAACTCTTTACCTAGGAACTTCTTGGCTATCTGAATGCCCTGAGCATCATCTCCTGTAACAATAATATCATCTACATACACGAGAATGGCAACCGTACCTCTATGTGTCTTCTGGACGAAAAGCGAGTGGTATGCAGTGGACCTCTTAAACCCCTTTTGCTCAATTAATTCTGACAGCTTTTGGTACCAAGCTCTAGGACTTTGCTTCAGGCCATAAATTGCCTTATGCAATCTGCATACCTTCTGGGACTCCCCCTCAACAGTAAACCCAGGTGACTGCTGCATGTAAACTTCCTCCTGAAGGTCTCCATAGAGAAATGCATTCTTCACATCAAGCTGAAACAACGGCCAATCACGTGAAACAACCACTGCTAGTAAGACACGAAGAGTGGAGTGTCTCGCTACTGGAGAAAAAGTGTCCTGGTAGTCCATCCCATATGTCTGGGTAAAGCCACAGGCCACCAACCTAGCCTTGTAGCGATCCACACTCCCATCTGCGTTTTGCTTAATTGAAAATATCCACTTGTAGCTGAAAATCGATGCACCTCGTGGAGCCAAGACAATAGTCCATGTCCCTCGTGACGTTAAGGCCGCCATTTCTTCTTCCATGGCTTGACGCAACCTGTTGTCCTGTAAAGCCTCCATATATGTTCGGGGTATAGTAGCCGTAGAAAGTCCTACAACAAACTTCTTGTATTCATCAGAAAGATGATCCAAAGAAACGTGTGCAGCCAGTGGATATGTGGCACATTTGCGTCGAGGCTTCCTTAGCGCAATAGGAACATCCAAATGTGCATCCTCTCTGTCTTCTGTAGCAGAATCATCCTGTGCAGTGTTGTAAAAGTCCCCCGACAGGCCCGACTAGTTTAGACAGTAGGGTTGCCGACCAAATACCGACTAAGCACACTAGTCGACCAATTTTTGCTAGAAGATACCATATTTTTATATATTTTTGCTTTTTTATATTCAAACTTAGTATAATATGCTTAGTGTTTTATTTAAATTCAATTATTTTTATATTTTATTATGATAGCATAAAAATGCATAAAATCTATGTAAATATATGAATAAAAATGAGTTATATATTTAAAATAATCATAAAATTCAAAGTCGATTAAAGTCCGACTAAATCCGATTAGTCGTCCGACTGTCGATTAATCCTTAGTCAATGATCCGACCGACCGAGTACTAACTACCGACTTTTACAACCTTGATCATGTGTATGCTGTAAAACTCCAGTGCCATCAGTAGGAATACTGTTATCAAGTCATACCTGAGGCGTACTGGATGATGTGGACGGCCCCTAAGCAAAAGAGCTAGTAGAAGACCTGCGAGTGTAAACAATGGGTAAGAATTTGGGCTCAGGTGGTGGTGGTGGCGGTGGCGAAGCTGGTGGTAATGGTTGCTCAGGTTAAGATGCTGGAAGAGATGGGGGTGGAGGAACAACAATGTCATCCGCATTATTATTGGACAGCCTGTCACCGGTAGGAGAGAACTACATGATGGACTCAAAAAAAGTAACATCAACACTTACATAATATCGCCGACTCACCGGATCATAACATATATACCCTTTTTGAGTACGAGAGTACCCAACAAACACACATTTGATACTCCTGGTGAGAGCTTATCACGACCAGGGGTAGAAATATGCACAAACACCACAGATCCAAAGACTCGAGGTGTCATGGAGTATAGGTCCTTCTCGGGAAACGCAATCAAGAAGGGAACCTTTTCTCCAAGAACAGTAGACGGCATACGATTCACCAGGTAGCACGCAGTAAGAACATCCCAACAAAAGGAATGAGGGGCACGACTATGGATCAACAATGTTCGAGGGCCACACCATTTTGTTGCGAAGTGTAACTACACGAGGTTTGGTGAACAATATCCTGTGAACTGAGAAAATCTGACAAATGTAATGTTAAAAACTCCAAGGCATTATTAGTGAGAATTACTTTGACATTGGTAGAGAAGATAATATTAACTTCAAGAATAAACTTTCGAATAATAGTACCAGCTTCAGACTTTTGTTTCAACAAAAAAACCCATGATAGTCTGGAATAATCATCCACAACAACCATATAATAACGATGGTCCTGAAGATCAGGGACACGACTTGAACCCCAAATATCAAAGTGAAAAACTCAAAAGACCGACTACTATGACGACTCGGACAGCCTGGAAACGAAGACCAATGATGCTTCCCAAACTGACAGGCTTCACAATCCAATGAAGTACGGGTAGATATATTCTGTGGTAAGACATGACACATCTTCTGCAGAGGAAGATGACCAAATCGAAGATGCCAAAGAAATGGAGAAACAGATCCAGAGGGAATAGTAGCAAGTCCAGCGCATGGTGATATATCAACCTTATACAAGCCTCTCTGCTCACGGCCACTTCCAATCATCCTGCCAGTCAGTATGTCCTGAAACACAAAAGTAGAAGGGTCAAAGATGACACGACAATGTAAATCTTTAGTAAGCTGGCTAACAGACAACAGGTTCATCTTAAAGTCAGGTGCATGCAAAACATTCTGAAGGCTCAAGGAAGGCGTTAGAGTAATCACTCCCTGACCAACAATGGGTAATCGAACCCCATTGGCAATGACTACAGATCGTCCTGGCGCAAGTGTTATGTAGGTAATAAACTGCATTCTGTCGCCACACATATGATGGGAAGCCCCGGAATCTATAATCCAATCTGTCAAGTCTGAGCACATAGTACTGGTAAGTGCATAGTGGATACCTGAGGAGCTAGATGCCGCTCTGGCAGGAGCTGCAGCTTCCGTAGAACCTGGAGCAGGAGACGTAGGTGTAGCCATCATCTCACGGAGTCTGGAGACGAATTCATCAAAGCGAGTATCTGGGAGAGGCACTGCTGCAGCCTCAGTTTGCTCCACAACACGTGCAGAGGCTGGATATCCATGCTTGTGAAAACATGGTTCCTCAGAGTGGCCTGGACGGTGACAATGAGTACATGGACCACGATGTCTGCCTCCCCCTCTACCACGAGGTCCACGACCTCGAAAATGTGACAATCCTCCTCTGCCACGGGTGGCAGCCATAGCTGAAGGAGTAGGTTGTGCTGTAGACACTGATGCACTAGTAATCCTACTCAATCTCTTATACACCTCCTCCATAGGTGGAATAGTCTCGCCAGTCAGAAGTTGAGTATGGGATGCATCGTACTCAAGATCAAGGGAGGACAGAAATACCCCCGTCATCGTGGCATTTCGATATAACTATTGTTGTTCCGTACTGGTTGTGATCGACATGAAGCTATGCAATCTCTCGAACATGCCCAACAGATGAGAGAAATGTGCATGGAGTGACCTTCCATTCTGTTTGGTGGAAAAGATGTCGAACTGTAACTGAAGGATTTTGCTCTCATTCGTCGACTGCCATATGTAGCTGCCAGTATATCCCACATAGCCTTTGTTGTGGGTTGATTCACAATGTCATTAGCAATCTCTGTAGTCAGCGTCCCAGAGAGCCATATACGAGCATAAGCATCGTCTTGCTTCCACGTCGCATTCGCTCTAGTCTTGTCTTTCGGCTCGGATTCTGTCAGTATGTGCTCCTTATTATGGCACTGCATCAGGGTACGAAACTGCATGGACCATAGTTCATAGTTGATCTCGTCCATCTTTACTATAGGGGCCTTTCAAGGCACCCACAGATGTAAAGACGTCACCCTTGTTCTCTGACATGATTGAAAAAGAGCTGCAGACCGACGGAGGTAAACAACTGGTCGGTCTACAGTATCATGTGAGGGATAGGTTGCATTTGTAGACTCATACAACCATCCCTAATCTCCGTGAACGCACCGAATCTAGTCCGAAGGCGGCAAAGACAGTGGCGGTGGCGGCAGCTGGCGTCGCGCGGAGGAGGCTAGTGGCGGCGCAGGAGCCCGTCGGTGCCGCTCGGAGGCGGCTGTGGGGCGACAGGGCCGCGAGATGCCTCTCGTATGCGGACGGGGAAGCGACGCGGAGTCGCAAGGGCCGCTGGGAGGCGCCTGTTCGACAGCGGCTGGAGGGCCGCTCGGAGCCGCAAGGGCTGCTGGGGGCGACGCAAGGGGCCGCTCGGAGGGAGGCGCAGAGCCGCTCGGAGACGGGTGGTTGCCTCTACGGTGCGGACTGGCCGCTGGAGCGCCGAAGGGGCCGCTGGGCGCCGGATCGCGTGAGGGTTGCGGTGGCGCCGGGGGGGGAGGGTGGAGGGATTAGGGTTAGGGTTTTGGGTGGGATACCGGGACCCTGGTCTAGGACCGTTGCTCCGATACTATGATGGGAGAAAAGAATGACTTACAATTAGACGTACCCGAGGGCTCTCTTATATAGGAGAAAAGCCCTTGGGTTAATTACAAAATAAGTACTCATAGAAACTGAAATTACATAAAAGAGACAAAAAGCTATATTTATCTTAACAATTACTTTCTTGTATTTTCTTTTCTTTATGTCCATCTTATGCAATTTGTCTAAGAGGTTTCTCCTCTATATAAGAGAACCCTAGGGCCTCATGAATTCATTATTTTCACTAAATATGGTATCAGAGTAATGGTCCTAGATCGGAGTTCTTGTACCCCACCCATGCCCTAGGCCCCATCCGCCTCCCTCTCACCTCGTGTGTCGTCACCGACAACCCACGTGTCCCCCAACCCTCATACACGCGCTACCGCGCACAGCCGCTGCAGGCTGCTGCTGGGTTGTTGTCATTGCCCAGCACCTCCGATGTCGTCGTTGGGCTGCCACACAAGTCCAACAATCCCCCTGCCACCGGCCCTTGTGGCCGATTTATCTCCTCTCCAACGCCGAACTGCAGTCGAAAACAGTCTGACTTTGATCAGAAAAAAGTGATTTCAAACATATAAATCACATTTTCTGACCCTAGCGTGGATCAATGATTAACGAGGATGGTTGTATGAGTCTACACGTACAATCAATCCTCTATACGATTATGTAGACTCGCTCGGATCGATCTACTTCTCCAGTCGAGTTCTTTTTCGACCTTCTTTTTCATCATGTCAGAGAATAAGGGTGACATCTTCTCTTCGTCCAGTACCTTTAAGGGCCCGACACCCATCGTGAAGATGGATGAGACGAACTATGAGTTGCGGTCCATGTATTTTTTGATCCTTTTGAAATACAATAACAAGGAGCACATTCTGACAAAGCCAGCGGACAGATAAGACTAGGGACAATGCTTCACGGACACAAGATAACACGTATATGCATATTTGGCTCTCTAAGACTAACCACAGAAATCGTCAATGACATTGTGAACCAGCCCATCGTCAAGGCGATGGATGTTATGGCAGCCACATATGCCCTATCGAAGAATGAGGACAAGATTCTTCATCTACAATTTGATATATACACAGTCAAGCAGAATGGCCGTTCTCTGCATACATTCTACTCTTCGCTTCGCGGCATGTTTGAGAAGCTTCACAACTTCATGTTTGTTACCATTTCTACATAGCAACGGATGGCATACACGAACTCCACAATGGTTGGAATTTTCTTCGTAGCCCTGGATTCGAAGTATGAGGCCGCACACGTATAGCTTATTATAGGTGTGATCATACCTCCCATGGAGGAAGCCTACAGTTGCCTCAACAAGCTTCTTATCCCACCACCTGCCACCACACATACCTCCTCATCGATGGATGCATCTTGCGGCATGGGAGGCAGAGGCTCTACCAAATTTAGAAGGTGTGGTTCCCGTAGCAGGGGAGGTGGATGTTAGGGTGGTCCATGCCATCATCCAAGACACTTTGAGGATGCATGTTATCACAAGCATGGATACCTCTCATCTACCCGTGTGGCTGAGCAGATTGAACCCTCAGATAGTTCAGCTCCTCAGACAGATTCTCGCCTTTATGATATTGTCTCACATATGAGTGAGATAATGACTCATGCTGCTAGTACCACTATAGGTTCCCCATATGTTGCAGCCGTTGTTAGAGCCTCTTCGAGCTCCTGAAGCATAGCATGTGCTTTTAGCAGTTGTAGCGGGACAAATATGACAGAGTGGATCATGGACTTTGGTGCTTCTCATCATCTGTATGGAGACAGAGCACTGTTCAGTTCTTACATATCTATACTCTATGGTAGATGGATCATCATTGCAAACAGGGTTTACTTACCCATCACAGGATATGGGGAGGTGCATTTGACGCCATTCATGCACATGTAGAATGTTTTAAATGCTCATGATTTTAAGATGAATTTGCTTTTTTTTAGTCAGATCACGAAGGATATGCATTGTTGTGCGAATTTTGACCCCTCTTCTCTTATGTTTCAGGACATACTCACGGAAAGGGTGATTGGATGTCGTCGTGAGCAATGGGGGCTCGATAGACTGACCCAGTCTCCCAGTACTGGTGCCTCTACAATTTCCATTGCATCAGTCTCTCCTTACTTGTGGCATCTTTGTTTTGGTCACCTTCCTCTATAGAAGACGTGTTATGTCCTCCCACAAATTTCTACAGGCTCTTCCTTCCAATGCGACACTTACAGCTTGGGAAGCATCATTGCCCTTCTTTCCCTGGTCATCGGAGTCGTGGCAGTAGTCATTTATTTGAGCTTGGGGTCCCAATCGTGTTCTTGATCTCTAGGGACACCATTTTTATCTTGTTGCTGTAGATTATTATTCTAGACTTTCTTGGGTTTTTCTGTTGAAAAACAAGTCTGAAGCTAGGTATGTCATTAAGTCTTATATTAATGAAATAAAGAGCATTTTCTCTACTACTGTCAAGTTTATTCGCTCTGACAATACCTTAAAACTCATGTTACAGTCATCTAAGTTCTTCGGATCTCTTGGCATTGCATATCAAACTTTGGGTGCATACACTTCTCAGTAGAATGGTATTGCCGAATGCAAACACCGTCATTAACTTGATATGACCAAAATACTTTTGATCTAGAGTCGTGCTCCTCACTCTTTGGGGTGATGCGGTCCTCACTATTTGCTGTTTGGTGAACCACATGTCATCTTCTGTCTTAGGAGAGAAGGTTTCTTTCTCGATTATGTTTCCCGAAAAGGGCATGTTCTCCCTTACACTCCGTGTGTTAGGCTCTGTTGCTTTTGTTCACCATCTAACACCTGATTGTGACAAGCTCTCTCCTAGAGCTATCAAGTGCTAGTCCCGTACCCAAAAAGGGTATCGCAATTTTGTTCCAATTCGAGGAAAGTATGACGTTAGTGCAGATGTCACCTTCTTTTAGTCTATTATGTATTTCTCTCATACAGGTGACGGGTTGAATCTGTCTGAATATGGGGAGGAGCTATATGTAATGCACGGGTCCAAACCACCCGAATCTGACCTGACTTGGGTCCTTGTGACCCAAAAAAATACGAAATGTTGAGCGAGCCTGGATTGATTCGCAGATCGCGGATCGGATTCCGTCCAGGTGTGATTGATCAAAACCGATCACATTGTACCTCGTGTTACAGATAAAGCCCGCTACACGATTCGAACTACGATGAGAGCAGAGACCATCACTAATTCCATCTCAACGAACCAGAAGCAATGGAATCGATCCTTCGTCGATCGGAAGTCGTTTGACATGTTTTAATCAAAAATTTTAATGTGGAAGTCCGAATTGTATTGTCTCAATTTCTGGACTCGTCCAATGTCGAAAAAATATGGATTTTGGACCCATTTGTATCGTCACTCCGAAACGGGCAGTTTACACGCCTGAATTAGGGATTTAGGGTGGCAATGGTGATGATTTGAGCATTGTATCAAGGATAAAATGAAAAAAAGGAATAAAAAAAATAAAACCCAGTGCACCTCCCAATTCCCGTTCTCCCACCTGCACAGTCCCCTTGCCCGGCCCCCATTTCCCAGCAACAGAACCCCTCCCCCTCCTGCATAACCCTTGCCCGACCTCCCCTTATCCATTTCTCCACCTCCGTCCAATCTTTCCTCCTCCCTCGTACTTCGGCGAGCGTGGTGCCACACCGATAACAACTTCGGAGTGGCAGCAGTCAAGGTTGCAAAAATCGGTAGTCGGTACTCGGTCGGTTGATTCACTGACTAAGGATAAATCAGCAGTCGGACGACTAATCAGATTTAGTCGGGCTTTAATCGATTTTGATTTTTTTATTTTAAATATATAACTCATTTTTATACATATATTCTCATATATTTACAAAGATTTATACATTTTTATATTGTCATAATGAAAGTAAAGAAGTAATTGAATTTAAATAGAACATTAAGCATATTAGAATAAGTTTGCTTTAAAAAAAATAAAAGAATATGGTATCTCTAAGCAAAATTATATCGATTCGTCGGTCTAGTAGGAATTGATCAATACTCGGTCGGTCACCCCACCGACTAGACTAGTCGGACCTACTAGTCGGGCCAGTCGGGGGACTTTTACAACAATGGCAGCAGTGACGCAGGTGGTGGTGCTCTCCACCCGCTCTCCAACCTTGCCCTTCCCCACATTTCTTTAGGGCTCAAAAGTACAAGCTAAACCCCCTTTATTGATGTCCTCCATGTATTTTTCACATATTTTGTCCCCATATGGATGTTATAGTAGGGATTTATATGGTTTAAAGTAAGGATTTTGTGGGAGTTGATGTCTAGCTTGGGTGTGATAATGCCCACCATGTGTTCGACGAAATGTCTCAAAAAGGTGTATGTTATTTGCTTGTATTAGGGCTTGGGAGAAAGTCTTGTGGGTATATATAGATGTGCATGCGTGTGATTGTGAACTACTTTCCCTTCCGATCTACTTTTATAGCAATCACTTATTTTTACACTATTAACAGTAGGGATTATACATGTATAGTGTTGAACTACTTTGACTATATTGTAATTAAATAAAGTAGAATCGTTTAAAAATTAAAACCCAATGAACGATTGGCTTTACATTCACACCATTCTTATAATATTTCGGTTTGTAAACTAGTGCAAATTTCCTTCTGTTGTCTGGATAATAGTTTAGTTTACAAGGGAAATAGGTAGATAGAAATATGAAATATTATTTTATTTAGATATTAAAGCTTTGAATTCGGAGTTCTCATCTTATACAAAGACCGTATCCATGAGAAAATGGTTTTATAGTCTAAAAGAGATATAATATGAGCTCAAATTCGAAATTTTCAATCAATGATTTCCTTTCTATATTTCTTTGATTCCCTCCGTGTCATTCTTCATTTTCCCAAGAAACATGAGACTATACTTGAGGTATCATACTAACTTTACGATATCTCATCAATGGCATTACGTCATGGGAAGACATATCTCAAATGCACGAGAGATTGTCTGCTCTTGGTCACTCATAATCTCTCCTTGGATAGTAAGGACTTAAGATAGATATCATAACCGATTGATGTTGACTCAGATAATCGGTTTGATGTGAATCAGTGATGTCAGACATTTTGCTAGTCGAGGGCCCCCCTACACCTGACTGTGCAAGGGTGCGGTGACCCTCAACTGGGTTGGAGTTAGGATGCCCAGATTGGACATCGGCCATCTCGTGCACAGGTCTAGGATTCCAATCCCTTCCTCGATTTTTATCGTGAGCTCGTAGTTTTTCCGCTTCCCTGGGATCCATGAGTTTTCGCTTGACCAGTTCCGTCGGCATTGAGTTCTATTAGGGCTCATAGGCTGGAGGACCCTTGGTTTTTCTTCGAGCTTCTTTAGTCTCGTTCCTATACCGGTTTGGATTGGAGTGGAGTTGACTCGGACCGAAGAGTCTCTCCCACCGTCTCAGGGGTCTTATTTGGAGTTTGGCCTACTCCCTCTTGGACTGCCCTTCCACCGGGGGAGCGCGACGGATGAGTCTCTTAGAGGGCTTCTTCACCACTTTGAGTTTGGTTACTATTTTGTCATTAGGTTGGCGAGGAAAAACATCAAGACATGGAAGTCATCATCAATCATCTATACCTTAATGGGATCCATCACCTACAAATGAAATCAATGGAAGGACATGACTTATCTCGAGATCTCTTACTCCCACATCGTCTCATAATCAACAAATGAATTTGCTAAGTATTGGGATTTAGGGTGTGGTGAGTGAGAGAGTGGTTTAGTGTGTTGAGTGGTTATTGTTGGTATTAGAACATGGACAAGTCCTAGAATCATGTGTTGTTGGATAACCTTATTCTCATGCAAGTAGTTAATTCCATGTATCGCCCATCCACTTGCTTCTCTTATATTGTATCTACTTAAATTTCTGTGTAGTTTCAATACGTGACACATGGTACTCAACAATTGTTGACGTCTCCTTATCCTAACATGGATGGCAGGGAAGGCGCTTCTGACGGAGTAGCTTGGTTGACGAGATTCCTAGCTTTTGGTAGACAGATATATCTTTTTTGACAGTATACATGATAACATCTCTTATACTTGTCTTTTTATTGTGCTTGCTCTGACTTTTGCCAGATTTTTGAGATACATGAATTAAAACTTAATTCTCTTTTGATACATGTTCTATATGCTACTTGATGCTTGTTTCGAATATTTTGTTGGAAATGTTATCTTGGTAGAATGCATTTTTCTTATGGTGACATGTAATTCTATGTGGTTTGTTCCAATATTGTGAATATCATTTAACTTGAGAAAAAATTTCCTTGTATTTTTGTATTCAATGTGAACTATCATAAATTAAATGATGTAGATGTTCTGGGTAACCCGAATTCTGAAGTGTCACACTATATATGCCTCCTCCTACAACTGCACCACCTCCAATATCTACACCACCTCCTCCACCACCACCTTCACAACCTATACATGCTCATGTGCCTACCCCTGCACCACCACCTAGTATGTTGGCCCATATGTTACCACATTTTTATGTTCGCAAGCGTAGCACAGCTACACAGTTCCCGCTGCTCATGGGCCTTCTCCGTCATCCAACAAGTCCCAGGTTTGTAAAGAGCACAATATTTCTACTGATGGTACTAGTAATTTATCCATGCAACATGATTCTTTACAGGATAAGCAGGTGCCTCTTAGAAGGGTGGTTTACGGGTTGAGGAGGAGACAAGTGGTCTTGATGTGCCTACTGCTTAGCGGAAGTAGAAACGTACTTGTGCTACCTATCCTCTTGGAACACATGTTTCCTTGGATTGACACTCAGAGGATTTCTGGAGGTTTGTTGTGGGACTGTCAGCCGTGGAGATACCACGGACATATCCGGAGGCGATACATTACAGTCAAGAGCATCTGTTGTTAGATGTAAGTGGGTGTTCAACGTGAAGAACATTGTAGATGACAGCGTGGATCGCTATAAGGTGAGACTTGTGGCTCGTGGATTCACCCAGACATATAGGGTAGACTATCAGCATACTTTCTCTCTAGTCGCTCGACATTCTACACTTTGGATCATTCTATCCGTTGTCATGACACGGGATTGGCCCCTATATCAGCTTGATGTGAAGAATGTCTTTCTCAATAGTGACTTACAAGAGGAAGTCTACATGTAACATCCATATGGGTTCGTTGTTGCGGGGGAATGCCAGAAGGTTTGTAGACTTCATAAAGCTATCTATGGCTTTAAACAAAGTTCAAGGGCATGGTTTCAGAAGCTCTCGATTTTGATAGAGCATCAGGGGTTCATGAGATAGATTGTAAATCACTCGCTATTTGTTCAGAGGTCTCAAAGAGGTATATTGGGAAAAAGAATTAGAGTTGTTGATTCCATGAACCCTAGGCCTCTCTTATATAGAGGAAAGACCTACGGGTAAATTACATAAGATAGACGAGAATAAAGAAAACTAAGAAAACAATACAGAAACATAAATATATCTCTACACTCCCCCTCAAGATGGAGCATAGATGCCAAATATGCTCAGCTTGGATGATCACTTCTGAAACGATCCTCTGAACAAGGTCTTGGTGAAAATATCTACAGTTTGATCTCCTGAACTGACATGGGAAGTAGAGATAAAACCTTTCAGGATCATGTCCCATTTATAGTGGCAATCTACTTCAATATGTTACTTCTCTCATGAAAGGAAGAATTGTTTGCAATAAATAAGGCAGCTTGGTTATCACATTGTAACTGCATAGGAAGAGATGCATCTATATATAAGTCTGCTAGCACCGCTCGGACCCACATGATTTCTGTGCTCGCTTGTGCCATGGCCCTATATTCTGATTCGGCACTTGACCTCTGACAACCACAGTTTGCTTCTTACTCTTCCAGGAAACTAGAGAGCTGCCAACAAATAAAGCGAAGCCTGAGGTAGACTTCATGTCCTTAGGACATCCTGCATAGTATGCATGCACATGTTGTGATAGTAAGAGTTGCTCCTTTCCTGAATAGTAATACTGCATCTGGAGATGATTTTAGGTACCTCGAGATCATATAAAAAGCATTCATGTGTACCCGTCGTGGCTGCTCCATTAATTGACTAACCCGACTAACATCAAAGGAGATATCTAGTCTAGTGACAGTACCATAGAGAAGCTTTCCCGCTAATTCATTGTATCTTCTCCTGTCTATCTCATCTATATCATCATCGTATAGTCTCATGATGGGATCCATAGGAGTAGTAGCAGGTCGACACCCGATCATGCATGTCTCAACTAGCATGTATGTAACATGCTTCCTTTGAGCCATCACGAGACCCTGTTGATTCCTGGCAAACTCTAACCCCAAAAATATCGTAGGGTGTCAAGGTCTTTGGTAACAAACTGTCGACCCAGAAATTCCTTTGCCCTCTTGATCCCCTGCGCATCATCTCATGTAACAAGTATGTCATCAACATAGACCATGATAACAAATGTACCTCTGAGGGTTCTCTGTACAAACAGTGAATGATCTGCATTTAATCTCTCGAATCCCTACTTCTTAATTAGAGAGCTTTTGAAGCCATGTCCTTGGACTTTGCTTCAGGCCATATATTACCTTGTGAAGTCTACAGACCTACTGACACTCCCCCTCAACAGTAAACCCTAGAGGCAGCTGCATGTAGACTTATTCCTGGAGATCACCATACAAGAATGCATTTTTAACATCAAGCTGAAATAAAGGTCAATCACATATTAATACAACTGAAAGAAGAACATGTAGAGCGGAGTGGTGGGCAACAGGAGAAAATGTGTCCAGATAATCCACCCCATAAGTTTGAGTAAATACTCATACAACCAATCTGGTCTTGTAACGATCAAGACTCCCATCTGCATGGTGTTTTACTGTAAACACCCATTTGCAACTGACAATAGATGCCTTATTGGGAGCGGGGACCAAGCTTCAGGTACCACACGACTGTAGTACAACCATCTCTTCTTCCATAGCAGACGTCACCGACTATCTCTTAAGGCCTCCTGGTAATCCGTTGGATTTCCACAACAGATAGGGCAATAGCGAATCTTCTGAAGTCTCCTGATAAACGATCAAAGGAAACCTGGGAAGCAAGAGGATATGAGGCACGTGTATGCTTATGCTTCTGTAGTGCAATAGGTACATCCAGGTTATTAGGAATCTCTTCGATGCGTACACCATCCTCCGGTAAAGGTTCCTGCTTAGACGCATCTCCAAACCTATCGTTGGAAACATTATATTCAAAACAAACTTGAGGTGTGCCGAATGACGAACAATGACCATGAGCAGAAGCATGTTTATGAGTATAGTATCATGGAAATGGTGAAACAAGGATTATGGAAAGTGGCGGTACAAAAGGAGTTGATGGAGGTGGTGGCGAAGATGACAGTGGTGAAGGTGGTAATGGGCTCATAGAAAGAGGTGGCATGTGGACCTTGTCATCTGAATCTGATGAAGTCAACCTATCACATGTAGGAGAAAAATACATCACCGACTCAAAAATGTGGCATCAGGGTTAACATAATATTTCATGCGCAATGGATTATAACATCTATATCCCTTCTGTGTCCTGGAGTACCCAACAAAAACACATTTGACAGCTCTAGGAGAAATCTTGTCAAGACCTAGAGACAACTGATGGACGAAGGCAACATAATTAAAAACACGAGGAGTGAGTGAGAATAGTTCCTTCTCTGGAAAATCCAGGGAGAAATGGATTTTCTCACCCAATATAGATGAGGGCATGCGATTCACAAGATAACAAGCCGTAAGAACCGCATCACCGCCAAACGAATGTAGGGCACGACTGTGGATTACAAGAGTTCAAGTAACATCAAGTAAATGGCGATACTTTCTTTCTGCAACACCATTCTGTTGAAAAGTGTAGGCGCATGATGTCTGATGAACAATACCACAAGATGAAAAGAATTGTGAGAGTGCACGAGTACAGAATTCCAATGCAATATCAGTTATCACAAATTTGATAGAAAAAGAAAAAACATTCTGCACTTCATTGATAAAAGTTGTAATCACATTCCCAGCTTCAGATTTATTCTTCAATAAAAAACCCATGACAGACGAGAAAAACATCAACAACAACTAGGTAAAACATGTGTCCATGGTGATCTGGAACATGACTAGGACCTCAAATGTCAACATGAAAGAACTCAAAAAGGGAGCTACTGCTCCGACTCTGACAACTAGGAAAAGCAGACCGATGATGCTTTCCCAACTGACAAGTCTCGCATTGGAAGGATGAGCAAGGTAAGATATGAGGAAGAACTTGACGCATCTTATGAAGGGGAGGGTAACGAAAACGTAGGTGTCACAGAAAAGGTGAGACCGGTTCTGTAGAATGGGAGGATAGACATGTATATGGAATTCAGACTAGTCGATATAGGTTGTCCTGCTCACGGACACAACCAATCACCCTGCCCGTAAGAATGTCCTGAAATACAAGAGACGATGAGTCAAAAAAAGCCTGACAATGCAAATCCTTCGTAATTTGACTAATAGATAATAACTTCATATAAAAGTCAAGTACATGTAACACATTCTGCAGATGCATCAAAGATGCCAAACTGATCTCCATGTGTCCTGTGATCGGAGAATGAATTTCGTCGGCTATAACAACAGTTCGCCGTGGAGGAACCTGTTGTAAGTTGCAAGCTGATCTCTGTCTCCACACAAGTGATGTGTAGCCACAGAGTCCATAATCCATTGTGTAATATCAGATCCATAACAAGTAGCAAGAGCATAAGGGCTACATGAGGTACTAGCAATGACAGAGGTAATGGCAAAGGTAGAAGCAACAACATCTGAGTGGCCTCTTGGAGCAGGCAAGGAAGCAATGTGACCAGCAGGAGGCATAATGTCCATCAATCAAGCTACAAGGTCATCAAACCTCTGGTCCGAAGACAGAGTCGCAGGAACCTCCACCTGCTCTGCTACACGAGCTGATGCAGGAAAACCATGCTTGGAGTAGCATGTATCGTCTGTGTGCCCAGGACGATGACAATAAGTGAAGGACTGACGAATACGGCCTCCTCTACCACGAGGTTAACGATCACGAAACTGAGAAGAACCCCCCTACCGCGGGAGGTTGCCATCGCAGAAGAAATCTGAGTAGTGATGAGAAATTAATTCGGCCAAGTCTGTGGAAAGCTTCCTCCATGAGAGGAATAGTAGGATCTATCGGTATCTATGAACGGGTTGCCTCACACTCTGGACCAAGTACTGCAAGGAATATACCAACCATAGTGGCATTCCTGTAGGCCTTCTGCTGCTCAGGAACAGCCATAAGAGGCATAAAACTGTGGAGCTTCTCGAACATTCCATGTAGGGGCGTGTATAGGGAATGAAGGGACCGTCTGTTCTGCTTGATAGTAAATATGCTGTGCTATAGCTGCAGAATCTTTGTCTCATTCCTCATATGTGAATAGGTGGATGCGAGAATATCTCGCATCGCCTTAGCGGTGGGTTGATGTAACACATCATTGGCGATCTTTGACATCAGTGTACTAGATAACCAGAAATGTGCATAACCATCATCTGCCTCCCACGAGGCATTGACCTCAGTTTTCTCAGTTGGCCTTTCCTCGGTAAGAATATGTTTCTTACCCATAGACATTGTTGTAAAAATCGATCGACTAACCCGATTAGTCAGTCTGATTAGTCCAATCGAGTAGGGTACTGACTCGACTAGGCCAAATTGGTCGTTACTCGGGTAGACCCGATCAGTCGGCTGATTAATTCGTTTAATAGACCGACTAGTTGGGCGCTTTGTCCATAGGGGTTTTGGATCCAAATATACCCTCAAGCTCGAATACCCGATTTGGGGGTCTAGGGGTTATTGTTCTCTAGTAACCCCAAATTCTCCTAAATCCATCGTGCAAGAAACTCCTTTGAGCCACTCCATCCCTACTGGAAAAACCCTCCCATCACCCCCGGAGGTTATCGCCACCCCTCTTATGCGTCGCCTACGACATTGCGGTGACACCTCTGTGTATCGGTCCTCCGTTGTGCTCTCCTCTCATTCCCAACTCCCCATCATTCTACCAAGTTAAAGGATTGAGGTACCCATTATGGTTTTTTTACTCCATTTTTTTACAATTTCCATTTTATTGTTCCCCGTTATCATTTATTGTTGATATTTACTAGCTATATGTATAATTATATGCTTCATTTATGTGAACTCACTCATTTTGGATGAGTATGCGATAATATTCACAAGTGTTCTATTGTTCCCAGCTTTCCATTGCAACGGTCGAGTTACATGTTGATTGTTAGAATATAATTTGTAGATGTTAGGGTATTAGTTGGGGCGTTAGGATTGTCTCATATATATATATATATATATATATATATGCAGCTAGCATCTATCTTTTTCAGCTTTTAGGTTAAGTTGTAAATGTTAGGATATAGTTATTGTTATTGTTGAAGAGTTTATTTGTACATCTATTACTTTAGGATTATGTAAATTAGTATGAAAATTGCTAAATCTATGCATATATATATATGAGAGTATATGTAATAAAATTTGATTTATATATTTAAAATAATTAAAATTTTCATAATCGATTAATACCCAACTAAATCTGATTAATCTCTCGACTGTCGATTAATCCTTACTCAGTGACCTGACTGATCGAGTACCGACTACCGACTTCTGCAACCTTGCACATAACCTCATGAGGCTCATGAACTACATGGCCCATAACACGTAATTCGTCCTGTGCATCTTGACAATTGGCGTTGGACCTCTCAAAACGCACGTGGCAAAGATATCGACTTTGTCTTTGACATGTTGTCGGATAACGAGAAACAAGGGTTTTGTATACCAATAGAAATACATTTACCCGGAATATAGGGGATTTGATTGCATGTGTAGATTTTAGATGCAACCAAATCCATCAACAAGAAACGGACCACGACGCAAGCGAACGAGGCCTCATGGGGCCACAAGAGACCCATGGTGGCGACGTAAAAGAGACCCGTGGTTGGCGGCATCGAAAGAGAGCCGACGACGGCGGGCGGCGACGACACGGATCAGACCCGTGACTAGCGAAGGCAGAAGAGAGAGAACCGGCGGCGGCAGGTGGTAGAATAGAGAGAGTTGACGGCGGCGGCGAGCAGAAGAGAGAGGGGGTTGGCGGCTGGCGACGCGCAAGAAGGGCTGGTGGGTGGGGTTAGGGTTTCTAAGGTACGAGAGCTCTGGTATAGGATCGCCCCTCTGATATCATGTTGGGAAAAAGAATGAGAGTTGTTTATTCCATGAATCTGAGAGCTCTCTTATATAGAGGAGAGACCTATGGGTAAATTACATTAGATAGACAAGAATAAAGAAAATTGATAAAACAGTATAGGAACATAAATATATCTCTAGAAGGTATGTAGAGATATATGTTATGTTATACGGTTATGTTATTTTGTATTGTTTCTTATTTTCTTTCTTCTTATGAACTCTTTATCTAATTTACCCATAGGCGTCTCTCCTATATAAGAGAGTCTAGGGTTAGTGGAATAAACAATTCTCTTATTTCTTCCAACATGGTATCAGAGCGGTGGTCCTAGACTGGAGCTCTCGTGCCCTAACCCTAGCCCCACCACCAAGCCTCTGCGCTGCCACCTCCCAGCCGTGCGTGCACCTAGCCCCTGCACGCACACGCGAGCCACCGAGCGCCGCTACCTCCCAGCCGCACGTGCACATGGCAGCGTGTGCTCCCAGCCTTAAGCGCGCGACATCTCGGTTCCTCGCATACCCGTGCGCGCAATGCGCAGCGTGTCCCTGGCGTCACGCATGACCGCGCACGGTCCTTAGATTCTCTCCTGCGTGCCCGCTTGCTCTAGCACGCACCTGCGTGCACTGATGTGTGCACTGCTACGTGCCCATTGTCGCCTAGGCCTTGTCGTTGCCTAGGCCACTCCCGCCGAGTCCTCTCCTTGATAGGTTTGGTTGCTTGATTCTACACATGCAACCGAACCCGTGAATGTCAATGTAGACAAAAGTCTATCCAGTATACAACCTAGTCTTCTATTATCATCATATCAGAAAGCAAGGCAGATATTCCCTTCACAGGCGCCTTCAGAGGTCCTGCGCCTATTGTGAAAATGGATGGGTCGAACTATGAACTGTAGGCTATGCAATTCATGAGTATGATGAAGTCTACCGGTAAGAAACACATTCTTACCGAGGAAGAGCCTGCTGAGAAAACTGGGGTTAATGCCTCATGGGAGGCGGACGATGCATATACTAAGGTTTGGCTATCAGGTACATTAGCAATTGAGATTGCTAATGATATTCTCCATCAGCCCACTGCAAAACGAATGTGGTATATTCTTGCTGCGACGTATTCACAAGTTAAGAACGAGATGAAGATTTTACAGCTCCAACATGATATCTTCACCATCAAACAGAATAGATGGCCATTACATTCGTTATATACATCCCTACGTGGGATGTTTGAGAAGCTGTATAGCTTTATGCCTCTCACGTCTACTCCTGAGCAGCAGAGTACCTATAGGAATGCCACCATGGTTGGCGTATTCCTAGCAGCACTTGATCCAGAATACGAGGCGGCACAGTCTCAGATATTGGCGGACTCTATTATTCCTCCTATAGAGGAAGCTTTTTGCAGACTCAGTCGTATAACTGTTCCATCTTCTACTGCAAATCAGACATCCTCAGCAATGGTAGCATCCCGAAGTCGCAGTGGTTCCTCTTCATTCCATGGACGTGAACCTCGAAGAAGGAGAGGTCAGGTTCACCAACCATGTACTTTCTGTCATCGCCATGGACATACTGAGGATACATGCTACTCCAAGCATGGATTCCCGGCTTCTGCACAAGTGGTTGAACAGATTGAGCCTCCAGCTGCTTCCTCTCTGGACCAACGCTTTGATGATCTTATAGCTTGTTTAAGGGGTATTATACCTCCTTCTGGTCCCGTGATATCTTCAACAATATCCGAGAGTCATCCAGATGTTGCAGCTTCAACCTCCTCTAAATATCTCAGGTAGTACTTATGCGCTCACTAGCAGTAGTGGATCAAATACTATGGAGTGGATTATGGACTTTGGTGCTACACATCATCTGTGTGGAGACAGGAGTCAACTTTTAACTTACAGACAGGTTTCTCCAAGACGCACTGTGGTTATTGCAGATGGAACACACTCCTCGATTACTGGTCAGGGGGAGATTAGCTTGACACCTTCTATGCATCTAAAGAATGTGTTGCATGTACCTGATTTCTCTATGAACTTGTTATCGATTAGCCAGATTATGAAGGATTTACATTGTCGAGCCAATTTTGATCCATCTTCTCTTATTTTTCAGGACATCCTTACGGGCAACGTGATTGGTCATGGTCGTGAGCAGGCGGGTCTCTATCGCCTTGTTCGCCCTCCATATGCTGGAATCTCCTCTCTACCTGCTGGACATGTTTCTCCATTTATGTGGCACTTGTGCTTTGGTCATCTCCCGCTTCAGAAGTTATGTCGTGTTCTTCCATAGATTTCACCTCACACGTCCTTTCAATGTGAGGCTTGTCAGTTGGGAAAGCATCATCAGTCTACCTTTCCCAGTCATCAGAGTCGGAGTAGTACCTCCAATTTTGAGTTGTTTCAAGTTGACATTTGGGGTCTGAGTCGTGTCCCTGATCATCAAGGGCACATGTTTTATCTTGTTGTTGTTGATGATTTTTCTCGTTTGTCGTGGGTATTTTTATTAAATAATAAATATGAAGCTAGAAATGTTATGAAAAATTTCATAAATGAAGCTCGTAATGTCTTTTCTACTCTTGTGAAAATTGTGAGGACAGATAATGCCTTGGAATTTTGTACCAACTCTCTCCAGTTATTTTTCAACCCAAAGTATTATCCACCAAACAACATGTGCCTATACTTCCCAACAGTATGGGGTTGCATAGAGAAAACATCGTCATTTGCTTGATGTCACAAGGACTCTTCTCATACAGAGTCGTGCTCCTCATTCTTTCTAGGGAGATGTCGTTCTTACGGCATGCTATCTTATCAATCGCATGCCATCATCAGTCTTGGGTGAGAAGATTCCTTTCTCTGTGGCTTTTTCTGAAAAGGAATTGTTTTCACTTACCCCTCGTGTGTTTGGCTCAGTTGCCATTGTCCACCAGCTATCTCCAGGTATTGCCAAGCTCTCTCCTAAAGCTGTCAAATGTGTCTTTGTCGGGTACTCTAGGACACAAAAAGGGTACCGGTGTTATTATTCGCTGTGTAGGAAATATTATGTTAGTGTTGATGTTACATTTTTTTAGTATGTTGTGTACTTCTCTCCTTCCGGTGATAGGTTGATGTCGTCTGATACTGATGACTCCATATACATGCCACCTCCTCCACCATCACCACAACTATCTTCGGCACCAACACCGCCTCCACCACCACCACCTCTGCCTACACCATCCTCCCTTCCCACTACAGTTCATGTTCCACCATTGCCACATCACTATACCCGTCGGCCTGCGTCTGCTCATGGTCATCGCTCATCATCTAGCTCGCATGAGGTATGTTCTGAGAATGTTTCTAATGATGGATCTAATGGTTTACCTGAGCAGGCTTCGTTACAGGGGACAGATGAGGAGGCTACTGATTTAGATCTACCTATTGCGCTTCGGAAACAGAAGCGAAGCTGTGCGTTATATCCTATAGCATATGTGGTTTCTTTTGATCGTCTGCATGGTGAATTCAGGAGCTTTGCTTTTGCCCTATCTGTTGTGGACATTCCACGGAATTACCAGGAGGCTTTGCAGGATGGTAGATGGCGCTTAGCTATGGAGGAAGAAATGGTGGCTCTTCAGTCGAGAGGTACATGGAGTCTTGTTCATACTCTTATGGGCATGTCTACAGTTGGCTGCAAATGGGTGTTCATAGTAAAACAGAATGCAGATGGTAGCATCGATATATACAAGGCACGCCTAGTTGCACGAAGATTTACACAGACATATGGGGTGGATTATCTTGACACATTTTCACCTGTTGCTCGTCATTCCACCTTACGGATTCTTCTATCTGTTGATGTTATTCGAGATTGGCAATTGTTCCAGTTAGATGTCAAGAATGCATTCTTATACGGTGATCTTCAGGAAGAAGTCTACATGCAACAACCACCTGGTTTTGGCATTTTGCTGTTGAGGAGGAGTATTCACAAGTGTGTAGACTTCATAAGGCGATCTATGGCCTTAAGCAGAGTCCTGGAGCTTGGTTCCAAAAGCTTTCAGACCTGTTTGAAAAACAGGGGTACAAACGTTCCAATGCAGATCATTCCCTCTTTATACAGAAAACATCTAGAGGTATGGTTGCAATTATGGTATATGTTGATGATATTCTCATTACAGGAGATGATATACAAGAAATCAAGAGGGCAAAAGAAATGTCGGGTCGTGAGTTTATCACCAAGGACCTTGGAGTCCTTAGATATTTTCTGGGACTGGAATTTGCCAGGAATCAACAAGGACTCGTGATGACTCAAAGAAAATATGTCACTTACTGAGTGAAACAGGAATGCTTGGATGTCGGCCTGTCAGTACACCTATGGATCCAAGTATGAAACTATATGATGACGATACCGACGAAGTGGATAGGAGGAGATACAGAGAACTAGTTGGTAAACTTCTTTATGTTACCATTACTAGACCCGATATATCCTTTGATGTTAGTCGGGTGAGTCAATTTATGGAGCAACCACGTCAGGTACATATGGATGCTATACATATGATACTCAGGTATCTTAAATTATCTCTAGGTGCAAGACTATTATTTAAGAAAGGCAAAGAGATAACTATCTCAGCATGTGTGGATGCATATTATGCAGGATGTCTTAAAGATAGGAAGTCCACCACTGACTTTGTTGTATATGTTGGTGAGAAGCAAACTGTTGTAGCGAGATCCAGTACAGAATCTGAATATAGGGCGATGGCCCAGGTTAGTACAGAAATGATGTGGGTTAAAGATGTTCTCATTGACCTATATATAGATGTGTCACTTCCTATGGCATTGGAATGTGACAATCAAGCTGCTATATTTATTGCAAATAATCCAACGTTTCATGAACGAACAAACCACATTGAGGTCGATTGTCACTTTATACGAGATATGATTCAAAAGGGTTTTATCTCCACATCTCATGTCAGCTCAGGGGACCAGACCGCAGATAGTTTCACCAAGGCCCTACTTAGAGGACCATTCCAGAAGTGCTCGTCCAAGCTGAGCATGATCGACATCTATGCTCCATCTTGAGGGGGAGTGTAGAGATATATGTCATGTTATACGGTTATGTTATTTTGTATTGTTTCTTATTTTCTTTCTTCTTATGAACTCTTTATGTAATTTACCCATAGGCGTCTCTCCTATATAAGAGAGCCTAGGGTTAGTGGAATAAACAATTCTCTTATTTCTTCCAACAAGGTACAATTGATAGACTTGTTTATGTTTATGATATCATTGTTACAACTTACAAGAGATGATGTGCAGGGCATCCAAGCAGCTAAGGATTTTCTAGGTCTGTAGTTTGTAACCAAGGACCTTGACAGTCTACGTTACTTCCTTGGATTGGAATTCGCCATGAACCAGTGAGGTCTTGTGGTGACCGAAAGGAAGTGCGTGATAAATATTTTCTCTGAGACGGGCATATTAGATTGCAGGCTTGCCTCTACTCCCATGGACCCGAGCATGAAGCTTTACGATGATGACATTGAGGATGTAGATAAGAGGAGGTACAAGGAGCTAGTTTGGAAGCTCATATACGTGACCACTACCAGGACAGATATATCCTTTGCAGTGAGCAGGGTGAGTCAGTTCATGGAGAAGCTTAGACATGCACATATAGATGCAGTCCATATGATTCTGAGGTATCTGAAATCCTCTCATGGTACTGATCTTCTATTTAACATAGGCACATCCCTTGCGGTTACAGCTTGTGTAGATGCAAATTATGTGGGATGCCTCAAGGGTATGAAGTCTACTTCTGGCTTTGTAGTGTTCATAGGGAGTTCCTTGGTATCACAGAAGAGTAAGAAGCAGAAGGTGATCGTCATATCCAGTGCAGAGTCAAAGTACAGAGACATGGCATAGGGGAGTACATACTACATAGATGATGTGGGTCAGATCCGTATTACTGATCTAATAGTTGAGGTGCCTCTTCTCATGCATCTCCAATGCGACAACCAGTTGCTCTCTTCATCGTAAACCCAAACCTTCCATGAGAGGATCAAGCATATTGAGATAGATTGTCACTGCACTCAAGATATGATCCAGAAGGGTTTCATCTCCACTACTCAGTGTTGAGATATTAGTTATTAATTATTGATTTCTTGTATTTTTTCTTAATGTCCATCTTATGTAATTTTCCCAACATATTTCTCCTCTATATAAGAGAACCCTAGGGCCTCAGGAATAAGCAACTCATTGTTTTCTCTCGGTATATCTTGTTTGTTGAGGGTAGATATGAGAGTTGCATAGGGTTGTCAATGGTCCTTGACATCTTTGGTGCGCTCTCAGGCTTGAGGCTTAACAACGATAAGTCGAAGTTTGTGCCTTTCGACCTAGAGGAGGAGGTTAGGCGATGTGCTGGTTGGTGGAGATCCCCTCATAGGGATTACATGTGGTGGCAATGTGCCTTTGGTTACTGGAAGGATGCATGTGGTAGATTGGTTGCCGGTAATTGAGAAGATGGAGCATAGATTGGTGGGTTGGAGGCCTCTTATTTGTCTTGTGGTGGTAGATTGGTGTTGCTAAGATCAGTTCTCTTTGTTATTCCTATCTTCTTCTCGTCATCTAGGCTTCTCCCAATTGTGGTGCAGAAGAAGCTCGAGAGTGTCACAAAAAGATTTTTTGGTCATCCTCGAAGTGATTGGAAGAATTACCGCTGGTTGATTGGGGAGCGTATCGTATTCGAAGGATGATGGTGGGCTTGGTGTGTGCAGTTTGGAGGAGATGGACAAGGCTCTGCTAAGTAAGTGGATCGCTCGTATTTGGGAAGATTGTGACAGCTTGGTGTGCGCTCTGATCCAGAAGATTTATGCTTTGGGCTGCTCGTTTCCTTTACCAGAAACATTTGGTTCTGCTCCCTTATATTTTTGGCGAGGAATTTACAACATGGTGCAGAAGATTTGACCTTTCATGAGGCCAATCAAGGGTGATGGTGTGGGCTTCAAGTTTTGGACTGATGATTGGAGCTAGGGTGGGGAGTTTGGTTCGCGGTACCGATGACCGATGGTGTTGGTTGTGGATTCACAATGTTCCCTTGCAGATACTTGGGACGGACACGCATTCTTCCCACACTTCAAATCTAAGATGTTGGGTCAACGTATGAATGAGCTAATGGGGATGTTGTAAGAACTGGAGGACATTGAGGGACCAACCCAGGGGCATGACTATTGGAGCTGGTGTGACGGCTCTTTCTCTGTGGGGAAGGCATAAAAGGTCTTAAAGGGCCTAATGATGTTTGATTCTGCAGGGTGTATTACCGACTGCAGACAGATCTAGAGGTGGAAAATTCAAGTACACGTGGAGGTTTTTATGTGGTTATTTAGGAGGGGGAGAATGTTGACAGGGGACAAATTCGCACGCTTTGTCCAGACAGTTGATCTGACTTGCGGTCAATGCCATGGAGATGTGGAGAGTACATACTACCTTTTCTTCGGGTGTGGAAGCTTTGTGGACGCATGGGAGTTATTCAGTAATACCATGGTTTTCACTAATGGGGTCTCGAGGTTCTGGGAATCCATTGGTGTGGATTGGCACAATGATGAGAATGAGTGTGTAGGTTTCGTAGCAATGGTTTGGGCTATTTGGTTGGCCAGAACTAAGGTAATTTTTTTAAATAATCATTTTTATGGTTAGAACGTGGTGGCGCATGGTAAGGCACTTGTAGAGAGTTAATTTATGTGGCGCGTGCTTTTCTGCTCTTCCTTGTAATCAGCTTGTAATTTTTGGTGATTAATGGTGAAGTTTTTGGGCATACACCTATAGGTGGAGGCCCTTTTTCCTTTCAAAAAATGGCTTTAAATATATAAAATCTTATCTTCAAAATGCATGTGACCACCCAAGTAAAAATGCATTTATTTTTACTTTACATTCTGGCCCTATTTTAATGCTCATTTTTTTATTGATGAATTCATAGTCTCATCAACCACAATATCATTACGGAAACAACATGAGCATCTCTTATTATATACTTGAGCATCCATTTCACCAAACCTTCATGTAAATCCGCACAGATAAATATCAAGTAAATCTCAAATGGGTTAGCAGGCTTTGAGGCAAAAATGAGGATTTATGTTGCAGGCTCATACATAGGATTTATGGCATCCGAGCTCAAGGCATTTTTTCTCATTTGGCGCCGCCGTTCTTTTCCTCCGCCTTCTGGAAAGGCATCTACTTAATGATGCCACAGTTTCCGGATTTTTCCCATCCTTGTTTTGGTGATGGCTACTTGTTTGCTTTTTGGACAGACAACTGGATGGGTGGTGGCCCTCTCTCAACCCGTTATCCATGCCTCTATGCGTTGACTGCTATTTGAGATGCGCAAGTAGTGGATTACTTGACAGAAGGTACTTGGATGCCCTTATTCTTGGCAGATTTCTCGGACCAATGCATGCAGAATTTTCTTCTTCTCTTGGATACCCCGAGTCGGCCAGATGGCCCACTCCGTGAAAGAGATCATTGGATGTGGAAAGACAACAGTATTCCGGTGAAGCATGCCTACAAAGTAGTGGATAGACCACCCCTTCCTGCAGATTTTTTGATTCCTGACTGCAAGTTTGTTTGGGAGTTGAAGCTGTCAAGTAGAGTTGGAATTTTTATGGCTTCTGAGACAAAAGGGAATCCTGATAAGGGACTATTGTGCACGGCTCTTTGACGGTGTCTCTAATTTGTGCCTCCTTTGTGATATGCATGACGAGATGATAAAGCATCTTTTCTTTCATTGTGGGAAGACCTCCCCAATCTGGCTAAAGGTTGGTATAGACTGGTGAATCTTCAAAGCCTTCGTACGTTGTAGGATTTTTTACATACAACAAGACATCGTCCCAGAGAGGAACTTCTCCTTCTGATAACAATTATTTGGGCTATTTGGTTTGCTAGAAATGGAGCTTTATTAGCCTCTCAACATTTTTATCTTGCTAATGTAATCTATCACGCCAAGACTCTCCTCAATCGTGGTTGCTGCAAGTATTTATTTTCTTCCTCTTTTAATATATTTGGGGCAGATACCAGTATTTATTTCTTCCTCTTTTAATATATTTGGGATGGATACCATAACGTGTTTCCTCTTTTTTTGACTCAATAATTAAATATCAAGTAGATCCCAGTCGGAGTCCTCACCTATCTAAAAGTAATAAAGTTTAGAAAATATATGCAGGGATGTAAAGCTTTAGGTTAAATGTCTGCAAATCATAGGGATGTTTGAATCCCTAATAAGAATGGGCAGCAAATCAAATAACAAAAGACAAATATTTCTAGAGATGAGCCTCAAAAAAAATATTCTAGAGATTTTCAAGTATAGCTAGATGACAAAAATAAATATTTAGAAAATAATTAAGTGTATACTGCATTAAAGAGTAGAGACCTACCTCAAATAATGAAGCATAACTCCACTCTCACATTTCCTTTTTGCAGTGTTGGCTTCGTCAAGATCAGTTGACGGAGCACTATCTCCTTCCGACTCCTCAAGGATATCTAATCTACTTCTTAAGCTGGAGATAATGTCACCCTGAACACCAATGACTTAGAAGTAAGAAAAAGCAAAAGGATAAAAGAAGAAAGAAGTCTCCTGGACTGCAAATGCTATAAAATTAACTTAAAAATCTAACGTTCTATAAAATTATACTTAAAAATCTAACGTTCAAATTATTTATTATTGAAGGATGCATTTTTATCTTATATATTTCAAATCCTTTTACATCATTGATTCAGTTAATATACTTGGTGCACCTTCGAGGGGTAAATCTGCAGCGTTTTCTTTAATCCATATATGGGGAAGATTATGACACCATTAAATGATACATAGAATGGAGTCTTTCTTTCTATAAGATGTCAGTGCGAAGAAGCCCTTACAGCTTGCAGACTTGATATTTGCCCGCCATTAAACCCTCCCTCCCCATCCATCGGAGCTACCAGCACCAATTGAGCACATCCATGCACCTAACACTCAGAGTTTTAGAACTCTCCCAGACTGTTTGTTTCTGTGATGTCTAGGAATTGGAGTTTGGAGACCGAGCATCAAACCCTACTATACAATGGAACAATTTCAGTGATCATCTTTGAGCGGTTGGAGTTTCAAGAATGACGTCCTCTGAGGCTTCAAATGATGACCAAGGTTTCAAGACAGGGGTGAGACCAGAAACAAAGCAGCAAATTCACCCAAAAAAATCTTAGTTAATCTGGATAACCTCACAGGAGCCTTATAGATGTTTATCTTTGTTAGAAAATCGGAAGCGGAAGCAGAATGATAAACAAAGCATAAGAACAAGAAATATAAACATGGAACACCATGGTTTACATGGAACCCTACTCCGTGAGGAGCGGGATGAAACCATGGGAGAAGCCCTCAAAGGGGCGTGTTATGCATTGCTTTTTCTCATCTGTTACAGGAGGCCTGGGGCTTCTTATCAAGGTTACAAAAGTCGGTAGTCGGTACTCGATCGGTTGGGTCACTGACTAAGGATTAATCGCCAGTCGGACGACTAATCGGATTTAGTCAGACTTTAATCGGCTTTGAATTTTTATGATTATTTTAAATATATAACTCATTTTTATACATATATTTTCATAGATTTTGTACGTTTTTATATTATCATAATAAAATAAAAGAAGTAATTGAATTTAAATAAAACAGTGAGCATATTATAATAAGTTTGCTTATAAAAAAAGCAAAACATATAAGAATACGGTATTTCCAAGCAAAAAAAATGGTCAACTAGTGTACCTAGTCGGAATTAGTCGGTACTCGATCGGCCACCCCACTGACTGGACTAGTCGGACCTACTAGTCGGGCAAGTCGGGCGACTTTTACAACCCTGCTCCTTATATAGCCTCCACAAGGCCTCCAAGTCCCACCACTGGACGATGTGAGACAAAACTGTTGATGGGGTAAATGGATCCTGGAGGGATCCATTTACCCATCTCCCTTATACATGACGCATATAACGCATACTCCAACACTCCCCCTCAAGCTGAAGCATGTAATGCTCAGCTTGGAGAAACAGAAAGAAACTCAACTCAACGCTACAAGACACTACGGACAATATCAACCCAACCCGCACATTGCTGCAGTCGAGGATGTTGCTTCTCATGCCGTGCAGGTGAGGAGGACGAACGGGCTGGAGTGTGAGTCTTCTAAATCTCCTCGTCGGAGAGCATGTGCTCTGAACTACGTCTGTCAGAGTCACTGCAACTAAAAATGAGTCTCCTCATCAGAGTACTCTGGCCCGCCACAACATCTGGACAAATGCTCCATCTCTGAAAAGGGGCCGAACTGAATAAGGGGCGTGGTTGTGCAATCCACTTCGGAGTCCACGGTCGCTGGAGAATGGAGTCTGAAAAGTCTCATCTTCGGAAAACTGGGTCTCTCCCATCTGGCACAGAGAATGGTGCACTGCTCTGGTGTACCTATGATACCACATGAAAACCCTTGCCAACATGGCATACAGAATGGTCCTCTACTCTAGAGTCCCTATGGCTCACATGAAAACTCTGGCCAACAAAACAAGAATAGATGGGGACCTCTGAATTGATGGCATACATGTGCTCATTTGAAACTGACCGCATCCATGTGCGTGTCTGAAAAATAAGTCTCTCTGGAGATCTCGAAAATGGGCCTCTCATCTTGGAGTGCCTCGATCTTGGACTCTGACCAATCTATCGAGTCTGAACAACTGCACACCACACCTGTGGACTCGGAATCTTGAACGTCGAGTCAGAATCTTGCGCACGAAGAATCTGAATCTGAACTATAGAGTCTGGGAATATGACTTGGTCTGTAATATGGAGTCTGGAAAATCAGGATCTGACTCAGACTTGTGACTCTACACAATACTCCCCCTTTCTCCCATACTTGTCGGAAAATGAACATCGACAAAGTTGGGAGAAGACAAGACAAATAGGGGTACACAGTACCAATAAGCAGTTACAAATTTTTCAGCTTCTCAAAACATGGATAACTTTTGTCCGCTTCATTTTTTACGTGAATGCGTATGGCTTTTTATTGTATGTGCCCTTTTTTTGAAGAATTCCCTTTTTTAAGCCGTCCGCCACTATTTTTTAAACGGCTTTGCACATCATCAATTTTGTTTAAAACCATCGACCCAATTGGGCCCTGTATCAGCCCCCTGTTGGGCTCCACCTTGGAACGACCCAACATAAAAACAATTTTTTTAACGACGCCCCCCCCCCCCCGAGATTATTTAGGGTTTCCCCTTACGGGTACCCTTTCCTTTTGATCATGCGCCGCCACAAGGAGAGACGCCCCGATGGGGCCATCTTCTGTCGCCCCCGCCTGTTGCCATAGGAGGGCTGGAGGGTCGTCGTCGCGCAGGATCGGTTCGAGGGTTGTCGCTGCCCCCTCAGGGTTTGAAGTCGCAGTCCCTTCGCCTGGAATGAAGGGCGGGGGCTTCTCGCGCGAGGTCGCCGCCTACAGGAGCCCACTGGAGATGCGTGGGTGAAGACTCCGCCTGGAGCCATGGAGCTTCGCGCCGCTTGAGGGGAAGGCGCTTCACGCCTGGAGCCTGTGCGGCATCACCGCTGACTGTGAGAGCGAGAGGTGCGCGAAGTATGCGCTCGTGCGAAGGTGCGCCGTCAGATGCCTGGTCTCGTGCTGCTTGCGCGAAGGTGCTGCTTCGTGCGCAGGAGAACACGCCGCCTGCGTGTCTGGAAGTCTGGAAATCCTGCTGAGATCGTCGCGCGCCTGGAGGGTTGGAGCGCCGAGAGGCGCAATGCACCTGTGTTGGTGCTGGAGGCATCGCGCGAGGACTGGAGGATGTCGAGTCACAATACAATGCAGATCGGCGTCGCCTTCAGCTTGGATTCGAGATGAGGTTGCGGCGTATTGTCTTTCAGGCCTGGAGATCTGAAGGAGGAACTGGCGGTCGCTGCGGCCAATAGGGCTTGCTACGACAGGATCTGCGCCGTCGCAGAACCCTAGAGGCGTGATGTGCACTGAAACTGTTGTCTGAAGATGCCAGCGGAACATAAACAGAGATTAGGGTTCCAGATTGGAACCCTAGAACATGAAAAAACTAATACTTTTTTCTAAAAAAAATCTTGAATACATGATAAAAGAAAATGACTCCACAAGAATCAAACCCGCTCTGATACCATGTTAGAAAATCGGAAGCGGAAGCGGAATGATAAACAGAGCATAAAAACAAGAAACATAAACATGGAACACCATGATTTTACGTGGAACCCTACTCCGTGAGGAGCGGGATGAAACCACGGGAGAAGCCCTCAAAGGGGCGTGTTATGCATTGCTTTTTCTCATCTGTTACAGGAGGCCTGGGGCTCCTTATATAGCCTCCACAGGGCCTCCAAGTCCCACCACTGGACGATGTGGGACAAAACTGTTGGATGATCTGTTTACCCATCTCCCTTATACATGACGCATATAACGCATACTCCAACAATCTTCATTCAATCTTCACATAAAAACATGTTGTGCAAGGCCCTACATCGGGGCCTGACCTACACCCAACTCTATCACAAACATGTGAGATGTGACCCGTACTACAATAGATAGATCTTGCCGCAAGATCCAATTACCCAATTAACTCAGCCTTCACTATTCTTCGCAAGTTATGAACAAATCCTAATCAATTGCCTCCTAAAACAACTGCTAGTTTTACAAAACTAACATTTCATATAGGGGATCTTGACATCTTTCATGATTTTCTAAATAATTATTAAAATCAAATAATAGAGTGATCAAGGTAACAAAATGATAATATCCGCCTAATATTAGGACCTCAACTTCAACTAGCATCAGAAGTTTGGTTATATTAATTGTTAGAATCAACGTCCTATAATTTGTCCGGTTCTCCCTTGCATAACCAAGTAGTGTTCTCAAAAATCGATCTATTTATTATATTTTGATAGGAAAAGATTCCACTACTCACATTCGAAGAAACACTAGAATACTTTATACAAGACTTTCGATACAAATACTTTAACTGATAAGATCCAAGCCATTGCTCTTAAAAAAGTTCAATGATTATCCATCAATGATATCTGGACTGTGTTAATGCACACAAGCAAGCAAACTCAGCATATCCAAGTTCCTGGTTAGGTAAATGGTACTTTCCTCAGTTTGCCTCCAATTTCTTAATAATTTCAATGAAGTGCTCATGGCATACCTAGTTGAGTTGTGTTTATGTCAAAGCCAGAAATGCAAACCTTTATATCAGAAATTGCTTGGGACAGGGGAACTTTCGGAGCCAAGTATGTACAAGCACATAAGGATCCACCAAATGCTATGATTCCTGCAACCTCATCTGATCTGCATGCTTTACATACATAATGATTTGTTAAACTACTAGTAAGAGTGCCTCATTGAAACAGAGATGTTTTACAAACCTTCTAAAGTCGCATTGCAAATGAAAGGCAAAAGCAACTCAACTTTATGTGGGCCACCTGAAGTGTATTGTTGATCCTCATTTACCTGCATGGTTCAAAATAAAGAAGGTAATTTTAACGTTTAAAGACATGTACAGTTCATGATCATAAATCTGGTTTCCAAAGCTATGCAACACCATCTTCTTTTTTCCTTACAATCTAGATATTACAACATAATAAAGTTAAATGAACTCCTACTCAATTTACATCAAAATCGAGCCTTTTGCACGATATAAAACACCAAGATCATTGTGGAGATAAATGAAATAAAGATTTAGTAGATTGCTTGTTTTTTATGTTTTAAACACTAAAAATTATCGTAATACACAAATTATTTTCAATACTATCATAATATAATAAAAGTAAAAGTTGAAATCCAATCGAATAATTTTTAAAGAAAGTTCAATCAAATATTAAACACCTTATTTTGGTTTACTTTTAAAAATCAGAAAAATGAATTATAAATCATTGTTAAAAAAAGTCCACTAACGAAATGGGCCAACTTAGGGGAAGCCAACTTTTAGCCAAGTAGGTCTGTGCAAATCAAGCATCCCACACATCCAACTAGTCGGACGACTTTTACAAGCCTGTTAATAATAAATCATAGCACTCTATATATAACGAGTGATTAGAGTTAGGAAGAGTACACCAGAACAGAAAAAATACAAACATACCCTCGACGGGTTACGACTGTCACATACTATAAGACTTCCCCTCAAGTTGGAGCATAGATATCTAACATGCTCAGCTTGTGACAACAATGCTCAAAAAAAGCTTCGGAAATTGCCTTTGATATGCATTTTGCTCTGATCTTTCTCCATTGATTGATGAGGGAATGAAAGGAAGCATCTGGGAACCTCCCACTGACTATATATGCAGTTTACCTACCTTCGTACTTTATATAGTCTACAACAATTTCCAATCATCAAAGACTCTTAGCGGCTTAGGGAAAACAACTCATCAAGGGCTTATCTAGTGTGAGAGGAAAGAGAATAAATGAGAGTAGTTATTTTATATAGTTATCAAGAAGACAACCAACCGTTGGCTCAATAATAGTTTGGGGGTATCATGGGTGCCATGTACACTAGCTACGAAGGCAAGGGAAATCTAATGAATGAGGAGTCCGTTTTGAAATCGCTTGCCCTGCACCTGCCCCCCGAGTATATGATTCCTGCTGAATCATACAAAGGTAGATTGATAGAAACCTCTGGGAAAATGCCCACCCGTAACCCAATGGATAAAGTACATTGCATAGTCTGTTTTAGGGATTAACGACTTGCCCATTCAGTGACTTTGGCACTGGACGTTCCTAAAATAGGTATTATTGGGTCGGGAGAATTAGAGAGTAGACAGACATTTGTTGGCATTCCAACCTTCCTTCCCCTTTCAAGACCTATCCAAAAGAGAATCCATTCACTCTTCATCATGAATATCTGAATAGGTCGAACCCAAAATGGAATTTGGTAGCTTCGCTTAGTTGAAGCTAGAACACAATGGTGGTGAAGAAACTAATAAAAACCTGGCAACCTACCCTCCTAGATTTGCATCAACTAGGTGTAAGCACAACCAAGCCAATCACCAAGACTGGTGTAATAATGAAGTAGCTGGGGAGTGCGTGGAGGGGATGGTCGAATGAGATCGAGTGCATGATGAACACCGAAAGCACTTAGAAGCCCATGCAGGATGAGATTCATGGCGAAATGACAATCAATCTCTACAAACTTAATTCTCTAATGAAGCATTAGGGATGTTTGTTATGTACACGGCAACGGTGTTGTAGCATCACAACTCCATCACTCTAGGACCATTGTATCGGTACATACGACATAAAGATGTTTTTCAATTCCACCGTAGAGGGTCTAAACCCAAGGAAGATATATGGATCTCCCAATTGACTATAGGCAAGATGCATGCATGATCTGGTTATAATCTCTCCTTCATAGCATTGCATCCAGTGTAAGCATCTAGATAATATGAAATGCAGTGTGGTATACTTGAAAGTAGGACTTAGTATTCTTTGTAACCAAAATGTGTTCATTGACTTGGGTTGTTTGGCTTGTGAGGACTGGGGACATTTTCGCTAAAGATAGGTACTATCCTGAAAATGTATCTTTCATGACAGGTTTCTCCTCGAATCTTGGCTTCTGTAAGTATTTTCATTCCTTTTTGATTTAATATATTTGGGGCGGGCACCTTAGCAAGTTTCCCCCTTTCTTTAATTAAAAAAAAAGTTATGCTAATAGCTATAACATTTGCAGATCTTTATTGATTTGGAGAAGGCTTATGATAACGTCCCACGAGAGATACTGTGGAGATTTTTGGAGAAGAGACAAGTACCCATCCTGTACATTAACCTCATAAAGGATATGTATGATAGGGCTTTATCTTGTGTAAGGATCCCGACGGGAAGACTGACTATTTTGATATCAACATTGGTTTACATCAAGGTTCAGCTTTGAGTCCATTTCTTTTTACTTTGATTATGGACGAGTTAACAAGTCACATTCAGGATGAGTTACCTTGGTGTATGTTATTTGCTGATGATATTGTGTTGATTGATGAGACTAGAGATGGAGTAAATGAGAAGCTTGAGGTTTGGAGACATGCATTGGAGACTAAAGGTTTTCGTATAAGTAGGGCTAAGATGGAATATATGGAACGCACCTTTGATAGAAGCAATGCTGAAGGAATCGAGGTGAAGATTGGTGACAATAACAT
The DNA here is from genome assembly GCA_037367405.1 of Ottelia alismoides. NCBI lineage: Eukaryota > Viridiplantae > Streptophyta > Magnoliopsida > Alismatales > Hydrocharitaceae > Ottelia > Ottelia alismoides. The sequence continues at coordinate 315,735 of JAZKJV010002304.1, read as the reverse complement.
CCAGAAGAGAGTTTCTTTTAGATATCTGGGATCTATTTTGCAACATGATGGGGAAATTGATGGAGATGTTACTAATAGAATAAATGCAGGCAGGCTAAAGTGGAGAGGAGCCTCCGTTGTTTTCTGTGATAAGAAAATTCCTTTAAAAATTAAAGGAAAGTTTACAAAGCAGCCGTGAGATCTGCTATGCTGTATAGATCTGAATGTTGGCCTGTGAAACCATAGACATGTGCAGAGAATGGTTGTAGCAGAAATGAAAATGCTAAGATGGATGTGTGGATATACACGTAAAGATCGGATTCAGAATGATGCAATCAGAAAGAAAGTTGGTGTAGCTCCGATCGAGGATAAGATGCGAGAAAACCGCTTAAGATGGTTCGATCATTTGCAAAGAAGGTCAGTTGAAGCACCGGTTAGGAGATGCGAGTGTTGGGATGTTGAGCCGGCTAAGAGAGGGCGAGGACGGCCCAAGAAGTGTTGGAAAGAGACTATACGAAGGGATCTTAGTTTTTTGGATATAAGCCCGGGATTGACCCAAGATAGATCGGAATGGAGGCGAAGAATCCATGTAGCCGACCGTACTTAATTGTGGGAAAAGGCTTTGTTGTTGTTGTGTGATAGCAATGAAGATCCTAGCCTAAGCTAACGTGGCAACGCAATCTTGGATTTTATATCGATTGCAACCGATCAAAATCCTATCCCAGGCTGACATGATCGACTTCTTGATGTAATCTTGTTCGTTAGCAATGTCAAGATCTTACATGCTTTCCTAACAACTTGACATACAATGTACTAGCTAGGAAGTCTGCGAGTCAGGCAGCATGACTGACCTTGTTTATTGCATTGTTTTTATTTATTAGTTGATGGATAGATAATATAGCTTTGTCTATTCTAAAAGCTAAACTTCTGTAAAATTTGAGGTGAGCATTTTGTTTATCTGAGCACTTGTTAGTGGGTAAGTCCATTTCCTCATTATGGTGCTCGGTTTTGCTTTTGGATGCTTAAAATTTGAATCCAAATGCCATGTCAGTCTTCGGATTCTCAGATGTTCGAACACAACTTCTCCGATTGTTTGGTTAGTGGCACTTTGTTTTTCAGCCATAACTGCTTTGGTCGTTCGGTCACAGTTGTTCAACTTATATTGTTATGCTATGTACTCACATGTCTTGCAGGTGGCGCATGACTTGTGGACTTTGTTCCTCGTCACCGTACAATTAAACTTTTTCTTTAATGAAAGAAAATTAGTTTTCCTAGCAATAGCTACCCTGGAGCATTATCATGGAAAATTACCAAAGGATCAATGTAACCAAGAGATCCATAGAAACCAAACCCTCTCAATGTCAAATTCAATGTAAAATGTGCAATATAAACTTCACCATATCACCAAATAGCAGTCCCTTATACTATCACAAGACCAATTTAAATGAACTCCACATGCTTAAATGCTGATATTAACCTTCCATTTTAAGAAAACCAATAAAAACCCCAAAAAATCAATAGAAAGAAATGGATGCAGGTGCAGCATTGCGATGCAGGTTAAAATCTGTACTTAATGAAATGGGAGGGCAAGCATGAATAATCATTTTTGAAATGTTGGTCTTACCAAAGTTCCATCAAGTAATAGTTTGGCATTTCCCAGCTCCTTGCCAAGATATGTGATACCGCTTTGAAGAACATCCTTGAGTATGTTGCCGTCCATCTCCTTATGATAAATAGGTAACCTATAAGAGACAAATAAAAGCAAAACGATGAAAATAATAGTAGACTGAATTGACAAACTTCAAATGTCATTCTAGCAGTATACAAATAAAAATAATCAGGTCTTCAGAAAAATGTCATGAAAAAATCTACTGTATAAAAGGGAGCGCAAGTTTAACAACTAACTATGATAAAACACATCTGAATCATTTTCCCAATTATATCCCTTCAGGTGTAACCACCCACAGGTTGTCATAATCACTTATTGCAGGGTGCTGATTGGTTCAAAAGACTAAGGCACCACTACAGGGAAGTTCTTGATGTGGTCAGCAAGAAGAAGATTTATTACAAGAGCACATAAATGGCAAGATCCCCAGGTGCAGATATCAGTATCTTATTCTACGGTGTGGATAGAAAGGATGACGGGTAATTTTTTAGCACCTTGTCAACTCATTTTTCCGGATCCAGATTGTTATTTCCGGGTTGGATCGTACTATGTTAGATTAGGGAAGGTCGTATTGGCGATATATCGCCGATATATCGGTATCGAGAGGTCGGGGCTATCGAAATCGGAGTGTATCTTTTTACAGGAATATCGGCGATATATCGCCGATATATCGGTATCGAGAGGTTGGGGGTATCGAAATCGGAGTGTATCTTTTTTACAGGGATATCGGCGATATATCGCGATATCGGCCCATATCGGTCAAAAATGAACGGATTCAGTACAAAAAATACAGGATATCGACCGATATCGTCGATATTTCGTCGATATCCTTATATATCAATGCTATTATTCATGCAAGCTTGATTCCACTACCTATCTAGCTACACCTAGTATTAAAACATTCTATGATTTATATATTTTGTTACAGGTCGGGAGCACTGCCCCCGCACCCCCACAAGGGGGGCCAACCTGGGCCCCCCCTAGCTCCCCCAGGCTCGCTGACCGGGCAGCGAGCCCCCCGTACTGGTAGGGTATGGTGCGACAGGAGGGTGCATACAATCTTCAACTTGGTGTATATATACCATGGTTTTAAAAAGCGTCGCCTCGAGGCGCAAAGGCGTACGCCTTGAGGCGAGGCGCACCAAAATCGCCCCGAGGCACATGCCTTGGGTCCTTTAGGTGGGACGTGCGCCTTGCCTTGACGTGAGGCGCTCGAGGCGTGAGGCGTTCGAGGCGAGGCGGAAGCGTAAGCCTCAAGCATGAGGCTTTTTTTTACCTTTTTGGTTATGTGCTTTGCACATGACCCTATTTTCCGTAAGCATTATATTTTTTGTGTTTGTATTTTTGTTTCCACGTTAAACCTTGTATATTTCTACATATAGTTCTATGCAAAGAGAAGAGATCGCTTGAAACAAGTGAAGCTCCATGATCTTGTATACATCATGTTCAATTATCATACATCTACACATACTAGTTCTATTACACACATATTGAGTTTGAATTGTAATAAATGTTTTATATTAGTTGCAAGTTTGCAACTTGATATTGTTATTTGGTTGTATAAGTTGTGAATCTTATAATAGTTATAATATATATGAAGAAGAAAGGTTGAAAATAAACACGAGATAAAATATTTATTACATTTTATTGTGAATAGCAAAATAAAAATAATATCGTTAGTAAAAAATTTCGCCGAGGGCGCTGCCCCCACACCCCCGCACTAGACCCCCCACAGGCTCACTGACCGGGCAGCAAGACCCCCGTCTTGTTGGGATATCATATGGCAGGAGGGGATGCATATGTCGGTTCTCCAACAACGTCCAGCAAGACAAATGGTTGGGATTCAAGGTATGTTAGTATTTTTTACTTCGAACACTAAAAATTATGGTTTCTATTGTACTTTAGTATTAAGTATAAACTTTAATTCAATACTCATATTGAATTATTGAAGTTGGAGTTGGAACTTGATATTCCATATATTAGTGGCTTAATATTGATTTTTTTGAACTACATTTCCTTCATCGCTTATTTATTGTATCTTTTACCAGTGTTAAACTATTCTTGAATGTGTTTTGAGAAAAATTTAATATTATTATATACTTTTTTCAATGTATTTTGCTTTAATTTTAATTTTTTCCAAAAATTTGAGGCTTATGCCTCGACTCAAGTTAAGGAAAAACGCCTCGGACCGCCTCACGCTTTTTTAAATCTTGATATTTACAAGTTATTTCATGTTGTAAAACTTGAATGAAATCCATTTCCAATATATAAGTCAATTCTTCAAAAAAATCTATAAGTCAAGAATCAACATTAATATCGATATGTTCGAAATGATCGATATATGAAATATAAGCTTTAGAGATGATCGATATGTGTGATCTAAGAGTATATTTGTAAATTATTTAGTGATCTAAGAACTTGGATAAACTCCATTTTCAATATATATAGGTCAACAACTAACAGTACCGCTGTATCGATATGTGCGATATAAGGTTCATAGATGATCGATGTGTGTTATCTAAGAGAGTAAGAGTACATTAGTAAATTATTTAGTGATCAAAGTACTTGGATGATCTCCATTTTCAATATATATATATATAATATGTCAACAACTAACAATATCAACGATATGTTCGATATGACCGATATGTGCATTATAAGGATCATAATCCTCATAAATGATCTATATGTATTTTCTAGGTGTATATTTGTAGTATTTCATGTTATAAGAACTTGAATGAAATCCATTTCCAATATTTATAAGTCAAGAATCAATATTAATATTGATATGTTCGATATGACCGATATGTGTGATACCGATATGTGCAATATATGGTCTATAAACGACCGATATATGTGATATAAGTGTTTATTTGTAGGTTATTTGTTGGTTTGATATCTTGGATGACGTTAATTTCTGAAAATGGTAAAAAAATTGGCTTTTTTGAACCATTTTCAACATTTCCACCGATATCGTCGATATATCGACGATATAACCGGATATATCCTTCTTCGGGCGGACTGAAACGATATTGATATCGATATAGCCTTCCTTGTGTTAGATTTTTGGGGAGAACTTTCTGGTCTGCTACATTGTTACTAGGAGTTAACAATTGCAAGATCAATTGAAGATGTTTCCTCTAGTTGTCACCCCAGAACTCATAACGGAAACAAGCGACTTATTTTTATAAGAGCAAGAAAATGTAGTTTCATTGGTACTTTGTACTTCTTTGAAACGCTCATTGCAGATACTTTTGGATGACAACCAACCTCAACTATTCATCTTTTGATTTTTCGACCCAAAAAAACAAACGATACAAGACCAAAGAACTATAATAAGATTAGAAACAAAGGATGAAATACGAAATACGAACAAAGTAAAGAGTTGCATCTAATAAAAAGGAAGAAATGTTCCTTAGACAACCAAGAGATGGAGCTCATCGAGAAACAAAGTACCCTCTAGGTCACGGCCAGTGCCCGGCCTTAGTTACTACCAGTCAAACCTCCAAGTTAAACCCCATCCATGTCATAGCCCACTAGCCTTCGATCAAGCCTGTGCTGCCACTATGGTCGGTCGATGATCTTAGACAACCACCTGCTTACTAAGATTCCATTTATTATTGGTTATCCATTATTCTACTCTAATGTATCATTGGCATTTGTATCTACTTGTACTGCAGTTGTTCAACACATATCTACCTCTGATGTGGTTGTTCAACACACCTCCATCAAATTATAAGGTACAAAAAATGATGTTCTTTGGTCACGAGCCTTCAAGGTGTGTGTTGGCATGGCCTCAAATTTCAGCGAAATTCAGTCGAATTTCTGTCGAATATCGATATCCAGTCGAAATCGAAATTCGACCGAAATGACACGTAGGAGGGGCTCACGCAGGCATTCTCTCAATTTCTTGGACCTGGTTCCGGATGTGACTATGGACAGACTTATCAACCATATGTACATTGTCAGTGAACCAACAATTTTTGCAATCATTATTTCTTAAAGCCCATATTATGTCTGTCGAGTCCACCCAGACTGTTCAATTAACCTCAATTGACTGCGGATGAGCAATGTCCTTCTAAACAACTATACTGCAGATTTTCTTCAGCCAAACTTAGCCACTACATCCAGTGTTACTGTGATTCGGTCTCCGCATCTTCTCCACAGTAAATCATTGACTCAAGTGCATCCAATCATCCAATCAGCTGGGTTGGCAAACAAATCTCACTCACCGATTGCCTATGCTAATATTGTTCACTTTACTTCAAAAAATTCATGTTATCTGGAGTTTGTACTACTGCTAAGTTTCCTGTGAGCTTACTTTATGTTAATGGTTTATGCTGACAACTCGAATGCCGAGCTATTTTTGATAAATCACAAATGATGATGCTACTTTCAAATATAACAGGGATTTAGAAGATGGCTTAGACTACATGGATGCCTTATGCGGCTCTGTTTTTTCTCGGTGCTTCATCGATCTTAGCTGGTCCATATATCTGGCACCTTTAGCTTGGTAACCAGTCAACGTCGACCCTCTCCCTAATATTTCCAGAATTGTCCTTGCTTAAGCGCCTTGAGTGTTGGATGCCAATTTGGAACACGTCATCAAGCCACTTTTGGGTTAACACATTGCGATCTTTAGCGTATATGCCATACAACAACAACAACAACAAAGCCTTTTCCCACAATTAAGTAGGGTCGGCTACATGGATTCTTCGCCTCCATTCAGATCTATCTTGGGTCAATCTCGGACTTATATCCAAAAAACTAAGATCCCTTCGTATAGTCTCTTTCCAACACTTCTTGGGCCGTCCTCGCCCTCTCTTAGCCGGCTCAACATCCCAACACTCGCATCTCCTAACCGGTGCATCAGTTGACCTTCTTTGCAAATGACCAAATCATCTTAAGCGGTTTTCTCGCATCTTATCCTCGATCGGAGCTACACCAACTTTCTCGCATCTTAAACTCAGCCATGGCCGGTCCCAAGCCCGGGTAAATGAGGAGGGTTGCGCGTTAGGTAGCCGCAGCCAGCGCAGGAGAGATAAATTCGTAAATAGTGTTCTTAAAGTTCTTCTAAGAACACTATTTATGAATTTATCTTGAAACCGTTCGGATCTTTTAAACATGGATTTAGGGTATATGCCATGTTCAAACAAATTCTTGAAACATACATCCATAGTGATTCCATACATTTATAGTTTCAGCAATGACAAAAAGGTTTTGCTTTGTTGTAGCTTATGTTTTAGATGTTTGAAGCTAGCAAAAAATATGATGATAAAAGGCGCAATATTAAAGATCAAGCCAAAATTATGATCGATCTAAGTTGGTGAAATACGAGTATTTGATGTAGACTTAATCAAGGAGCGAAAGACCAAGAGAAGGTGCGACTCAGGATGTTCTTAGAATTTTTATGAGAGATGTTGTTGGAGAAAATAGAATGGCTTATGAATGAAGAGACCCTAGGGCTATCTTATACAGGAGAAAAGCCCTGGGTTAATTATATAAAAGGTATATGAAGAAAATAGAAATACGAAATAAATATAAAGAGATATGAATATCTCAACACTCCCCCTTAAGCTGGAGCATATATGTCTATCATGCTCAGTTTGAACAACATCTCTAAAATGGACCTCTAGCAAAGGCTTTGGTGAATATATATACAGGCTAATCTCCAATAGAAACATGGGAGGTGGATATGAGACCCTTCAGGATCATGTCTCTGGTATAATGGCAATCCACCTCTATATACTTGGTCCGTTCATGGGATGCAGGATTATTGGCAATAAACAGAGCTGCTTGATTCTCGTGTAAAAGCTACATGGGAAGAGGTACCTCAACAGCAAGATCAGTCAAGACGGATCTAGCCAACATCATTTCTGTGCTCCCCTGAGCCATAGCTCTGTACTCAGACTCTGCACTGGATCTAGCAACCACTGTTTGCTTCTTGCTTTTCCATGATACGAGAGAGCTCCCGACAAAAATAGCAAAGCCAGAAGTAGACTTCATGTCTCTAGGGCATCCTGCATAATCAACATCTGCACAAGCTGTCACCTCAAGAGATGTACCTCTGCTAAATAGAAGACTAGTGCCTGGTGAAGTCTTCAAATATCTCAGAATCATATAAACAACACCCATATGAACCTTCCTAGGTAGCTCCATAAACTGGCTCACCTTGCTTACAACAAAGGATATATCTAGTCTAGTGAGCATAGAGGAGCTTCCCAACAAGCTCCATGTATCTCCTCTTGTCTACCTCCTCAGTGTCATCATCATAAAATCTCATGCTTGGATCCATAGGGGTAGTAGCAGGCTTGCACCCTGTCATCCTTGTCTCTAGTAGATCAGTCACAAACTTCCTCCAAGTCTTCACAAGACCACTATGCAACTCTAGTCCAAGGAAGTAACGAAGACTACCAAGATCCTTAATCACAAACTGTTGACCTAGGAACTCCTTGATAGCTTGAAAGTCCTTCTCATCATTACATGTGATAATAATATCATCAACATAAACCAAAATGACAATTGTACCTCTTTGTGCCCTCTGAAAAAAAACGAATGATCCATAGTGGACCGCGTAAACTTCCGATGCTCTATCAACACTGATAGTTTACGATACCAAGCTCTTGGACTTTGCTTCAAGCCGTAAATCGCCTTGTGGAGCCTACACACCTTCTAAGACTCCTCTTCAGCAGCAAACCCTGGTGGTTGTTGCATATATACCTCCGCTTATAAATCTCCATATAGAAACGCATTCTTCACATCAAGTTGGTAAAGAGGCCAGTCTCGAGTCATAGCAACTGATAGAAGAATGTGCAATGCCGAATGTCTGGCCACTAGTGTGAAGGTATCATGATAGTCCACCCCATATCTGGGTGAGGCCACATGCTATAAGCCTTATCTTGTAGAGATCAACACCGCCATCTACCCGTTGCTTGGTTGTAAAGATCCATTTGCACCCTACAACAGAGACACTTGGAGGAGCAGAAACAACACTCTAGGTACCATGAGACTATAAAGCGGCCATCTCCTCCTCCATGACAAGTCGCCAACTACTATCATGAACGATCTCCTGGTATGTTCGTGGGGTAGTAACAGCAAAGAGGCCCACGACAAACCTCGTGTACTCCTCTGAAAGATGATCCAAGGAAACATGAGCAGCTAGAGGATACGTGGCACAGGTACGGCGTGGCTTCCTCAAGGCAATAGGAATATCAATGTCATCAGCCTCTCTGCTTTCTGGTATCTGCTCCTCATGTATAGTATATTGTGGTACAAGTACATCACCAGTGCTATCAGCAGAAATAATGTGTTCAGTACATACCTGAGGCGTGATGGATGACGGGAAAGACACATGAGCAGAGAGGCGAGTAGAGGACCTGCGAATGTAAAACCGTGATAGGAACTATGTCAGGGTAGAGGGAGGTAGTGGTGGTGGAGGAGGTGGAGGTGGAGATGAATGTGACTCAACATGAAGTGTTGTTGGTGAAGATAACAGACGTGGTGGAACAAAGACATCCTCTCCAAAGTCAAAGTTAGACAACCTGTCACATGTAGGAGAAAAATACATAATAGACTCAAAAAATATGACATCACCACTCACATAATACTTTCTCCCTACAGGATCAAAACATATATACCTTTTTGGGATACGAGAATAGCCAATGAACACACATTTGACAGCAGAGAGCTTGTCACGACCAGGAGCAAATTGTGGACAAATGCCACAGATCTAAAGACCCTGGAAGTAAGAGAGAGAATAGGTCCTTCTCAGGAAACACAATCAAGAAAGGAAACTTGCGAACTCCCTCGGATCCGGGTGCCCATTTACGACGCATTCACATTATTTCATTCATTTGACATCGCACTAAGTGAAATTTGGGGAAATTTTTTCGCGTTGAAGCTACATATGACATTCACATTTAAGTAACATTGCATCATCACAGAACAACACACCAACAAGAACCACTAACTTTTCTTTTTATAAATTTTCATATATAATTTACAACATATACATGAAGCTGACGGTACATTCACATATCGCAACATCAGATTGAAGAGGAAATAACATCTATAAAATAACAATACAAAAGCTGCAACAAAAGAAGCTGAACCAAAAGAGATCGTACCGTCTAATACATACACGATCTTCTGAAGTCATCAACAGCTACTGAGCAGTAGACTCCTTACCTGCGAAAACATGTTAGGAAGAAGATGTATCAGCGAGCGTTGGTACACCCATGATTCATAATTATAAAATAAGCAGGCATTTAATATGGATACAAAAGAAACAAGTAAAAAGGCATAACAATCAAAAGTTGCAACTACTTGTTTATGAAAGAGGTTTTCATGCTACAGTGATGGATGCTTAGAATTTTCTCATTTCCACATGTATTTCACATTATTACGTAGTAGTTAATGACATACGCATAATTTCCGCAATTGCCTTATAGCCTTATATATTTTTCTGTAATAGTTGATGACTTATATGTATATATATATATACATATAGTTATTAATCTCGTGTTATATAGAAAACTAAAATATGAAGTTTGATAATGGGGATGATTTAGGTTTTTAACTTATTCTTGATTCTATTTTGAACTCTTAAGTTTAGTGGATAGTCTGTGGTCTTGGTCTTTGTATAACCTCACACTATGACTCTAAGACGTGAATAATGCCTTAGGGTTGGGGTGCCTCCATAGGCATGCGGTGTTGTATATGCATCCTAACTAAGTTCCCAACATGTCCGCTAACTTATGGGGATTTCGAATCCAATTTTTGTCACTTTCTACCAACTCAACTTTGATTGTAACTCCTCCAACCCTCAACTGTAACTGTCTCAGATGTAACTCTAGATGACTTAGATGTAGACATGGATGATTTGGATATAGAATCGCCAAGTTTGCTGACGAAAGTAAACAAAACATAAGCGGCGAGGTAGCCTACAAAAGGGCTCTTTCGTCTCGCCATCTAATTGGAAGTGCGGTCCAATAGAGGGAAATGTCTACTCCAAGACTACACCCTAGAGACGGGTGAGAGAGACTCTCCGAAAAAGTCACTCTGAAAACCGGCCTGACCGGTAACAGGCAAACGAGCTGGTACGAAAAACTGAAAACCGAGAATCCCCTGCACGGGTACCCTAAAAACAGAGGGTCAGCGAAACTGGTCAAAGTCGGGATCCCAACGAGGTGCAAAAATACTGCGAGCTCGCGTAAAAATCGAAGAAGGGACTGGGATCCTAGACCCGCGCACTTGCGGCCGCTGCCCTAACTGGACTCCCTATCTCCCGCCCAGTTGAGGGTCACCGCACCCTCGCACGGTCAGGTGTAAAGGTCATTATGATCGGAACAATTAATTATATCAGTTTATATTGATTCACTACTATCTTTACTTTCCTAACCACTTAACTCTTCTTAATCCTGATGATATGAATGATCCAATATCTTTGTGAATATAAATATAATTAATCTTAGATATATATATCGAACTGATCGATATCCATTATTAAGGTCTCAAAATCATAGAAATTCAAAGTGATATAGTGTAATACTAGGATTCATAATATTGTTTGTAAGACAAGGATGTTCGTCATTTTCCTTGAAAAGGCTCTTAGAATCCAGTAGTACCTGATCTATATTTAAGTCTCCTTGATAGAAATATTTACAAGCATGGTCCAGTTGAATAACAGGATAACAGAAGTTGAGTCATAGATCGATCATATCCAATATATGACATATTTTAGAATATAAAAAAAAAGATTAATAGAAAACTAACTCAAAATAGCATATGTGTGGGAATGTATTCTTGTCTTGATCTAATTTTACATAAAAAAAGATTAGAAGGGTCATACTGATTTTGATAATGATTTAAAACAACAGCCAGTAATTACAAATTGAAAATTCACACTTTCAATACAAAATTTAATATTATTTCTAACATCCCCAATTTCTAGTCTTTAAGACTGCATTTTATTCTTGTCAAGGAAAGCAAAATCACATATCCCCATAGTTATAGGATTCCAATGACTTGTTCAATGTGGGTTACAATTGCATACTTCACGGGTGCATATTATGTTAATGAATTCTACTTTCCTACAGATCTGATGGTAGTAAGTGTCTTAACATCTGGAATTAGATACAAATAATATATCATATAAATTCCTATCAACATCCTAAAGAGTCGTTGCATGCTTTCCTACAAATTATATAGAATAAAATCTCGATTACTTTCATAATCTTTCAAGTTTCACGATTAGGTTTAATAGCATTCGTTGACTAAAATAACCATAATTCTAGGAACTTCATATTATTCTTGATACAAATAATTGTATAGATCCGATCTCATATCACTTGTATTGCTAAGAATTTCTTAAGATAATTATTAAAATGATGAGCATATATCACCGAAACAAAACTTACCAAACACATCATTCATAGATGTCATTTTCACGATTTGCCAAACTTATCATTTATTTCACAGATAGTATAAAGTAGGATGATAGAAAGTAGGATGACAGTACAAACAAAATCAAATCAATGTGGCTTGGGTTGACGCTTCTTCGGCCGACTCGTTTTGGGTCACTTTGCGCTCTCGTGCTGATCGGCCAAGGAGGGAGTTGCTCCGCCCCCTCGCTTGCATCTGGGCGCTGTGGCTCGCTAGGAACGCGAAGATTTTCAGGGGCCAAAGGTTCTACAAGGAGAACGTTTTAGCGCATGTTGATTTGCTTCTGAGTGACTGGATGCTCCGGTAATACTGTGGACGCCTGTTGGTGTTTGGGTTGTGGTCTGGGGTATCGACAGGGATCCTCTCGATCCCTGATGTTTGTATCACTTTGTACTTCTCTTCTCCACTCCCTCGTTTGGTTTTTTTTAATAAAATTTGGGGCGAACACCATGTGTCTCCCCCGAAACGTTTTGATTTCAAAAAAAATCAAGAAAATAAAGAATTTACCTTTAGTATAAATCAATATCAATATGTTACTATCAACGACTAAATAGAATAACAGAACTTTACATATATTTATATACACAATCAAATTTATAAATTACACTTTTCCTCTCTCTTGAAGCAGCACATGACAATTATATTTACTTTAAGTTATCAAATCTGTAGGGGATCACTTAATCTACCCCACACCCCCACCTTTTTGTTGCACAGAACAAAAGCAACTGCTTAAAAATATTCAAAATCACGAAGGTTTAATTATAGTTAAACTTTTAATAATTTTCATTTTCCAGATTTCAATAATAACAAGCTGTAATTAAAATACCCAGAAGTTTTTAAAAAATAAATAAATAAAATGAGCAGAGAATTAAACTTTAAATTTGAGATCTTCCAGAATGCTTATCAACAATTAGGAATGTAGTATGATCCTAAAACAAAAGGAGAATGAAAAGATAATGGATATGAATGGTGTGAGATGACATGAATGGCAGCAAGGATGGAGGGTATGGGTTTTACTTAAGATTAGATTCTTCAAAATTTTGATGGTTATTCTTGCATGCAGGGCTGGAAATATGATGTAGCAACTGCAACTTGTTGTAGCACAAGCTCTTCCAGCAAGGGAGCAGTAGTACTGGCTTCAAGAATGGTTGCATTAGCATATGTTCAACTTCCAGAAATAGTAGTAAATGCTGCTACAACATGCAGTAAAAATAGGAGGTTAGGTTGTACCTTGTTATTGCTCCAAGTTGGAGGAGAAATGGGGTATCCATACCTTCAATAGTGGCTGGATCTTGATTTCCAGCAACAAATGAGAAGGAGAAAGAGCTGGAAACTCCTCTCCTATTAGAGGATTGTGGGAGAAAATTGGGGGAAATGTGAGGGGGAAAAGGAGAGGGGTTCCCAACGTTGGGATTGGCTTTATAGGAAGAGGGGGAGGGAAATGGGGGGTGGAGGGAAGTTTCCTGGAAACTTCCCTTCAATATACGTATTTTTTTAATTTTTACAAATAACCGTAACTACTACTGTTAGAAATTATTATTTTTTATTATATATATTCATTTCTTTTCTTTTTTTTGGAGATATTAAAATTTTTTCCATATTCACGCCTCGAATGTCGGATTTCGATGCGCATTATCTAGATTTGATCGTCTCAGAATGACGATCAATATGAGTATAATATTGATATACTTTTGATCGGGTTTGGATGCCCGAAATTTTCGAGATACAGATTTGATTCGGGGTTAAATTTTGTGATTTAAAAATATCAAACGATATCCTATTGACGAACCGTCGATTCCATTGGTCTTGTTTCGTCGAATCGGATTTTTAGGTGGTCTCGGTTTATTTCGTAGTTTTTGAATTTGCTTCGCAGCTTTTTCAGGCACGCATTACGATGCAATCGATTTTTTGTCAATTTCGCGCGAACGACTTTTGATTCACGATCAATTGATCGATTTGAGTCATCTAATGCCGGCTGACAACTTTATTGGGTTAGACCCAAATCGGATCGGGTTCGGGTTTAATTAAAACCCGGATGTTACAAACCTTTTCTCCAAGGAAAATGGAAGGCATGCCATTCACCAAGTAGTAAGCAGTGAGAACCGCATCACCCCAAAACAAATGAGGAGCTCGGTTGTGAATCAAAAGAGTCCTCATGACATCTAGAAGATGACGGTGTTTGCGTTCAGCAACCCCATTCTGTTGTGAAGTGTGAGCACATGAATTCTAATGAACAATACCAAGAGATCTGAGAACTTAAAGTAGAAAACTCTACAGCATTATTAGTGCGAATAAACTTCAAATTATCAGAAAAATATTCTTAATTTCAATAAGAATGATTTAACGACAGGACTCGCTTCAAACCTATTCTTTAACAAGAACACCCAAGACATTCTAGAAAAATCATCCACAGCAACCATATAGAACTGATACCCCTGATGATCGGGAACACGACTAGGACCTCAGATATCAAAACGAAACAACTCAAACAACTGACTATTGTGATGAGCCTAACAACCTAGGAAAGAACGATGGTGCTTCCCAAGATGACATGCCTCCCACTCCAAGGTAGTACGAGTAGAGATCTGAGGGAGAACATGACACAGCTTCTGCAGAGGAAGGTGTCCAAAGCGAAGATGACACATGAAAGGAGAAACTGAGCCAGAAGGAATGGTAGCAGCATAAGCATATGGAGGTTGGACCAATCTGTAAATTCCTCTCTGCTCACAGCCGCATCCAATCACCCTGCTCATGAGTATGTCCTGAAACACAAGAGAAGATGGATCAATCACGGTAATGTAAATCTTTTGTAAGCTGACTAATAGACAAAAGATTCATCTGAAATGTTGAAGCATGTAAGACATTCTGTAGGCGCATTGAGGGGGGCTAGGACGATTTTTCCTGACCAACAATGAGTAGATGAACCCCATTATCAATTGCGACTGATCTACCCGTAGCGATAGATCTATAAGAAGTAAATTGAGCTCGATCTCCATACATATAATGAGAAGCTCCGGAGTCCATGATCCAACCAATCAAATCTGAACTACTACAACTGGTAAGTTCATAAGCAATACCTGACGAACTTGTAGAAGCTCTGGCAGCAGCTACAACATCTGAATATCATGTTGTTGGTGTGGGCGATGTAGTCATCATCTCTCTCGGTCTAGAGACAACATCGTTAAGTTGTATCATGAGAAGGAAACAGAGTAATCTCTGTCTGCTATGCTACACAGGCAGACCCATGCTTCAAATAGCATATCTCCTCCGAATGTCCTGGACGGTGGCATTGTGAGCATAGGCCATGCTGACGTCCTCCTCCTCGACCACGAGATCCACTCCCGTAAAACTGTGAAGTACCCTCTCTGCTACGAGAAGCTGCCATCGCAGAGAGAGTTTGGGTCACGGTAGTAGACGAAGTAGGAATCCTACTCAACCTCGTGTAGACCTCCATCGGTGGTATCATCTCTCCAGTAAGCAGTAGAGTACTTGATGCATCATACTCAAAGTCAAGGGAGGACAGAAAGACTCCGGTCATAGTGGCATTCAGGTATGTCTGTCGCTGCTCAGTGTTGGTAGTAATGGGCATAAAGCTATGGAGACGCTCAAACATTCCTCGAAGATGTGAGAAGTGGACATGAAGATGCCAACCATTCTGCTTGGTCGAAAATATGTCATACTGCCACTGTAGGATCTTTCTCTCATACTTAGCTTGCCCATATGTGGTTGTTAAGATGTCCCACATAGCCTTAATTGTGGGTTGATTGACGATGTCATTGGCAATCTCCGTGGTGAGTCTCTTGGAGAGTCAAATACGTGCATAGGCATCATCTTGCTTCCAAGAAGCATTAGCCTCAATCTCGTCCGTTGGCTCGGAATCCGCCAAAATGTGCTCATTGTTATGGCACTGCATAAGGGTGTGAAACTGCATTGACCACAACTCGTAGTTGGTCTCATCCATTTTTACGATGGGAGTCGGGCCCTTGAAGGCAACAGACCACGAACAAACATCACCTTTGTTCTCTGACATGATAAAAAGATCACAGAAAATCCGAAACAAAACTGAGCAGTAGACTACTCTAACCGAGTCTACAAAATAATATGGAGGAGTAGTTGTACGTGTAAACCCATACAATCATCCTCTTCAATCCTTGTTGTAGCCTAGAGCCGAAAAGCATGATTTATATGTCTGAAATCACGATCCCCGGTCAAAATCAGATCATATAGGCCTACAGAAACGACCAAACTACAGTCCGCAGAAGGTGGAACGACCCTCTAGAGTTGGGACGACGGTCCCTAAGGCACTACGGGCAACAGGGCTACAAAGCTGGGGCGGTCGGCAGCTAGGGTGCTCGGGTGGGAGCGTCGTAGGCAGGATGGGGTCGCAGGTTGGGAGCGTCGCAGGTGGTAGCAGTTGGCTGGGTTAATTAGAACCCCGATCTAGAACCGTTGCTCTGATACCATGTTGGAGAAAATAGAATAGCTTATGAATGAAGAGACCCTAAGGCTCTCTTATATAGGAGAAAAACCCTGAGTTAATTGCATAAGAAGTACATGAAGAAAATAGAAATAAGAAATAAATATAAAGAGATACAAATATCTCAACAGATATATTGCAAACTTTATTACATGCATTCCATAACATCTTGCATTAAAAATAAGCAACTCAAACCTTTTCAATTGATTATTTTATTACATGCATTCCATAACATCTTGCATTAAAAATAAGCAACTCAAACCTTTTCAATTGATTATTGTTTGCATCTGTCGATGAATGGCTCTTTAGTCAACTGACACTTTGACAAGACAATTACTATCTTGATGAACAATTGCATGAACATTCATTCGATCAACAGCTACTTTGAATAACTAGCTAGCTGATTGAAACTTCTGATCATCCAACTCATTAATTTTAGCCCACCCATGGAATTTGACCAATCCACTAATTTATTGTTCTATAATTACGTATCTTTACTATTAGAGCCGTTCATCTGTCTGCCTTGATATTTTAGTCGACTAATTATATTTCAATTGATTAACTAATTTTATCTGCCGATTAATTTGTTGATTGTTGTTAAATGTTGATGTGAAAAGATGTATTTTTTCACCAAATGGTTTACTCCTTTTTAGTCTATTAAGGTACCCTAATGCCAAGATTTTTCAACATCCATCGTATTAATCACTACTACCTTTCTAGTAAAATAAAGAGTTCCCCGAGCTTTCAACTTCAGTCTTTAAGAGAAAGAAAGTGATATGTTCATCGGGCTTCAAACCTTTCTAATAGAATGTAAGACTGTTCTTATTGATCTCATTAGCATTAAAGTCATTAAAGTGGTTGAGATTGTATTTCTTTTTACTTTATCATATAGTGTGTCCAAGTTGTGGAAACACCTTTTCTGAATTGTAAGAGAAGATTTTGACACTTGGTTTCCAGTGTTGCAAGATGTAAAGGAGCTTAAGTTAACCTTCAAAAAGCAGTTTAATAACGGAAAGAAATGAATAATTCGATCGGGTGGAAATTTTGGATCGTGAAGACTATGGTCGAGATTTTGAATGATCATTTGCAATAGGTTGTTTATCTTGATTGGACTATATTACGCTTGTAGTTTATTTGTTAGTCGAGGGAGCCACACGACTAGTAGATTGTGATTCACACCTCATACACATATCAATTAGTTAGTATCAAAGCATGGAACGTACTAAGTTGTAATAGACAAAAGAGCAATGACCACCAGTAATAGATCAAGGACCGAAAAAACTTCATCACGTGTCCCAAACGGGAGCAACTATTCCCAATGGAAGACAAAATGATGATCTTACAATCGCGTGACTTCAGCATCTAGTACATATACCGAAAGGAAAAAAAGAAGGTTACATCGATGAAAAGATGAAGACGACATGGGATTCAAAGATGATAAAGCCTTGCAGCACTATCTGAAAAAGGAAGGTTACACAGATGCCGAGATGAATAAGATGGATGGAATTCAAAGATGATAATGCATTGTATTGTGCACTCTCAAAAGAAGAGTTTGACCAAATGTCCCACCTCAAGACCACCAGGAAATTTGAAAATGCGCTTAGATCGCTCACAAATATACGAGCAACATCAAAACTTTGTTTTTTTATGCATGCATAAGGGAGAAATAAATGTCCATTTAATAGCCATAGACATAGTAAATCAACTTTGCATAACCGGATGTGAATTTCTATATGGCAAGTTTGTCGTGAAGGTTTTGCACTCATTCTTACCTGAGTGGGAGAATAAAGCAATGGCAACCAAGGAGTCCGCCAACTTCAAGATAATCACCCTCGATGATTTGCTAGGTAACCAGGTTATCTCCTATCATATAAATCAAGCACAACGGTTGAAAGGAGGATAAGTATCAAAGAGGAAGGCATTAGCCTTCAAGGTCACCCAGCCAAATGATTCCGAAGGTTAATGCCGACAAAGACCATGAAGATATCGTGATGATAAGCAACAACTCAAGATAATCGTCAAGAACATGAAGGTTCGCCTACAATAGGAACAATTTTTTGATACCAAAGAGGGGAAACATGCTATGGTGTCTGCCCATATATAAAAAAGGGAGAAAAGGACATACAGTGGCCACGACTCTAGGAGAGTCTTGGCATGTATATTACATTGTCAATGTACAAGCGATCAGAATTAAAGATAATCCCATTTCCAGCTAACCAGATTGCCTAAATAATCGATAAATGAAAGGAACGGTACAACTTTGGGATGGCTCCTAGCAGCATGAAGAGAATCCCAGAAAGCATCAAGGTTGTGTAAATTTGTCCAATAAACATCAAGCTCCATCCAATAGTAGATGTCTTCTTGCACTTGAAGAAAAGATATTCAATGATCTCTCTCTCTATAACACATAAGGGGCATATGTGAGAAGTATCCACAAAGATCCGAGAGCATCGATCCCTAGTCAAAATTCTCCTTCGCCTCATCAGCCATAAAAAATACCAATACAACACATCAACTTCAACTCCCAGATAAGCTTACAATCACGCACAAGAAAATTAGATACCACGATTGCCGGTCTCTCCACCACTCTATAAGCTTGTTTCACCAAAAAAGCCACATCTCTCTAAATCCAGTGGTCTCTGCCTCCCATCGAACCATGTAACTAGTTCAACAAGTCCAATAGAAGAACAAATTCCTCTAGACGCTAATCCAAGAAACCCGATAAAAAAGATGGCATCTAGCTACCGTCAATTCAACATTCTGCAACACGTGCTTCTCTATCTACTATTATTGCAAAAAGACGTGGGTATCAATTTGCCAATAAACGTCCACTGTCCAGTAACCTATACAGAATGCAAAAGAACAACCATCCCCAAGAACGGGACGAAAAAGTTCTACGAATCGCGGTATTACAGAACGATGCCTCTCTAGAAGGTTTAGTGGTAAAAGGTTGGGTGTTGTGGCAAGCTCTCCAGTGCTTTGATGTCATAGATTCTGTGGATGAGTCTGCAACACAACTCCTCGCTCTTCCCCCAAATTCCAACAACCCACTTTAGAAGAAGTTCCAAGTTCAAGGTCTCCAGCCGAGTAAATCCCAACCCACCGGCTGATTTTAGGAGTGTAGCCGTTTCCAAATCCACTAAATGTATTCCCAATCCATCATGTCTCGACTTGCCCCACATAAATCTCCCCAGGGATATTTATACACATAACCATGTAATTTCATAATTACCCTAGAAACCCTCGACAATCACGGATTACACCCACGACCCTACATGAATGCTCTGTTTTACACCCATAACCCTTTGTTAGTTTAGTTCATTAACTCAACCAGATGGTTGAGTTAATCTAACCAATCCATGATCTAATGGCTGGAATAAACCAAAGGAAAAAAGAAAAGGAAAAAAATATCCAACCCCTCCCCCTTCCTCCTCCAGCCCCAGCCCCCCCTCCCCTCACACCGACCACCTCCTCCTTCCATTTCTCCTCCACCAACCCCCCCCATCCCCGACCTCACACGACACTGCCACCACCTCCTCCTCCTCGATCCCCACCGACCCCGCCCATTATGCTGCAGGAAGACCCCGTGAGGCTCCTTCGATCTCGCCGAGTACAATCCCTACAAGTCTGATCATGTTGTCGTCACCGCTGACGCGTCAACGCAGACGAATGATCGCCGCCCCTGGCTGCACGCATCGATTAGCGACGGAGATCGATTGGAGATCGTGAACCCGGAAGAGATCGAGCGGGACAAGATCTCACCGCCGCATTCTTTGTCGAGCCTGGAGACTTTCAACCCTAATCATCGTAGATGGTCAGGTTAGGGGAGGAGGAAGTGGTCGACGAGGGGGAGGAAGGGGAGGAGGAGGTATGTGCTGGAGGAGGAAGGGGAGGAGGAGATGGTCAGCGAGGGGAGGAAGGGGAGGAGGTGGTGGTCGACGGGGGGTAGGAAGGGGAGGAGGAGGTGGTGGTCAGCGCATGCGAAGAAAGGGAGGAAGAGATGGGGGCTAAAAGAGGAAGGGGAGTGGACTCATTTGTAAATAGTGGAAACTTAAAGGGCAGAAAATTCCAGCGAGACCAGGCGAGCTTGGTTAGAAAAGTCAGTAGAGCAAGGATGGACTCCTTGAAAAAAGAAAAAGGTGTGTGGACCTGCTAAGCACTTCCTATAGAGCCAAGCTTTCTCTCTTCCCTCTCACGCCGGTCGAGCCAACTGAGACTTCGGCGGATTAAGGTGCGAGGGAAAAGAGATTGTTCGGTCAAATTAGAGAGAAGAAAAGATGATCAGACATGAGGGTCAAGAAAGAAATAGTTCATTGTTCTGACTAACCAATTGAAAGTTCTTAATCAATCAGTCATTATAGACATCACTAACAAAGAGAAAATGAAATAGACACAGGCAGGCATGAGGTCAGTCTTAATATATAGGTAAATAAATGCTACACAATAAGCTACTAAAGCTGAAGAAGAGTCTCCAAGCTCGAGGGGTCGACCTACACAATGAATTAAGACGCACGGAACCGAGATTTGATAGTGAGTTAAGAAGTTGACCAGGACGTTGGCTATCGAGCTAATCTGACGGACAGGCGAAGTGCCCACCCACTATTGGTCCACTCGCGATAATCCTCAAGGTCCTCGAGGAGAGGGGCCGATCAGCTAGACTGACCAACAATCAAGCAAACTCGAGGGCAGAGGAGAACAAAGCAGGGAAAGAGGGCATTAGAAGGCATGTAGGTGTCGTCATAATAATGCTATCGAAAGATCGTGAGAGCTAGCGCGGACTGTGTCACCCTTGAAGGAGCATGTTCCTGACTCTGTGGATGCAGGTGAGGCTGGTGGCGAGGTCTAGGGTCTGAGCATAAAATATTTGACAGATACCATCATAATTATCGGGAAATTTGATGGAAGTTAACAAGAGGTTATAGGTGTAAGAGATAAGTATTATTGAGGGTCTTGGGTATAATTTGTGATTATCGAGGGTTTCTAGGGTAATTACAAAATTACTCAGGGTTATGGTTGTAAATATCTCATTACCTCATAAGCAGCATTGGGTGACGACGGATGCCAATCGGAAGGAGACTTGTTGACATGAAAAACAAGAATTGTTGCAAAGCCTTTATTAGCACTAGACGTCCGCCATGTGACAGGGTGGCCGTTTTCCAAACTTACAGCGCTCCCTTTCCATCTTTTCAATTAGGGTAAATTACAATTTGGGTCCCCATCTATGGGTCCGATCCCAGAATGGGTCCTGATCTTTAAATTGTAACGATTTGGGTGCCATAACCATTTAGAAAATGGAAATTTTAGGGTTCATGACAAATATGCCCTTGTTGGGAAGGGAATGGGGGTTGGGTTCCAACTTTTAAACAATGGCATACTCGTCATTAGCCCCAAAAAGTTCCTTACATTAATTGCCATGGGACCCGAATCTTTACAATTTAAAGATCGGGACCAATTCTGGGATCGGACCCATAGATGGGGACCCATATTGTAATTTACCCTTTCAATTATGGGAACCCAATCAACGATTCATAGCCTTCCACACGTAAGCGGTAGACAAAGGCAACCAATCGGTAGAGACCCGCGCGTTGCGCCCAACCCCACTTCACAGGCAAGAGCTTCAACTTCTGATAGTCCAAAAGGAATTGTGATCGATTTGCTTTGGTTAAGAACAAATCTTGATAGTCGCCAAAAACTTCGAGGGTCGCAGCCATCCCTCTAGTTGCATCCCGAGTTCCTACCACCCTCAACAAAGAATACGGTGTCAACTACATACTGGAGAAGAGGCATGGAGATATCTCCCAAAGAATAGCAAGGGGAGGTGGTTGGCAGCACTGGCGGGGCGAGAGAGGTGGCTGGCATCGCCAAGGTTGCAAAAGTCGGTAGTCGGTACTCGATCGGTTGGGTCACTGACTAAGGATTAATCGGCAGTCGGACGACTAATCGGATTTAGTCAGACTTTAATCGGCTTTGAATTTTTATGATTATTTTAAATATATAACTCATTTTTATACATATATTTTCATAGATTTTGTACGTTTTTATATTATCATAATAAAATAAAAAAAGTAATTGAATTTAAATAAAACACTGAGCATATTATAATAAGTTTGCTTATAAAAAAAGCAAAACATATAAGAATACGGTATCCCCAAGCAAAAAAATGGTCAACTAGTGTACCTAGTCAGAATTAGTCGGTACTCGGTCGGCCACCCCACTGACTAGACTAGTCGGACCTACTAGTCGGGCTAGTCGGGCAACTTTTACAACCCTGGGAATCGCTGGAGAGGATTCGACAACGTCGGGGGTACATGTGGTGGGGGGAGAAAAGCTTTTCTTATTTCGATGCCCTAAGGTCTCTTATATAGAGTGGAAACCGAGGGGGCCAAAAAACGAAAGTTACAAGAATGCTCAATTAGGTGTTACAATATAAATAATAAGAGAAAATAAATAATTCTAGCACTATCCCTCAAGTTGGAGCACATTTATCAATGCCCAACTTGGAGACAGCCAGGAAACACGCATCTTGGGCAACTTCTTAGTAAATATATCAGCAAAGTGGAGATCAGAGGAGATGTGTGGTATGCTGATCTTTCCTTCTCGAATGATGTCTCGAATAAAATGGTAATCCACCTTGATATGATTGGTTCGTTCATGGAAGACTGGGTTGGTAGCAATGTAAATGGCAGACTTGTTGTCATGGTATAATGGAACAAGAGAGGTAACAGGAAGCTCAATCTCCTCTAGCAAAGATACTAATAAGGTAACCTCGCAGGCAGCTTGAGCCATCGCCATGTATTCAGTTTCTGCATTAGACCTGGACACTAAGGTCTGCTTCTTGCTACGCCAAGTAACAAGATTCCCTCCAACAAACATCGCATAACCAATCGTAGATCGTCGATCCTCCAGATTGTTAGCATAATCTACATCTGCATAGGCCATGAAATTGATATGGCCATTCGCCTGATAGAAGAGGCCCTGCCTTGGGATCCTTTTAGATATCAAAGTATTAGGAGTACCTCCTGCCAATGATTGTAACATGGCGTCTCCATATGCGGACTCGCTCTGCTAACGACATATGAGATATCTCTTCTAGTAACCATGAGGTAAAGAAGTTCACCCACCATGCTCCTGTAATGAGTAGGATCCTCAAACTCATGATCAATAAATGAGATATGTCTCTGTGCTTATGCTGGTATGTCAGATGGCTTGTATCAAAGTAAGCTCACCTCAGTCAGAATGTCCATGCAGTACTTCTGTAGTAATAAATGCAGGCCCTCTATAGTGTGGATCACCTCAATTCCCAGGGTATATTTAATCTGCCCAAGGTCTTTAGTAACAAACACCTTCTAAAGGAATGCATTGGTTTCTTCAATACATTTCCTGTCATCACCAATTACCACCATACATAAACATAAACTACTAAAACTACAGTACCAATGGCTCATCGCCTAACAAAAACTGAATAGTCAGAGGTCATTCTGTGAAAGCCAATAGAACCAATCTCGATGGTAAGTATGTCAAAAGAGGATCGAGGACTCTGCTTCAGGGCATATATGGTTTTACGAAGTCGGCATATATACTCCCCCTCAATGGAGTACCCATGTGGGTGCATCATGTACACCTCTTCCTCAAAATCACCATAGAGGAAGGCATTCTTCACATCAAGTTAAAATATTGACCAATGCTTGTTATTTGTTGATAAAATAGTACGAACGGAACCTAACCTAACTATCGAAGAGAATCATAGTAATCCACTTCATATGTCTGAGTGAACCTTTGGCGACTACTCTGGCCTTTAATCTGTCAATGATACCATCAGGAGATTGCTTGGTTGTGAACATGGCCTCAAATTTCAGCGAAATTCGGTCGAATTTCTGTCGAATATCGATATCCAGTCGAAATCGAAATTCGACCGAAATGACCGAAATGACCGAAATATGGGGGTCCTAGTACAAAAAATGACCGAAATGACCGAAATTTCGGTCGAAATTCCACCGAAATTCCATCGAAATTCTGTTTTGGTCGGTACCGAAATGATGACCGAAACCGACATTTAAGGCCTTGGTTGTGAAAACACATCTACAAGCAATTGATCTCACACCTGGTGGACATGGTACAAGATCCCAGGTCCCCCGAGATATAAGAGTGTTTATTTCCTCATCCATGGTCTTTTTACAGCCATGGTTTTGCAAAGCACTGTGAATCACGAGGAATGGTGACAGTCATCGGAGCATCTATAAAGTGACAATCACACAAGAAAGACTGTCATTAGAAGTAAATGAAGAGATTGGATGCATGGTACGTTGTCGTCTTGTCCTCCTAAGTGTTATTAGAAGCTTTGTTGGCGCATCCGGAGCATCATTGGTGGGTTCATTTGAAAAAGGCATCTCCATCTGTATAGAAGGAAGTGGTAATAGGACATCGTCAGGGCGAGTTTGATGGTACTTTCTCTTGCAGACAATAGGTGGTGGTGACAACTTCAAGGGTATGTCACTGACCAACGTTGTAAAGTATCTAGTTTTCTCATGACATCAACGACGACATAGTATCGATGACCAATTGGATCATAGAATCTATACTCTTTTTATGTTCGAGAGTACCCCAGGAATACACATTTTGATTATACGTGGAGATAATTTATCTAGGGCATGGAAATTATGTATAGATGCATGCAACCAAAGACTCGTAGTGGTAAAGGAAACGGAGACCTGATAGGATTGAGTTCAGAAAAAGGAGTGCTCCCATGAGAATAGATGATGGTACTCTTTTGATAAGGTACACAACAGTAAGAACGGCATCCCCCCAATACGTTTTAGGAACCTTCATAAGGCTAACTAAGGATTGGGGCATATCCACAAGGTGACGAAGTAGTTTCTCGGCTATCCCCATTTTGTTGAGAGGTATATGAGTAAGAAGTGTGAAGAGTGATTCTCTAAGAAGCAAAGAAAGTGACCAAATCTTGTTGAGCAAATTCCAAGGCATTGTCAGTTCATAAGACTTGAATACAAGCATTGTATGAAGTTTTGATAAGTTGAAAGAAGGATTTGATGATAAAATTAAGCTCTGGTCATTCTTTTATTAGATAAACCCAAGAACATGGAATATAGTCTCCATAAAAACTACAAAATACTTATGCCCACCAATAGAACGAACCAGATAGGGTCCCCACACATCACAATGAATTAACGAACAAGTAATGAACCGACGAGGCTCAGTTCTAGCCGAAAAAGAAGTTCAATGATGCTTCCGGAACTGGCATGCCTCGCACTTAAAAGGCTTCAATGTAGATAGCTTAGGGAACATCATTGACAATGCCTTAGCAGAAGGATGTCCAAGACCCAGGTGCCATAGAAACGAAACATACGAGATAGATGAATCACCAACAAAGGTGTCCATGTAGTAGAGGTCATTTTTTATCATATCCCCCACCAAATATCTGCATCATTCGGATATCTTGAAAATAACAACGAGATTCATCAAAGATCACACAGAAATTCAGTCAACACATAACTTCTGAACAAACAGTAAACTTGAGGAAAATCTGGTGCACAATGAACTCCAGTATGTCGGAGTTTGGAGGAGATAGTCCCTACTGAGGTAATAGGAGAATGAACTCCATTGGAAACTCATACCGACTTCACAGTAGAAGAGGGTTGAGAAGAGATCAACAAATTACCTTCACATGTTAGGTAGGTAGATGCTCCAGAATCAATGATCCACATAGGGTTGTATCTATAACAGAATTGGCTAAAGTACCTGATGTGGTAGCCAAATATGTTGTAAGTGCACTGTCACTATCAGAAACAATGGGAGTCTGCAACAACTGCATCAAGATGATGGTTCGTTCACTGACAATGGGTACAAGGAGGATACACAACACCTCGACCATGTCCTTGCCTAGGTTCCCATCCTTGTTCATGATCAGAGTCATGGTCACGTCCACTATTATGGCCTCGTCCACCTCAAGTATTGTATTGACCTCCACCTCCGGAGTGTGCAGAGAAAGCAGAATTGTTTGCAGGGTGTAGATCCAGAGCTTCGATAACAGAACTCCCAATCTCCTGAAGTCGTCTGAAGATCACCTTCAGAGTTGGCAAGGTATCCGATGTAAGAAACTTCTCTTTTACATACCGATAACGAGGATGTAATCCTAACAGGAACCTGTAAACCTACCATTCGAACCTCTATGACACCTGTTTAGCACAACATGTTGGTTGGAAGACAATTAGCTCCTCATAGAGTCCTGTAAGAGTCCGGTAGTACTCCACAAGGGTGGACTCTCCCTGGGATGCGGAGCAGATGCGCATATAATTTCCGTTAATTGTCTCTGAGCTAGTTCCTCCCACATTTCATTTGTAGTTTCCTTAAAAAATAGATTTGCAGCAATATGAGGCTCAACAATATTGTTTATCCATGGCATGACCCGTTAGTTATCTCTGAGCCAAGTATCATAGTCTTTGTATGTGTCTTTTAGCGGATCCTTCGTGAGGAAAGGGATATTCCATTGTCTCCTGCGAAGACCTTGAAAGCACGAGACCAGAGAATGCAAATTTTAGCACCTTTGAGTTTAATAGTTGTCCCTTGCGCCATCAAGTTGGATGGGTTTGAACAGGGGACTTAATCTCGTTGATGTTGGAACCCATGGTTATTTAATACCTAGGCGAGACAGACACCTCTTATTAAGAAACATGGAGAGATGGACACCTCCGACAGAGTCTCTGAAGGGTTAGACGCCTCCAAAAGTCTTCAGAAAACACGATCTATATCTCTGAGGACATCAATAGGAGGGATAGACACCTCCCTATGGAGATTCAGTACATAGTAGAAGGTCCCCAATGTAGATCAAGGACTTGGAACCGATCTGATTTACAGTTTCAGGGAGCTGGCGATGCTCGAAGGAGTGCACCCATGGCTGGTTATAGGTGCGGGAGCCGAGAGATGTGCCAGGAGGCTGGCAATGCTGGAGTAGGTCCAGGAGCGGCTGGTATGCTGGCGACGTCCTATGCTAGTGCCTGGGGCACTGGCAGCATGGTGGGTTGCAGGTTGGCGGCGTTGGCGTCCACGAGAGGTGGTTGACGGCACTGGTGGCGTTGAGAGAGATGGTTAGCATTGCTGGAGAGGATCCGGTAATGTCAGGTGCATGCGGTGGCGATGGGAGCGAGGGTACGAGTCCCAATCTAGGATCGTTACTCCGATATCATGTGGAGAAAAATATCAGGGAGAAAATCTTGTCTTATTCTAATACCCTAAGGGTGCGTTTGGTACGCGGGTTAGGGCGGGTTAAACTAATAGAGGGTAACACGTTTTTGTGTTTTGGTCTTTGGATAAAGGGTTAAACTGAGGGTGGGTTAGAAGTGGGTTTGGGGTGATATGATTGTATTGAAGTTTGAAAAAGTGAGTAGTTATTGTGATGTGATTGTATTGAAGTTTGGAAAAGTAGGTAGAAGTGGAGTAGTTTATAATTTTTATATGATATGATGGTATAATATTTATTTTTTGATGGAATTGATAATGGAGAATTGATTTATTTAATTTTTAGAAAAGAAATAAAGTGAGGCCCACGCAAGAGAGAGGGGGAGTGGGTTAAGGGGGTAAGGGGAATTTACCCTGTGACCCGAATGGTGCCTAAGCTCTCTTATATAGAGTGGAAGCCCCACGGAGCCAAAAAAAAGAAAGTTACAAAAATACCCCTTACGGATTACAGTAATAATAAGAGAAAAAATAATTCCAACACTCCTAAACATTCCCTCCCGGATAGCCCATCTCAAATGCTCTCTCCTATGTCAAGCACTCTCCATCTCCCAAACCTTCCAATAGCGTTAACACAAATGAAAAAGAAACAATCAAAGCGATGATAAAGAATAAGAATTTCAAATGCCTTTAAATACAAAAGTCCAGACATATAAACAAGAATTGCCATGTACTCAAGAAGAAACAATGCTACAACAAGGGAAGAAAATGGTGTTTCATACCACTTAAGATGACTCAGGGTGGTAGTAATGACAAAGTATTTCTTTTGGATTATCTTATTTCCTCAATACCAAGGACCAACCACGTCTAGATCCTAGGGATGAAAACGTCGGATACGGATAAATATAGGTATAATTATCCTTATTCATTTTAAAGTACGAATACGAATGCGGATATAAATTTTGGCAGATGTGAAAAATGTATTACCATATCCTCTTAAAAACAAATACAAATGTAAAATGAATACGAATCAGATACGAATAATAATAGAAGATTTTAATAGATTAACTAAAATATACATGTTTAGGATGATTTACACATAAAATAGATATATTAAATATAGTAATTTCATAACAATTATATCAACAATGGTGAATGCAATCATAAAATGTTGTTACGCATGTTTATAAATAAATCTATTACTATACTTATTTACGAAACGAATATACGAATGCGAATATTAGCGAATGTCCAAGTGATATGCATATCCACATCCAATTCAAAAAACGAATACGAATACGAATGTCAAAATATGTATAAAACGAATACGATAGCGGATCGGATGTGAATATATTTACATTTGTTTTCATCCCTACTAGAACCGGTAGGCATCATGGATTTCGGCAATAGAAGAAGGTAGTCGTGAAACCCAATATTTTTAATTTGGTAGCGTCCTCGATTCTTTTCAAATGAGGCAAATTGAGCACTCCACTTCATAGGTCTCATCGAGACCTTTCCAACGAGTTCAAGAATATCAAAATCTAATTTTCAAAGCTCAAGTTACGATTATTCTCGTGAGACCAGATCATGACCCATTGGATATCCGAACTGATATCTAAACCCAAGATCCAAATCTGACTTTCTACACTATAAAAGTGCTTTTTGATTGCTCAAATTCCTAATCTTGATAATAGCCACCTTTCCCTCCCTCTCCTCGCCAGAGACCTTACCGAGTTGTCGTTGGAGCTCATAAGAGTGTGCTGGATCGATGATTCGAAGCCACCACTGCATAGATGACGTAGTGGTCATCCCTGTATACAAGTTCTCGTTGATAATGAAGCAGTGTGCGTGCCATTCCTCGCAGATGGAGGTTCCAAGAAGTCAAATTTTGGAGGTAACGATGTTTCCTTCCATTCTGTTGTTGGTTTCACATGTTTTAGTCGTTCTTGTGTACATGCATGCCCCTAAATCTGATAGATTTGTGTACGATGTTGCATGATTTACGAGCATTTTCATGGCCATGTTTTGAAAGGGCAAAGAGTACATATAATGCACGAGAGATGAGTGGTGTGTTGCACTCATCAAATGAGATTATACATGTTGTCATTATGGTTGTTTAAGGGGTTTTAAATGATTTTTCAAAGTGTTATTTGACTATTTTGGGAAATAGAATGAGCTATTAGAATATAGTAGTGGATCCAACTAGTCAAATCGGTAGGGTAGTTTTAAATGACTTTTCTAAGTTTAAGGGGTTTTAAATCATCTTTTATATTTGCATAAATTTATACATTTTCAATATTATAATACATTCATAAAAATATAACTAGAATACTTGTTTATATGCCTTGAATCTTACACACCCAAGGTTGCGCATTTTTTTATTTTTAGACTATAAAAAATAGGCACGACAGATTTCTATAAGCATTGATATATACTTTGCTTATTTTCTGTTGTTATTAGCTTTATACTTTTCCAATATGTCTCATCTTAAGAAGAAGTTCAGCGTTTGTAGCCTAAGCAAGTTTTTTTGACTGAAAAGAGGATGTGCTCCCGAGTCGAGAGTTAACCCAGATGATACTCAAATATAAAAAGATTAGTTACATCAGCTTGAGGCCCAAAAATTATAAATGGTCGTACAATGCGATACAACATTCTCATAGTAAAATCTTTGATTTTTGAAAATCATATTATTCTGTCCAAGCCAAATAGCCCAAAGCACCGCAAACGGCCTGGAGCAGTCATCCAACGAACCCATGCCCACAGCGCGAAGTGATCTCCAGAATGGCTCGAAGCCACTGGCCTCCACCCAATCTAACTCAAAGTCCCTCCAAATCTGCATCGAAGACGCGCACCCAAAGAACAGATGGTCTGAATCTTCAGTTGATTCCCCACACCTATCTCAACGCGTGTCCTCCAAGCCAAATAATCGTATCCTCCTCGCTTTATCGTAGACGCGATTTCTTCTAAGACAGCATAAGAAGATCTTCACTCTTTGCGGGATTCTGGCCGTCCATATAATCTTCATGTCCTGGCATAGCTCCTCATCCTAGCCCTGCACCACAGTCGACCCCCTCATTGTCGCATATGCCTTCTTTACAGAGAATCTCCCCCCTTCCCATTCAAAATGTTTCGGCTCTTGAGTCTGCTCGCCTGGCGGTGGCACCTCTGCAAGCAGCCTCATGAAGTCCTCCATGCGTTGGTCTGAAAATTCCGCTACAAAAAGGGGTTGCCCACGCCCCGTGAATCCCCACCTGAGCAAGCGTGGCATCCTTCGATGCTGCTAATGCCTCCAGCCGAGGAAACCTCCTCCCAAGGGTACTGTCACCTGTCCAGTCATCTCTCCAGAATCTGAATATCTGGTCGTTCCCCACGCAGGGCCGTAGGCTAGAAGCAATGGTCGGCAGAACACCGCGAATTCCGGCCCTGAGCGGCAATTCAAATCTTTTTCTGTCGGCAATCAATTCCCTGCCGACTTCATAGATGGTCCTCAATAGTCTGGCAGCAAGCGATGTCGAGGAACCCCAAATCTGAACCACCCACTTGGAAAGCAAGGCTTTGTTCTTGGTTTCAACATCACATAGTCTCTTCGTAACATCATCTCAGCTCACGAGATGCAACCTGGATCTATGTTGTCTTCTGTTCGATTAGAAGAAGGTCTTCATCATAGCCTCCACCTTTTTCCTCATCCCCACCGGCATTAGCCGAGTCGAGTAAAAGAAAATAGGGATTGCAGCAAGGACATGCTTGAGGAGGGTCAACTTCCCTCCCCTAGACAGGGTGATCGCTTTCCACCCACCCAGCCTCTCCTCCATTCTTTGCACTATGATGTCCCAATCGGAGCTCCGTAATTTGTTGTTCATTAGTGGAAGCCCCAAATAGAGAATAGGTAACTCCCCCAAAGAGCAACCCACCACGTCAGCAAGCCTATTACGCCACCATCATCCATCCTGAAGCTAACGACCACCGACTTCTGACCGTTAACCCCCAGGCCCGATAGTTTGCCAAAGATATCCACGAGTTGTGTCGCATTTCGGTTTTGTTCCTCCGAGCCGCCGAGAAAAAGGATTGTATCATCTGCATACTGGAGCAACGGGATCGAAAGGCTCCATAAGCGGAAGCCCTCGCACCAATCCGCCTCCATCGCGCGTCTGATCAATACTGACAAACAATCTGCCACCAGAACGAAAAGCATGGGAGCAAGCAGACATCCCTGACGAACCCCCCGTGCGGCTGCACAACACCCCCTTCCGACTTGCCATTCACCAAGATGGAGTACGAGGATGTCGTGACACCCCTCTTCATCCATTGTATCCAGGCCACCGAGAATCCTCTCCGCCGTAATGATGTCCACAAAAAACCCCAGTCGACGCAGTCATAAGCTTTGGCGTAATCAATCTTCCAAAGCACGTCTTTCTTCTTCGCTCGTTTCCATTCAAGGCAAATCTTCGATGCCGCAACCAGGCCCTCCGCCATCTGATGCCCCGGGATGAAGGCAGACTGACCCACGAGCACCACCGACTCCATGACCAGCCTGAGTCTGTTCGCAAGCACCTTCGCCACACTAAGATAGATCGCATTGGAGATCGTTATCGACTTGAAGTCATTCACACTCAAGGGATTCTCCTTCTTCGGCAGTAGAAAAATCAGCGCCCGGTTAACCTTGTCGAAGCCTCTGTTGCCATCCCTGAACTCATTAAGAACCTCCAAAACACCCTCTTCAGCAAATCCCAGAACTCACGATAGAAAAATACATGAAACATATCGGGTCCAGGCGCCCCATCTGCATTCAGACCCCACATAGCTCTCCTCACTTCTTCCTCTGAAAAGGTCGCTATTAGACCGTCCTCCTGACCCCCAGCCAAAGTTCCCGCCCCCACACACAACCACCCCCAGCCTTCCCTCTGTATCCTGTGTGAGAACTCTGCAAAGTGGTTTCGCAACGCCCCACCAATCTGTTCCTCCCCTGACACTCGCACTCCTCCAATTTCCACCTCATGCAAAAAGTCCATTCTCCTTCGACCCGATGCAATGGAGTGAAAGAATTCCGTGTTTGCGTCACCTTCCTTCAGCCATTTCTGCCTCGACCTTTGTTTCACTCCACCTCTTCCTTTCTGTCTTCCAGCATCAGCTCCTCAAGCAGCCCCAGCCTCTCCGCTACTTCCTCTTGATCCAAACCCCTATCATCATCCAGGCCATCCAGTCTCACCACCCCCGCTTGTGCCTCCCCTCTTCTGGCCCGCCGCTGAGCTCTCATCTCCCTCCCATAGGTCGAAAGGGAAGACCTGAGGAGCTTCTGTTTTGCCGCAAACCTCGAGACCGCCGAGCCCACCGAAGACTGGCTTCTCCACTGCTTAACTACTATCTCTCTGAATCCAGCCTCTAACAGCCAACTGCATTCGAAATGGAAACGGAACCTTTTTGTTCTCTCCTCCCCCCGACCAAAGAATGGGAGTATGGTCTGAGTATGCCCGCGGCAGCGCCCATGCCCTGGCCAAAGGAAAACAGTCTAGCCCCTCTGTAGACACCAAAAAACGGTCCAGCTTGGATCGTGATCTGACGTTCCGTCAAGTATAGAGACAACTCGTTGCGTCAATAATGGATAACCCTAATGAATGTACGACTCTTCTGAAGCTCTCCGAACCTGGGTCCCTCCCACCCCCGGATTGAGGTCAGTCCTCGGGAAGCAAAGTGACGTTGAGATCACCACCAATGATCCAAATCCCAGCTGAGAAATCCGCTCCCAAGACCTCGAGCTCTATTGCCAGGGACCCACCATCCGACCCACACGGTCCATATACATTCATAACCACCAGAACCAAACCATCTACCCTCCTTTCCAGCGTCACTGAAAGACCAAATAAGGTCTTCGAAGTCCCCAGCATCTCAAACATATCGGTCGACCATCCGGAGAGGATACCCCCCAAGGCACCCCAGGCTTCCAGCTCCGCCATCCCAAAACGGTCGGCACTGCCAAGCTCCCTCCAGACACCGTCCTCGAACCTCGGTAATTTCGTCTCCTGGAGCAAGATGATATCAGCTCCTGCCTCCTTTATTAAGTTCTTCACTCCTAGCCGTTTCTCGGGGCGGTCCAACCCCCTCACATTCCATGAAAGCATCTTCATTAATTGGCACCACTTTGTAACGTCTTTGGAGGGATCACACCTAACCTTTCAGCAATGCTTCTGTCGAGCAGCTCAAATCGGTTCTACACCTTCGGGTATATCCGTTGGGACTCGACTACAAACGACGCGACGATTTGTCGTGCAGCATGGAAGCACACAGCGCGGCCCTTCGCTTCCTTCTCTCCGCCCTCAGGACTCCTCTCCGCACATATGTTGCCCCGAACCTGGGGGTCTCCTCGAACGGCTTCCTCTAGAACCCCACCTCGCCACACCCAGCCTCAGCAGGCCCTGCAACGTTCCCATTCGAGTTCTCAGATTCAGGGATCATGCTCAATACCTCGCTACATCCAGCCGCAGTAGGCCCTGTAATGTTCCCATTCCAGTTTCCAGAAACAGGGACCACGCCCAACAACAGCCTCGCGCCATCGCTTGCCTCCTCCGAGCACACCCGCCCCCTAGCCGTTGTAGATGCATGTTGTGGCCTTGATTCGACGGTAATCTCCGCCGCAGCCCCCCCTTCTGCCCCTAGATTGAGAAGATTCCCCTGAAGCCATCCATTTCCCCCTGCTTCGACCTTGTTGCTTTCTCCGAGAGTGGCGATAGGGAGATGCCCTGAACCGGCGCGTCGTGGATGGAGTGTGACGCTCCCCCTGGAAGAGTCGCAGGCCCTAAAGCTTCAACCAGACCGCCTTGGAGAACAGCCCCCGGAGACCCCAATCGGGTCCAAACTGAAGATGTGTAAAGCGGATCCATCTGCCCACCCGATTGAGGGGCCAGCCTAACTAATATATATGTTGTACCATGAAATATATTAGTCTCCGATACAAGTGTTCGCAATATTTAAAGCCATGGAACCAAAGACCAAGTTTAAAAGTGAAATCAAACATATTATATTTTATACCATGAAATATATATTAGTCTCTGACTCTGAGAAAAACTGGAGAAGGGAGATGGCGAGCGCGAGAGGGAGTGGGAGCGGTGAGCGCGGTGCGAGGTCTCGGGCGTTCGCTGGCAGTTCGAGGGCGGCCGACGCGAGGGCCTCTGACGAGGTTCTCCGGGGTGCGTCGCAGTTCAAAGGGGTCTTGGATGGTGGTTCGAAGGGTGCGGTTGATGGCTCGAAGGTTGTGGTCGATGGCTCGAAGGTTGTGGTTGATGGCTCGAAGGTTGCGGTTGAGGGTTCGAAGGTTGCGGTTGGTGCTGCGAAAGGCAAGGACGTCGTCTTTCTCCATGAGGGCTCTACGGCCATGGAGGATGCTGCGGCGGGCGATTGGACGGCGGTGTCTCATAAGAAGGCTGGCAAGCGCTGCTTCATGTGTGGGGTGCGGGGTCATCTCGCCTCTGCATGTCCCCTGCCTCCACGTTGCTTTGCATGCGGGGCTACGGGGCACCGTCGTGCCTCCTGCAGATGGGTTCGTCATCACAGCTCGGTCCAGTCCGGGGTGCTTCCCTCTTCCTTCTCGGTGCGTTCGGTGCATGGTCCTCACCCCGGCCGCTCCTCGAGACGGGAGGTCCCGGCTCGCTCATACGCGCAGGGGTGGCCCCTCGTTCTCTTCCGAAGCCTGCAGTGCCTGCGGTCTCATTGGTTAATATGGAGCATACTCATTCGCATGGGGTGGCTGCGGGGAGCGGCCCGGCGTTGGGTGCAACTTCTTCCGCTCACGGGGATGCTTCGACGTCTGATATCTCTCTTGCTAAGGGCTTGCATGTGTCGGCTCCGTCTTCGTTTGAGGGCCTCGGCTCTTCTCGCTCAGTGCTTATAGGGGTCGCTCGTCACCCCGTCGTCGGTTGGGAGGTGGTGAGGAAGCATGTTCTTGGTTCTCTGGGCCCTTCATTTCTTGGGGATTTCTGCCTGTTGGATGCCTCTCACTGCTGCGTGCGCGGGCTCTCCTCTCAGCTTCGGGATTTCTTGTTGACTCAAGGCTCTAACGATGTCGTGCATTGGCGGCCACCTCGAGTGGCTGATGGAGCTTCTTCTTCGACCGAGGTCTGCATGGCTACCATTACAGGTGTTCCATTCCTTTCCAGAACTATCCCTGTGCTCAACAAGGTGTTTCACCGGTGGGGATCAGTCCTCTCCATCTTCGATGACGGCCTCTCTCCGTTGGCCGACTGGCAGTCCTTGAAGGTCCTTTTTGAATGCAATACGGGTTTCCTCCGCGAGGCGAATGGGCGGTCGTTCTTTGGGTCTCTCAAGATCGGCACTTGGAGGTTTAAGCATGAACTTACTGTTATTCCACCTTCTACGACGGTTTCAGCTGGTCCGGCGTTGATCGGCGACCAGCTCCTCCATGTTTCGCCGGCCGTCGTCGGTCCGGGCCGCAATGTCGCTTCGGCTTCGCCGCCTCACGTGGCACGTGACGCTTCACTTCATTCTTGCCACGTGGAGCCTTCGGTGGCTTTTTCCGAGGAGGCGCCATGCACTCATGATGTTGTGGGATTCTTCGAGACGCCCTTTGAGGTTCCGCTGCTGACGCACGTATCTTCTGAACTCCCTGTCGTGGGGGTTCCCGGAACCGATTCGCCTCCCCCTCAGTTCAGTTCCGCCTCAGGTATGCGTTGTGGCTTTTCGGATCTTTCCGCGGATCTCCCCTTTTCGCGGGGCGGTACTTCGGTTCAGCGCGGATCTTGGCCGCGGCCCACTTTTAAGGATATTCGCATGTCTCGGCCCGACTCCTTTGTGATTCAAATTGAGGCTCTTCGCTTGGATGCTAACCCTCCTCTGGTCCCTTCGACTCCGATGCGAACTCCCCCTATCTTGCTTGACGCTTTCTCTCCTCAGGCTTCGGGAGCTCCCCTTTCAGGTACAGGGATGGACTCTTACTTCAGACGCTTTGGATCTATATACAGCAGGCGCAATCCCTCTAACCGTGTGGCTCAGGTGATGCAATCTTGCTCTACTCTGCGGGAGGCTGTGGCTGAGGCCGCGGGCGTTCGCGGTATTGAGGGCGGCGAGGGAAGCCCGGACGTTGATGCACAGGGGGTGAATGCACAGGGGACGAATGCCGGCAGTTGCTGATTGGTGGATCTCTTTCGTTCCTCCGCGTTTCTTTTTTTGGGGCCTTTTTCTCTGGTTTTCTTAATGAAAGTGTTGTCATGGAATGTTCGTGGACTTGGGGACCTGGTCAAATGTCGGACTCTGGGCTCTCGTCTCTCTGAATGGGGTTGTGACTTTGCTTTTATCCAAGAAACAAAAATCGCGGCTATTGATGACTATACGTGGCGTTCATTTGGTGCCGGTCCATTTGATCATTTCCGTGCGATTAACGCGGTCGGATCCGCCGGGGGATTACTGGTCACATGGCGATCTCGCTCGTTCTCTTTTAGTTCTATGCTAGCTGGTCGTCACATGCTCTCGATCGTTTTGGAAACAGTCAACTCTTCTGCTCTCATGGTTTTCTCATGCATATACGCGCCAACTTGCCATATCTTACGTCGGGAATTATGGGACGACTTGCGTGAAGCCGCTAATTCCTTCTCGGGGATTCCGTGGATACTGGGGGTGACTTCAATGTAACCATTCACTCATCCGATCGGCCTCACGGGAGGGGAGGTCGCGATCCTGGTTCGCAAAAATTTTTGGACATAATTAATGATTTGGCGCTTGTGAACTCGGTCCCGAACGATGTTTCATACACGTGGCGGAACAGCTCTTCTCGCTCTCGGATTGACCGCTTCCTCGCTAATGGCTTGGCTATGGACTCAATCCCTCTTTGTTTTGTTGGTTCGCGGCCCCGCACCTTCTCGGATCATTCGCCTATTATATGGGACTCTGGTGATGGAATTAATCCTCGGGGGCTTTTCCGCTATGAAAAATGCTGGCTATTGGAACCAAACTTTAAAGATATCGTCCAGAATCATTGGTCCCAGGTCCCGGTCTCGGGCTCGGCGGCATCGAAGCTTACTCAGAAGCTTTCTTCCCTTCGGCGGGTCCTCACTGACTTCAAGACTACCACCAGACATACGCGACGTGCTACTCGCGGTTAGGCGGAGGAACTTATCATGCATCTCGATTCTGCTGAGAACGAGCGCGAGCTTACTGTGGACGAGCTTCGGGAGCGCACTTATGCCATTGCTCGGGTTCAGGAGGAGGATAAGAAGAGAACCATTGAATGGCGTCAACGCTCAAGGGAAAAATGGATCAAAGAAGGCGACGCCAACAAGGCATTCTTCCATCGGGCGGCTAGCAACCGAAGGCGCTTTAATTCTATTCAGTCCATCTCCATCAATGATGAGGTGTTCACGGGGGATTGTGAGATGGGAAACGCCATCACCGACCACTTCAGACGTGCTTCTTCTGCTCTCCCATCTCGACGGTGGCGATGGCTCGGGATGGGGGCTCCCTATATTTCGGACGAGGATTCCGCTTTCCTTACTCGCCCTATTTCCTTGGAGGAGATTAAGGCTGCCGTATGGGGTTTGAATCTTGATTCTTCCCCGGGACCCGACGGTTTTCCCGTCGCCTTTTACCGAGACTTCTGGGACGTTGTGTCGGGGGACGTCTTCGAGGTCGTCTCCAAATTCTGTAATGGTAACTTCGGCTTCGATCGTATCAACCGGGCAAACATTGAGCTTATTCCAAAAAAGACCCCGGCGCTTCGCTTCGACGACTTTCGGCCTATCGCAGTATCCAATGCTATTTATCTTATTGTGGCCAAATTTTTGGCCAACCGGCTATCTCGGATCTTGGATGGCCTTATCTCGCCAGTTCAAGGGGCTTTCATAAAGGGTCGGCATATTGCGGATTGCATTCTCGTCGCGTCGGAAATTGTGGCCGATTGGGAGAAGGAAAAAAGGAAGGGGCTTCTTTGGAAGATCGACTTTGCAAAGGTGTACGATTCTATTGATTGCCGCTTCCTCTGGTCCGCATTGCGTAGGCGGGGATTCCCGAATCTCTGGATTTCTTGGATGCGCAGATGTGTCTCCACGGTCTCGCTCTCCGTGCTTATCAGCGGCCGGCCGGTCGGCGGTTCTTTTCAGCCTCGCAGGGGGGTGCGTCAGGGCTGCCACCTGGCGCCCCTCCTCTTCGTTCTTGCCTCGGATGTATTGACGCGTATGGTTGACCGCGTCATTGAGGCGGGCCTCACTACGGGATACCGCAAGGGGGAGTTTTGCGTGCCTTTAATCCAGTTCGCGGACGACGCGATTTGCTTCATTGAGGGGGGTCGGATGAGGTGGCGGGGATGGCTCATACTATTTCTATTTTCTGTGAGCTTTCGGGGATGTCGACTAACGCCGCTAAATGTGTCGTGGTGCCTTTCGGCTTGTCGACGTCAGAGGAGGAGGAGTGCAGCCGTTTGCTTGGCTCTCGGGTTGGGGAGCTTCCTCTCCCTTACCTTGGTGTTCCTCTTTCGGTTGGGCGGGCCCATTCTAATGATTGGCGGGCTATCATGGAGCGGATGGAGGCGCGTCTGGCGGGTGGAGGGCCGCCTTGCTTTCCCGGGGTGGTCGTCTTGTCCTTCTTAAATCCGTCCTTTCTTCTATCCCGATTTACTTCCTATCGGTTCGTAAAATGCCCGCGGGAATTCGCGTACGCTTGGAAAAATGTATGCGGCGATTCTTATGGGGTCGTTCGGACGACAGCGGCAGAGGTGTTCATTTGGTCGCCTGGGATGTGGTGACCTTACCAAGGAGCTCCGATGGTCTTGGCATCCGAAGCTTGGATCGCGTCAACGAGGCCTTACTTCTGAAATGGGTGAGTAAAATCTGGGGCAAGGATGATTCTTTTCTTTGTAATGTGTTGCGAGCGATTTTGGGCATCGACTGGGTCGGCTTTATGCGCGGGGTTTGGCCGGTCCACTCCTCTCATTTCTGGCGCTGTGTGTTTGATACGTTAAGGAGGAACCGTTCGCTGTTCACCCCGGTGCTTGGAACGGGTGTTGTTTTTGAGTTTTGGCTGGACGACTGGTCGGGGGGAGGTCCCTTTCAGGCGCGCTTTCTGAGGTTGTTTGCTATGGCGTCGAATCGGCTGACCTCTGTTGCGGATTGTTGGATCAACGGCTGTTGGTGCCCAACGTTCTCGGGTGTTCTTTCGAATCAGCACGCGATGGAATTAGCCTCGCTGCTGGAGGCTCTTTCCTCTACGGCCTCTCCCTCTGCTCTGCGGGATCATTGGACTTGGAAGGATGGGGTCTTCTCCACTCGCAAGGCGTTTAGGGCCCTGCTCTCTCCTCCCCTGCTTTGGCCGCTCCCCTGGTGCGCGACTGCGCATTCTTCTGGGGGCTTCGGTTGCCGGCGCGCATCGCCTTCTTCTTATGGGTATTTCGTCATCGGCGTTTGATGACCCGGGATCGCTGCGCCAAGTTCCTTCCCCACTCTAGCGTCATGTGCCATCTTTGCGGGGAAGCTGAAGAAACGGCCGATCACCTCTTCTTTCAATGTATGTCGGTTGCGAGGGTCTGGGACGACGTTGCTTGGGCTCGTGCGGACAATATTGAAGACCTCTGCGGCATCCTTTGGTCCAACAGGACGAGGGATCGATCTGATATGCTGGGCCCCATCGCACGGCTCTGGTCAATTTGGCATGCTCGAAATGAGGCTATCTTCTCGGGGATGCGTTTTTATAGGGAGAATGTGTCGATCGTGGCTAATAGATTTATATCAGACTGGTGTAATTAGTTGGGTCACGGCATTGGCTTGCTGTTTGTCTACCTTGTATTATTATTCCCCCTCTCCGTCTTTCCTCCCCTCTTACCCCCTATAAGTATCTCTCGCTTTCCTCTTTACTTAATATATATAGCAGGGGCGAGCACCAACGAGTGTTTCCCCCTTTGTTGAGCCTCAAAAAAATATATATATATTAGTCTCTGATACAGGTGTTCACAATATTTAAAGCCATGGAACCAAAGTTCAAGTTTAAAAGTGAACTCAAACATATTTACAACAAATGATCAAATCTAGATCATGTTCAAATTCTGGAGCATGTTCAAAAGGATCAAATCTAAACCACGCAAGTTACAGGACAAATTCCGGAAGCATAATACATGTAAAAATAAAAAATACATAAATGGAACAAATCTGTCTCCAATACCAATAAAAAAACTCGGATCCTGACAGGTCTACCCTGTTTTTAGCGACAGGAGCTGGAGAATGGAGCGAAGTGAAGGAGAGGAGAAAGCGGCGACGATCGGTGCACTGAAAAGGCACAACAAAGATGTCGGCGATGCGGATGAGAGGGTGGCGCGGACCGGCATGCGTCGGAAAGAAGGGAGGGTGATGGGTTTCATGGTTACCAAGGAACGAGTGGAATCGAGATACTGAGGGTTAGTGGCGGACAATAACCCCCAAATATCCTAAATTGTTGGGTGAAATCAGGTATTCGGGTGCATCTTTTTTGGATCCAAAAAATGGCATTTAAAAGGCAACCGCATACTCGATTGACTAAGCCGATTAGTCGGTCGATTAGTCGGGTTAGGATCTACCCAACTAACAGGCGATTTGGCCTAGTCGAGTTGGTACCCTACCCGACCGGACTAATTGAACCGACTAGTCGGTCAATTTTTAAAACTATGATGGAACACGTGGCAGATATATTGCTCTCAACTATGGTGTAGACGAAATGTTAGAAACTTTATGGAAACGTTACAGACGTTAGGTCACATGTGGTAGGTCATTTGTATTCTCATGGGTGGTCACACTTCGATTTCACGATCCACCCCCACCCTCGGGACGAGTATCCAAGGTACAAATGTATGTGTCATGAGAATCTAAGATTGCAATCACGAGTGTCTGAATGATCCAAACTCCTAACATATTGTGGGATGCTTGCATCAAAATGATTGTTGCTATGATCATTGCCATGTCCCATTGGTGAGAATTCATGATGACAGGGTGGCATAGAGCTAGGCACCACAAGAGATGGGCATGCACCCTTGGACCCCACATAGAAACCTAGATGGGTGTGAACCTAGTTGCGTTGATTGGATGACACATGGTACTTGATGCTCGATGTAATTCGACGGAGTTTGATGTCACCTTGCATGGATGGTAGTCTAAGAAAAGATTTCAAATCTGATTTCGACATCATATCAACATGGTATCGATGCGATA
The DNA here is from genome assembly GCA_037367405.1 of Ottelia alismoides. Taxonomy (NCBI): domain Eukaryota; kingdom Viridiplantae; phylum Streptophyta; class Magnoliopsida; order Alismatales; family Hydrocharitaceae; genus Ottelia; species Ottelia alismoides. The sequence continues at coordinate 273,812 of JAZKJV010002304.1, read as the reverse complement.
TTTCGACGAAATATCGCCCATTCGACACCAATTGAGAAGCTAGATCGAAAAAGACATGGATGCCGCCATTTCACTGACAGTATCGCCACCATGTCGATACCGATATATCGCGACATTTCAATACATGGCCTATGTTTTGATTTCACATATAGAGTTAGTACTTAGATGCCAGTTAATGTCAGGCCACACTAATTAGTGTTTCGAGTGTTAGCCTTATGAGGAGAGTTCCGAGAATGTGATTAATGAATGAGGAGAATGAACACATTTCCTTCCCATACCTGGAGACAAATAAAGATCCTCGAATGACCCGAGTGAGTAATATCGTGATGGATAATGATTGAGAGATCACACTTGTGCCCTATTCCATTGAAGGACTTTTACTAATAGATAATGGATTTTGACAGTTTCAATGATGTTCTATATGATGATTAAAATAAAAGGATTCAAATCACATGTCAAATGTGTAATCAAATGTGAGTTCATATATGCATTATAAAATGGTTGTGTCGTAGTTTGTGTGTGAGTACCCTTGAGAGTTTGTATACTCCTTGCTTACATTATACTAGTGGCTAGTGTTAGAACTGTTTTTGGGTAGTTGCTCATAATGTTGCCTTCGTGTGAACCCAACATGTGTACCTAAGCAACCACAGCAATAGCAACATCATGGTTCGAGCTTCTACCGACTAACTTCCACCAGACAGGGAGAGTGGCTTCTTATTTAATTTACTTTTGCTTCCATCTTTTACTTGTGTTGAGAGATATTGTAGACAAATTTACTTTTGAGAGAATATTGTGACATGTTTTATATTTATGCATGATGTATCTCTTGCAGAAATGGAATGTATATTTTGGGGATGAGTAATGAGAATGAATGCATTATTTCATTTACTTGTCTTTGTAGCTTTTCTTTGGTCAATTATATATATATATATATATATCATAAGTTGATTTAATATGCATGAGAGGGGTTTACTAAGTATCACGGATCTTGGTGGTCGTGGACATCGACGTGCGTGACGTCTCCAAAAAGGGTGGGGCATCATAGTAGTATTCCATTGAGCTTCTTAATCTCGAGATCATTTTATTGACTCTAAAATGCATGAAAAGAAATTTGTTGCTCTCTAAACAAATGAAAGTTTACAAAAGACTTGAAGTTTCTAAGAAAGAAAACGAATCTCTTAAAAAATTTGAAGATTAAGAATAGATTGTCTTATTTGAAAAAAGAAATTAGAGAGCTTGGTAGCAAAACTAGTTCTTTTTTCAGTTAAATAGCTAAGGTATCTTATAAACCTTTTAAGAATGAGAAATGACGTCTATTTTGGTTCTTTACGCTTTACTATAAGGTAATACCCAAGGACCCAACATAGGGTGTAGGAAACTTCTTTTATAATAGTACCCAAGGACCCAACATACAAAGGGTGTAGGAAAATTCTTTTGTAAAACCATGGTTCACAAGATCAAGACAAATGGGAGGAACGTACACCATCACCGTCAAAGATGGAACCTGCACCAACATGGTACATCTTGCCCAAGAGCTAGGGTGGATCCGATCAACGAACTTCGACAGTTGAAAAATCTGGATACATGACTTTGTCAAATATGTCGGGTGACTTCCTATCATTTCTCTCTAGGTAATCTAAGCATGACGTCAAATATAATCCCTCAATTCCTAAACAAAGGGGAAGATCTTAAATAGAAGAAAACGGGAAGCTAGGAAGAAAAAAGTATGTATCAAGCTATTATGTGGTATCTAAATATTATTTTCAAAAAAATGCTTATAAGCTTCACTTTTTGATAATGTCAATCAGGGGGAGAGGTAATACAAAACAATGTGTTTTTCACAAAGATTGAAACTTGAATTTTTAAAATTTTCAAGGAGAAAATCAAAGAAAAGTTATCAAAAACACACCACTTGTTTTATTCTAACCACTTTGAATTGGTTTTGCCTTAAAAAAAGAGGAAGATTGATGGAACATGCATTCATGCATGCATAGCTTTAATGATGACAAAAAGACTATAATTTGTTTTACCTCGTGTTTTAGATGTTTAAAGCTAACAAAGAATGATAACAAAAGACACAACATCACAGATAAATAAAACTATGATCGAGCTAAGGATGGTGAAATATAAATGTTAGAGTAAATGATACTCTTCTGTGTTATTCCATAGAGCCCTCGGGTCTCTTATATAGAGAGAAAACCCTTGGGTAAATTACATAGACGCGCATGAGATAAATAGGAAATACGTAACAGTACATCATGACATAACGTAAACCTCTACACTCCCCCTCAAGATGGAGCATAGATATCAATCATGCTCAGCTTGGAAGAACATCTCTGGAAAGGTCCTCTGAGCAATGGCTTGGTAAACATGTCAGCAGTCTGGTCCTCTGAACTGACGTGTGAGGTGGAAATGAAGCCCTTCTGGATCATGTCTCTAGTATAGTGACAATCTACCTCGATGTGCTTTGTTCTTTCATGAAAAGCTGGATTATTGGCAATAAACAATGTTGCCTGGTTGTCACATTGAAGATTCATGGGCAAGGAGACATTTACATTCAAATCTTCTAAGACCGCTCTAACCCACATCATTTCTGCGCTTGCTTGTGCCATGGCTCTGTATTCGGATTCAGCACTGGATCTCGCCACAACAGTCTGTTTCTTGCTTTTCCAAGAAACCAATGAGCTTCCTATGAAGATAGCAAATCCAAAAGTAGATTTACGATCCTTCGGACATCCTGCATAGTCTGCATCTGCACAAGCTGAAATAGACAGATCTGTATCTTTTCTAAATAGCAACCCTGTGCCTGGGGAAGACTTCAGATATCCCAATATCATATACAAGGCATCCATATGAACTTGCCTAGGCTGCTCCATAAATTGACTCACCCGGTTTACTGCAAAGGCAATATCCGGTCGAGTTATGGTAATGTATAGAAGCTTACCCACCATCTCTCTGTATCTTCTTTTGTCCACCTCTTCGGTATCATTGTCGTACAGCTTCATGCTTGGGTCCATAGGCGTGCTCGACGGTCTGCATCCGACCATTCCTGTTTCAACTAGCAAGTCTGTGACATATTTTCTTTGAGTCATTACCATTCCTTGTGCATTTCTTGCAAATTCTATCCCCAGAAAATATTGTATCGTGCCTAGATCCTTCGTAATAAACTGACTTCCCAACAGAGATTTGGTCATCTCAATTCCCTGAGCATCATCTCCTGTAACCAGAATGTCATCAACATATACCATGACGACAACCGTACCTCTAGGAGTCTTCTGGATGAACAGTGAATGGTCCGCATTTGATCTCTTGAACCCATGTCGTTCAATCAGGTGGGAAAGCTTCTGGAACCATGCCCGTGGACTCTGTTTAAGGCCATAGATAGCCTTATGAAGTCTGCACACCATCTGAGTCTCCCCCTCAGCAGCAAACCCCGGTGGCTGCTGCATGTAGACTTCCTCCTGTAGATCACCATATAAGAATGCATTCTTGACATCAAGTTGAAAAATGGTCCAGTCACGTACCACAGCAACAGATAGGAGGATGCAAAGAGTGGAGTGTCGAGCCATTGGTGAAAATGTATCCAAATAATCTACCCCATAGGTTTGGGTAAATCCACGTGCGACGAGTCTGGCCTTGTATCTGTCGAGACGCCCATCTGCATGATATTTCACCGTAAACGCCCACTTGCTACTCACCACAGAGGCACCTGGAGGAATGGAAACAAGAGACCAAGTCCCACGAGACTGTAAGGCACGCATCTCCTCTTCCATAGCAAGACGCCAGAAATCAATCTTCGTGACTTCTTGATAGGTCTGCGGAATCTCAACCGATGAGACAGCTGCTGCAAATCTCTAGAAATCACCAGTGAGACGATGAAATGAGACTTGAGACGCAAGAGGATATGATGCACATTTTCTTTTCTGCTTCCTTTGAGCAATAGGACGATCAAGATCATCTATCACTGTGGGGACTGACGGATCCTCCTCCTGTAGTAAAGGCTCCTTCACTGGTGCATTATCTAACCCATCATTAGTGAGAACATCAGAACATACCTGAGGCGTGCTGGATGGTTGACATGTAGCTTGAGCAGAGCCTGACCGCCTTGTGTAGAACTTAGGGAATGGTACAATGGGAGGTGGTGGTGGTGGTGGTGTAGTGGACTCGGATTGACCCAGGCTTGGAGGTGGGGGCACATAGACATTAGTATCCATTAGTGTGGAGGAAATCAATCTGTCACCTGCAAGGGAGAAGTACATAACTGGTTCGAAAAATGTAACATCAGCACTCACATAGTACTTGTCATGAATGGGGTCATAGCAACGATATCCTTTCTGTGTCCTCGAGTAGCCCACAAAAACACACTTGACAGCTCTAGGAGAGAGCTTGTCAAGTCCTGGAGACAAGCGGTGAACAAAGGCAACTGTTCCAAAGACACGAGGTGTAAGTGAAAACAAGTCCCTGTCAGGAAAGATAACAGAGATAGGAGCCTTTTCCCCAAGAACAGTAGAGGGCATGCGATTGACCAGATAGCATGTTATAAGTATAGCATCCCGCCAAAAGGCTAAGGGGGCACAACTCTGAATAAGTGATGTGCGAGCAATATCAAGAAAGTGTCGATGTTTCCGTTCTGCAACACCATTTTGTTGAGATGTGTATGCACATGTGGTTTGGGGGATAATGCCCTTAGAGGAAAGAAATCGAGCAAGAGAACGAGTACATAACTCCAATGCATTATCAGTACGCACATACTTAACAGTAGACGAAAAAACATTTTGCACTTCATTGATAAGATTTTGAATAACACTTCCTGCTTTTGATTTATTTTTAAGAAGAAAAGTCCAAGACACTCGAGAGAAATCATCAACCACAACAAGATAAAACATGTGCCCCTGATGATCTGGGACACGACTCGGACCCCAAATATCTATATGAAATAACTCAAATGGGGAACGACTGCTCCGACCCCGACGACTAGGGAAGCTAGACCGATGGTGCTTCCCTAACTGACACGCTTCACAATGAAATGACGAATTCGGAGAGATCTGAGGCAGGAGGTAACGCATTTTCTGTAGCTGCAGGTGACCAAAGCGAAGATGCCATGTATATGGAGAAACGGAACCCTGAGAGTGTAGTGATACGCCAGCGTAGGAGTTCCGTACTAGACGATAGAGGCCATTGTGCTCAGAACCACAGCCAATCACCCTGCCCGTTAGTATGTCCTGAAAAATGACAGAAGATGGATCAAATATAGCACGACAGTGCAAATCTTTTGTAATCTGACTAATTGATAATAAATTCATGGAGAACTCTGGTACATGTAGAACACTTTGTAAGTGCATGGAAGGCAACAAAACCGTCTCCCCCCCGACCGACAATAGGGGAATGAGTGCCATCAGCTATGAGTACGGAGCGACCAGTCTGAATAGCTCTATATGACTGCAGGTTATCTCTATCACGGCAGAGATGATGGGTGGCTCCAGAGTCAACAATCCAACCTGAGAGATCATGGTTATGATAGGAGGCAGAAGTACTACCTGAGGTACTGGCAGTAGCAGATGTACTAGCTGACGCAGAAGCCGCAACGTCGGATGTATCAGCACCCTCTGATGATTACTGTGGCATAATATCACGAAGCCGTGCCACTAGCTCCTCGAACATGTGATCTTGAGTAGATGTTGGTGGACTCTGAACATGATCAGCGACACGTGCAGAAGGAGGGAATCCATGCTTGGAAAAGCATGTATCCTCAGAATGACCAGTACGACGACAAATTGAGCACGTAGAACGCACACGACCTCCTCGGCCACGTCCACCACTTCCTCTGCTACGAAATAAAGACAAACTACCTCGTCCTCTGGAGACTGCCATTGCCGAGGGAGGCGGAGTCGCTGCATTTGATGGAACTGAGATACGACTGAGCCTCCTGTAGACTTCTTCCATCGGAGGAATAGTAGCATCGGCAAGGATCTGAGAGCGTGTTGCCTCGTACTCTGGGTCAAGGACAGCAAGTAATACGCCTACCATAGTGGCGTTGCGGAACGTCTTCTGTTGTTCTGGGGTGGCTGTGAGCGGGATGGTGCTATATAACTTCTCGAACATTCCACGGAGGGACGTGTACAGAGAATGAAGAGGCTGCCCATTTTGCTTCGTGGTAAAAATATCATGCTGCAACTGCAGCATCTTCGTCTCGTTCCGCACTTGAGAGTATGTAGTGGCCAGAATATCCCACATCGCCTTGGCGGTGGGTTGATGGAGGACGTCGTTGGCTATCTCCATCGTAAGCGTTCCTGACAGCCAAACCTTGGCATACGCATCATCAGCCTCCCATGAGGCATATATCCCCATCTTCTCTGTCGGCTCCTCTTCGGTAAGAATATGTTTCTTATCACACGACTTCATAAGACTCGGCAACTGCATAGCCCAGAGTTCGTAGTTCGTCCCGTCCATTTTGACTATTGGTGCCGAACCTTTGAAGGCACCTATGGCGGGCATATCAACCTTTTGTTCTGGCATATCGCCGGAGAAGAAGACCAAGGGATGAGAGACAAAGAACCGGTGTCTACAAAGACACGTTAGGATCCAAGTGCATATGTAGACTTATGCACTTGAACCCATCGGCGGTGGGAGGGGCCCGGAGGCGAGGGAGGGGCGGCGGCGAGGGGGGGGGTCTCGACGGCTAGAGGGGGGGGTCTCGGCGGCTAGAGGGGAGGGGACCCGGCGGCTAGAGGGGCGGCAGGAGGTGCCCTCGGAGCGGCGGGAGGGCTGGAGAGGTGCGGCGGTGGGGCTGGAGAGGGGCGGCGGCGGTAGGGCTGGAGAGAGGCGGCGGCCGAGCGGGGGAGGGGGGCGGCGGGTTGAGAAAATCCTAGACTAAGGTTTTGGCTCTGATACCATGTTAGAGTAAATGATACTCTTCTGTGTTATTCCATAGAGTCCTCGGATCTCTTATATAGAGAGAAAACCCTTGGGTAAATTACATAGACGCACATCAGATAAATAGGAAATACGTAACAGTACATCATGACATAACGTAAACCTCTACAATAAAGAATTAATGAAAACTTGATAAAGGAGCAAACGACCAAGAGAAGATGAATCTCAAGATGTTCTGAGAGTTTTTGTAAGAGATGTTTTGCAAACCCCATTAAACGCATCGCATAACTTGCATTCAAAATCAAACTACCTCGCACCACCAAATTGAACCCCCTGCTCATCTCACAGAAGTGGCCAATCATAGTAACCCCAATGGCCCACTTGTCCTCCACCTGTATGCCCCTCACCTAAATCAAATTGATCAAGTTGTGCCTCCTCCTCCCACTAACCATCGCATGAAAGAAATGAGTGTTCTCATCCCCATTTTTATTTCAGTCTCATCAAGAGGTATCAGTTGTTGTAGCACACTCCTAGAAACAAGTATGGATATGCTAAGATCGGCATCTATATTTATCCATTAGCATCGCTGGTCACAATCATTATAATGAAGTGTAAATACTAAATATGCAATATAAGGTGGTTCTTATATGCTATAAATTTTGAGTTTACCCGCCACAAATTTTAAGTATGACTTTACATACATACATAAATCGGTTTCTTTATAGTATCTATAATCAATTGTTTCTCAACACGCTGTTTAAAGATTCTTTTGTAGACTGAACTATATTAACGATATCAGGCAATGGTTACAGGATTTCAAAGGTAGAGAAGGAACATTTTATTACCTTAGTTGAAAGGTGTATGTACATTTGAAGTACTGAAGTGATGCTAGTAACTTCCCCATCTTGAAATCACATGGCCGGAAATCAGAACTAGCTGTAGTCAACAAGAAGTTGCGACATGTCCACCTGTCCAAACAATATTCGTGCGGAGTTTTCAGATACTAGATACTGAAAGTGGAACATAATTTACCAGTTTCATGTAATAGGACGCGTGTTCAGAAAACTTAGTTTCAATCATGTATTGGATGACTCGAAAGTAGATATAATACTGGTATATCATACGCTAATATAAAATTTGTTACACAACAGAAATAATATGTAGAAGTTCTCAGCAAGCAGTAACATATGCCAAAGAAACCGAGATTTAACAAAATGATCATTCGCTGATTTTTAAAACATGTGTTTAAATTTTACTCCATTAACATGACTCTAAGAAAGTATGTGACTCAAAGTTAGGTGGAAGGTACAAAAGTAGATGTGAGGTGATAAAAGCAATCTATCAGACCCAATAATCTCAAGAGGTGCAATTATTCTAGAAAATGTCCACATACTTGTGCCCATTAGACTTGATATGCATACAAACCAACATAGAGGGGAGTTTCGAATTTTAAACATTTGCAGTAAGATTATCCAACCCAGTACCTGTTAGGGTAAAAGAGTACTGAGATAATTCATTCCATAGAGCCCTCGGGTCTCTTATATAGGGAGAGAGCCCTTGGGTAAATTACATGAGAGGTACATAAAGAAACTGAAATAATAAATAACATAAAAGACTATCAACTATCTCTACACTCCCCCTCAATATGGAGCATAGATATCTATCATGCTCAGCTTGGAAGAACATCTCTGGAAAGGTCCTCTGAGCAATGGCTTAGTAAATATGTCCGCTGTCTGGTCCTCTGAACTGACGTGAGACGTGGAGATGAAGCCCTTCTGAATCATGTCCCTAGTGTAATGACAATCCACCTCTATGTGTTTGGTTCTCTCATGGAAGGCTGGATTGTTGGCAATAAATAATGCTGCCTGATTATCACATTGAAGGTTCATAGGCAAGGGAACATCAACATTCAGATCTTCTAAGACTGCTTTAACCCACATCATTTCTGTGCTTGCTTGTGCCATGGCTCTGTACTCGGATTCGGCACTGGATCTCGCCACAACAGTCTGCTTCTTGCATTTCCAAGATACTAAAGAGCTTCCTATGAAGATAGCAAATCCAGAAGTAGACTTACGATCCCTTGGACATCCTGCATAATCTGCATCTGCACAGGCTGAAATAGACAGATCTGTACCTTTCTTGAATAGCAACCCTGTGCCTGGGGAAGACTTCAGATATCTCAATATCATGTACAAGGCATCCATATGTACTTGCCTCGGCTGCTCCATGAATTGACTCACCCGGTTTACTGCAAGGGCAATATCCGATCGAGTTATAGTGATGTATAAGAGCTTACCCACCATTTCTCTGTACCTTCTCTTGTCCACCTCCTCAGTATCATCATCGTACAGCTTCATACTCGGATCCATAGGTGTACTTGAAGGTCTGCATCCAGTCATTCCTGTTTCAACTAGCAAATCTGTGACATATTTTCTTTGAGTCATCACCATTCCTTGTTCATTTCTTGCAAATTCTATCCCCAGAAAATATCGTATTGTGCCTAGATCCTTTGTAATGAACTGGCTGCCCAACATAGACTTGGTTATCTCAACCCCCTGTGCATCATCTCCAGTAACCAATATGTCATCAACATATACCATAACAACAATGGTACCTCTAGGGGTCTTCCGGACGAACAGTGAGTGGTCCGCATTTGATCTTCTGAACGCCTGTCGTTCAATAAGCTGGGAGAGCTTCTGGAACCATGCTCGAGGACTCTGTTTAAGGACATAGATAGCCTTATGAAGTCTGCACACCTTCTGAGACTCCCCCTCAGCAGCAAACCCGGGTGGTTGCTGCATGTAGACTTCCTCCTGTAGATCACCATACAAGAAAGCATTCTTAACATCAAGCTGGAATATAGTCCAGTCACGTACCACTGCAACTGATAGAAGGATGCGAAGGGTAGAGTGTCTCGCCACCGGTGAGAAGGTATCCAAATAATCTACACCATATGTCTGGGTAAATCCCCGTGCAACTAGCCTGGCCTTGTATCTGTCTAAACGGCCATCCGCATGATATTTCACTGTAAAAACCCACTTGCAACTTACTACTGAGGCACCTGTAGGAATGGGGACAAGAGACCAAGTTCCCCTAGATTGCAAAGCACGCATTTCCTCTTCCATTCATGGCATCCTGATAGGTCCGTGGAATCTCCACTGACGATACAACAGCTGCAAACTTCTGGAAATCCCCAGTGAGTCGATGAAAGGAGACTTGAGAGGCAAGGGGATATGTGGCACACTGTCTGCGCTGCTTCCTATGAGCAATGGGCCGGTCCAAATCATCCAAGACTGTGCTGACCGGTTGCTCCTCCTCCTGTAGTAAAGATTGCACAGGTGCATTATCTAAGCCATCGTTAGTGTTAATTTCAGAACAAACCTGAGGCGTGTTGGATGGTTGACTTGTAGCTTGAGCAGGGCCTGTCCGCCTCGTATAGAACTTAGTGAAAGGGACAACTGGAGGAGGTGGTGGTGGTGGTGGTGGTGTTGGTGAAGTAGAGGATTGACCCAGGCTTGGCGGTGGTGGAACAAAGACATTGGAATCTGGAGAAGTGGAGGAGGCCAATATGTCACCCGCAGGTGAGAAATACATGACAGGTTCGAAAAAAGTAACATCTGCACTCACATAGTACTTGTCATGGAGAGGATCATAGCAACGGTATCCTTTCTGTGTCCTAGAGTAACCCACAAAAACACACTAGATAGCCCTAGGAGAAAGCTTATCAAGTCCTGGAGATAAGCGGTGGACAAACGCAACAGTGCCGAAGACCCGAGGTGTAAGAGCAAACAAATCTCTGTCTGGAAAAAGAACAGAGATTGGGGACTTTTCCCCAAGAACAGTTGTAGGCATTCGGTTGACTAGATAACATGCTGTAAGTATAGCATCTCCCCAAAAAGATAATGGAGCACGACTTTGAATGAGTAATGTGCGAGCAATATCAAGAAAATGTCGATGCTTTCGTTCTGCAACCCCATTTTGTTGTGAGGTGTAAGCACATGTGGTTTGATGAACAATGCCTTTTGAAGAAAGAAAGGTTGCAAGAGAGCGAGTGCAGAACTCCAATGCATTATCAGTTCGCACATACTTAACAGTAGAAGAGAAAACATTCTGGATTTCATTAATAAGATTTTAGATAACACTTCCTGCTTCAGATTTATTTTTAAGAAGAAACGTCCAGGACACTCTAGAGAAATCATCAACCACTACTAAATAGAACCTGTGCCCCTGATGATCTGGGACACGACTTGGACCCCAAATGTCTACATGAAGTAATTCAAACGAGGAGCGACTGCTCCGACTCTGACGACCTGGGAAGCTAGATCGATGGTGCTTCCCTAACTGACATGCTTCACAACGAAAGGAGGAACTCGGAGAGATCTGAGGCAGTAGGTGACGCATCTTCTGCAGGGGCAGATGACCGAACCGAAGATGCCAGGTGTACGGAGATACGGCGCCTTGGGAATGCAGTGAGACGCCAGCGTAGGAGTTACGGACTAGACGATAGAGGCCATTGTGCTCAGAACCACAGCCAATCACCCTGCCCGTCAGTATGTCCTAAAAAATAACAGACGATGGATCAAAAATGGCACGACAGTGCAAATCACGTGTAATCTGACTAATGGATAAGAGATTCATAGAGAATTCTGGAGCATGTAGGACATTCTGTAAGTGCATCGAGGTTAGCAAAGCCGTCTCCCCCTGACCGATGATAGGAGAATGAGTACCATCAGCTATGAGTACAGAGCGACCAGGCTGTACAGCTCTGTAGGACTACAGAATATCTTTCTCACGGCATAGATGATGGGTAGCTCCAGAGTCGACAATCCATCCTGTGAGATCATGACAATGAGGTGAGACTGAAGGACTACCTGAGGCACTGGCAGAGGCGGATGTACTAGCTGACGCCGAGGCTGCAACATCAGAAACTTCAGTACTTTCTGGCGATGATTGTGGCATGATATCACGAAGTCATGCCACCAACTCTTCGAACCTGTGGTCTGTAGCAGGAGCTGAAGGACCCTGAACATGATCCGCGACACTTGCAGAAGGAGGGAAGCCGTGCTTGGAATAGCAAGTATCCTCCGAATGACCAGTACGGCGGCAGAAAGAACACGTGGAACGTATGCGACCTCCGCGACCACGTCCACCACTTCCTCTGCCACGAAACGAGGACGAACCACCACGTCCCCTGGAAACTGCCATTGCAGACGGAGGTGCAGTCGCAGTAGTGGATGGAACAGATACACGACTGAGCCTCCTGTATACCTCTTCCATCGGCGGGATAGTGGCATCTGCTAGGATCTGAGAGCGTGCGGCCTCATACTCCGGGTCTAGGGCAGCAAGTAAAACGCCAACCATAGTGGCATTGCGGAACGTCTTCTGTTGTTCCGGCATGGCTGTGAGCGGAATGGTGCTATAGAGCTTCTCGAACATGCCACGAAGCGACGTGTATAGCGAATGAAGAGGCCTCCCATTCTGCTTCGTGGTAAATATATCATGCTGCAACTGGAGCATATTTGTCTCGTTGCGGACCTGAGAGTACGTCATGGCCAAAATATCCCACATCGCCTTGGCGGTGGGCTGGTGAAGAACATCATTCGTTATCTCTGTCGTGAGCGTACCTGAGAGCCAAACCTTGGCGTACGCATCATCAGCCTCCCATGAGGCATAAACTCTTGTCTTCTCCGGCGGTTCATCCTCGTTAAGAATATGCTTCTTACCACACGACTTCATGAGACTGAGGAACTGCATCGCCCACAGTTCGTAGTTTGTCCCGTCCATTTTGACGATCGGTGCTGAACCTTTGAACGCACCTATGGCGGGCATATCGAGCTTTTGTTCGGACATAATGCCGGAGAAGAACGACTATTGATAGACCAAGAAGAGGTTGTCTACCAAGACTTTAAGGATTCAAGTGCACATGTAGACGTTATGCACTTGAATCCATCATCTATACGAGCCCGAGTGAAGGAGCGGCACCCGGTGACAAGTAGAGGCTTCGGAAGCCTCTACCAAGGAAGATGGCGGCTGGGCGGGGACTGGTCGGGGGCTGGGAGAGGGCTGGACGGTGTAGGCAGCCCCCGGCGGCGGTTGGAGGGAGTCGGGGCGGAAGTTGGGGGGCTCCGGCGGCGCGCGTGCGGGACGAGGAGGGGTCCTGGGACTGCTCGGCGGCGCCCTGGGGGCTGGGCGGCAACCTGGAGGCGGCGGCGGAGCCCTGGGGGCGGCGGCGGTGGGAGAGAGTCGGCGGGGGGGGCGGCGGTGGAGAGAAACCCTAGATTAGGGTTAGGGCTCTGATACCATGTTAGGGTAAAAGAGTACTGAGATAATTCATTCCATAGAGCCCTCGGGTCTCTTATATAGGGAGAGAGCCCTTGGGTAAATTACATGAGAGGTACATAAAGAAACTGAAATAATAAATAACATAAAAGACTATCAACTATCTCTACAGTACCAATTGGTCCTGAGGGGGTATGTAAGCCACTAAGCCATTTACCAACCTTTTTTATTTTTTGAATCATTATGGATAGGCAAAAGTCCCCCAGTAAACATTTTGAAATTCCACCATCTCCCAATTACATTATCACCGGACTACCAACATCGAGTTTTAGGTACTTTCTCCCACAAGGAAAACTATCCTAAAAGGTACAGAAGCAAATCTTGGCCAAGAGTTCCCCTTTCACTTTATTTTGTCCAAAATATGGAGCTCCAGAAAAAGCAACACTTTTTTTGGGTGAATGATATGAAATTGTAGAAATAAATGCCTCATGGAGTCAATTACTGCCAACTGAATCAAATCACTGGAGGAGGACACGTTCTGAAGTAAATGCCTCTTGTAGAAGGGCAGTAATTGCAAAGAAGTGGCAACACATGCAAAAAATCCAGAGGGTAAGTTTATTCTCTAACTTCTATACAAGGAATCAAATGATCATGTATCCCACCTTCTTGGACTATAAGAGATGTGAATAAGAATCCTTTCATCAACCTGATCATGCAATGGTGCTGCTCGGGCAACCTCCTTGATTGCCTGACACAAAACATGCAACCACAAGAGAAACCACCAACTAATAATTATTCCCGCCTTCTCAAAAAAAGGAATTCTGCCTAAAAATGAGAGAGGAAATCTTAGCTAGCAAGACCTGGTGCATTACGGGCATCGAAGCCTTAAAAGAACTTTCAGAAGCCCATATATATATGCCAACAACATCCATACCGCCAACCAACATTCTTGATACCTGGAGAATGGATGAAAAAACTCAGCTGTTTGGTATCACTACGTTTCACATTACTCTTAGGCCGAGCCTGAATATTTTGAATGCTATTAGATTCCATAGAATTCATTGTATGCAGGTTTTAAAAAATGCATATATATAACAATTCCCTCAAAATCCATCAAGGTATGAGCTTTACAAGGGAAGGGATTAGGGATGCAAACGGCCGCTTACAAATACGGATATAGGTATTACCATATCATTACCTATTTTTGAAAACGAATACATATGTGAATACAGATATTGATGGATATTAAAACCGTATTACCACATCCTTAAAATATAGATACGGATGTAAAATAGATATTGATCGCATTCGAGTTATATTAGAAATACACTATAGATTGGCTTAAATATAAATGAATTGGATAGAAAACACATTATATAACTATACAAAATGCGCTTATATCATAAACATTATACCAAATATAGTGAAAGAAGTTATATAATTATCTTATTTATGGTTAAAATTAAATCTACAACTATATTTATATATGAAAATGGATAGACAGATAAAGGTATATCAATAATCAGTCAAATCTAAGCGAAGATATCCATATAAATGGTAGATGACATTTACATTCCCATTCAAATTCGTCAGATATAAATTTTGAAAATCCATATCCATAATCAGTCAAATCTAAGCGAAGATATCCATTTCCTCTGTAAAAGTAATACGAATACAAACAGATAAAGGTATATCCACATTTGTATTCATTCCAAATGCAATGGCGCGTCACTGGGAACGAACGAAGGCGCATACCTGACGAGCATGTTCAGCCACCCACTCCGAATCGATGAGCAGCGTAGGTGGGGAGGCGTTCTTGGTCTTCTTGGACGTCGTGGCGGCGTCGTCCGGGAGAAGTAAAGAGCAGGCAGAGGATTGGGCGGAGTCAGCAGGCGGGGGAGTGGGAAGAAGGCTATAGACAAAGCCTCGATCGGAAGCGGGGTGTAGTTTCCCTACGACCAGACCCACCTGAGGGGGAGCAGTCAGAATCGATTGTCTAAAGGATCTCGATTACGAAATGAATGGGGAAGAAGAGGAAAACAATGAACCTGGCAAGGGATTGTCGACATGGATTGGAATAGCGTCTCCTCCGTCAGCTTCAGCTGGGATTCCTCCCCGGTCACCGATTTTACTACCATCCTCTCTCTCTCTCTCTCAGATGCCCGATGGATCGTGCGAGAGCCTCGCCGCCGTTGACGGGCGGCGTCAAGTACCGTCACCTCTACGTCGAACGGGGACAGGGGACGCTGCTGCTTGTGGGCGTCCAGTCTGCTAATTAAACCACCGCTATTGAGCCAAAAACCTTCCGAGACTTTTCGCTCTTGCCAAAAAAAAAAGTAAAAAAAAACAGGGTTCTTTCATTTGCAAAGGCCAAAGCGAAAAAAAAAATAGGGATACAAATGAACCTCAGATTAACGAAAGGTAAGTTTTTTAAGGGGTTTTTGTTTAGGAATTTTACACCATGACCGGTAAATTTTGGCCATTACACCACAACCCCGATAAATTTCATATTTATCCCACGTAATTTTTATTTTTTTTTCAATTCACTCATTGAATTTTAATTAATTACAACATAAATTACACTTCTTCCAAATTTGTATAAAATCGAAAATATAAAAATATATAATTTTATATTTTTATTACCAATAACTAGAAATATTAATATGTCAATGAAGAAAAATACACTGATAAAGAATATCGGTGTGTTCGACCACTTCCTTGATAATAAATAGGATCGATGATTAATATATGAGACTTGACCATAAATGTTTTTTTAAATTTATTTTTTTAAATTGAGAATTAAACCTCATATATGTGTAAGTGATAATGAGATTGGATGAAAGACTGATCTCTTCTATAAGTTGATCTTAAAAAATAGATATTCAAAAAGATAGTTTGGGTATAGATCCATTATAAGTTGATTGGTTTAAGAAATTATCTGAATAGATTGATCTAAGGTAAAATCTACTATTGCTAGGTAGAAATTTTATGTTAAAAGTTATATTATATACTAGTAAAGATTATTGATTTTCCCCTTAAATAAACAAAGGAATGCATGTACAAGTTTTACCATGAAAAATTAATCCAAAGGGATGGTTTATACTTAGGGAATATTATGATTATTTTTCCTTAAAATCTATGAGAATAATTAAATATATATTATGTAATCTCGGAATTTTAGGAGGGCACATGCCCCTCCTTGCCCCCTCTAAATCCGTCCTTGACGATATACCCAGTCGATTAGAATTTATACAATTTTGTCGTTATTGTTACAAGCATGCAATTCATGGGGAAATAAAGAATTAGGTTGAACAGAATCGTATGGGTAACCCCTCTAAAGAGTAGAAATCATATAATATATATAGAGTTTAATGGGGCTGCCCCTTGCGGGCAGCCAACATGGCTGCCCACGCGCCGTTTTCGGTGCTTTTTTATTTTTTTTTTTGAAAAATATCGTCATGTATATTCATCCCTATATCCCTCTTATATGACATTCAAATTTCGTCAGAAACAGATACTCCTATGGCCTCCATCGAGACAGTCATTTTTTAATGGTAACAAGATTTTTTAAATCGACACCTTCTCGATGGAGGTCATAGGAGTCTCTGTTTCTGGCGAAATTCGAATGGCATATAGGAGGGATATAGAGATGAATATACATTATGATATTTTTCAAAAAAAAATAAAAAAGCGCCGAAAACGGTGCGGGGGCAGCCATTGTTGGTTGCCCGCAAGGGGCAGCCCCATTAAACTCATATATATGTATATAATATACATAAAAAAATATAAATAAAACCCTATCTCAGTCTAATTTAAAATGAATGAAGAAATAGGATTTTATAGACACTGGAAAATTAGAAACAAGACCAGATATAATTTGATCATTATAAGCCAATCCAAAATCTCTGTAAATCAAACCAATCATGAGTTCTCATCCATGGGACGAGTGAAACCCGATCCAAATCAATAATTAAAAGAATTGAAAAAGCTTTTATTGTGTCACTTAAGTTATAAATGAATTCCTGAACCCAAGAATTAAGAATAACAAGTTCTTCTCTACACAAAAAATAACCAAACAGAATAGTAGAACATATTATATTTGTCGAAAAATGCAAGATAATATGTAGATGATATCTATTGTATACAGAAATAACCAAACAGAATAGTAGAACATATTATATTTGTCGAAAAATGCAAGATAATATGTAGATGATATCTATTGTATATTTTGACCAATTACATCGTTTCTTTGTGAATTCCTATAGAAGGATTTCATAACAGAACACCTATATATAACAATAAAAGGCAGAAGAAATCATAAAGCACATCATGCGTAGCTAACAGAGTCTGATAACTAAAAGCATTTTGCTTAAGAGAGAAGCTCAATATCTTGCTTTCCGAGTCCAACATCTATACCGAAGGAAATAATAGAAGCATATTACAGTACAGTCCCTGTCTAAAGTTGATATTTACAGTATTTTAACACACGCCGGAATGGCAATCATAGGACAAGAAAAGGATCTTTGCAAAGATAAGTCGGTAATATACCTGGATAACGCTTTATGCATCGACATAACTAATTACACGGAAACATTAGATTATAAGAATGTGGAAGCTAATTGATAAACAGAGCATGAACAATAGAAAGATAAATATTGTAACACAGAGATTTTAATTGGAATCCTACTCCCTAAGGAGCGGGATGAAGCCATGAGAGAATGCCTCAAAAGGTTGATAGTTGCATTGCACTTTCTCATCTGATACAGTGGGTCTGAGGCTTCTCATATAGCATCCACATACCCTCCAAATCCATGCCACTGGTAGATGTGAGACTAAGCACTGGATGTGGTAAATGGACCCTGGAGGGATCCATTTACCCATCAATACATATGATGCATATACTCCAACACTCCCCCTCAAGCTGGAGCATGCTATGCTCAGCTTGGACAAACAAAACGAAATCTCAAACTCACATTACAAGGCACTACAGACGATATCAACTCAATGGGCACAACTGTCGTTGTCGAGGATGTTGCTTCTCATGATGTGCATGTGAGGAGGAACAAATGAGCTCAAGTGTGAGTCAAACTAAATCTCCTTGTCGGAGAGCATATGCTCTATACTGCGTCAGTCAGAGTCACTGCAACTGGATGAGTCTTCATTTGGAGAACTCTGGCCCGCCACATCATGTGGACAGCTGCTTCATCTTTGAAAGGGCTGAACTGAAAAAACCATGGACACATCCTCATTGGAGTCCATGGTCGCTGGAGAATGGAGTCTGAAAAAGTCTCCTCGTTGGAGAATTGGATCTCTCTCATACTGGCTCGGAGAATGTGATCTCTACTCTAGAGTCCCTATGAAACCACACAAAAACCCTAACCCACATGGTATAGGGAATGTGATCTTTACTCTAGAATCCATATGGATCACTTGAAAACTCTTACCAAAATAAAATATGGAGACCACACAAAAGATGGCAAACATGTGCACATCAAACTGAAGACTTGGAATTTTGATTGTCGAGTCTGAAAAAACGTATAGTCTGAGAATGTTTATGGCCTCAAGAATATGAAGAATATGAATATGGAGAATCTGACATTCTAGCCTATGACTCTACAAAATACCTCCCTTTCTCACATACTTATCGGAAAGCAATGACATGAACCAAGTTGGGAGAAGACAAAAATGGAGAAACAAAACATCACATAAGCCGTCACAATATTTTTTTACGGCTTTTCTTCTTGCATTTTTTGTTGAATCATCATTCATTTTTTCCGTACGTATTTTTTTACGATCTCCCCCTTTTACGATTATTTCTCCCTTTTTTAATCATCCCATTCATCATCATCATTTTTTTGAACAAATACATGGTCCCATTGGGCTCTGACTGTAGCATCTCTTTTTTTCTTCTCGGCCTCTCTTTTTCTGACTATTGTCCAAAGGGCCCATTTGCAGCATCCCAAGTTTTTTTCTCTCGTTTTTTTTACTTTTAGCCCACTTGGGGCTTTTATCTGCAGCAGAACAACACGACTGTTCTTCCCCTTCCCGTTCATTTTTTTAAATAAAGTATTTTTTAGGGTTCCCCCTCGATGCCCTGACGCACCTGATGGGGGCATTCTTCTATTGTCGTCGACACTGCTTCGGTGATCTCGTCGTTGCCTTGGGCTCACTACATGTAAGGGGTTCAGAGCAGTGCCACCAATCGAGAGGGGTGCGGACCTCGTCGCCTGGAGAGATCTCTTGGGATGATTTGGCTCCGCCTAGAGTGTATGAAGGTTTGCAGATCACGGCTTCGGAAGGAGGAGGCACCGCCTGAACTGGAGTGTGCCGCTTGCGCACCCGCCTGAGGAGATCTAGAAGGAGCGCCAAGGAGGAGAGGCGACACTCGAAGGAGGGCGGAAGCTTGCTGCCTTGGCGATGGTTGCTGCGCGAAGAAGATCTGCGCGCGATTGGGTTCGCATGGATGCTGCATGCGATGGAGATGCACGTGATGTTGACGGGGCTCTACCGCCAAATACTGGAGATGCTTTGCACCACCTACACGAGACGAGGGATCGAGATTGCTGCTTGAGTGTTGCCACTGATCTTGATCACTAGGAGAAGAGGACAAGCAGGAGCCACCACCGCTTGGGCTGCGCACAGAGAAGGTGCACACGATGTTGGGTCGCCACCTGCATCTGGATTAGGGTCACATAAGTCGTCACAATATCTTTTACCGCTTTTCTTCTCGCATTTTTTGTTGAATCATCTTTCATTTTTTCCGTACAGATTTTTTACGACCCCCTTTTACGATTATTTCTCCCTTTTTTAGTCGTCTCATTCATCATCTTCATTTTTTTTGAACAAATACATGGCCCCATTGGTCCCCAATTGTAGCATCTCTTTTTCTCTTCTAGGCCTCTCTTTTTTCTGATTATGGCCCAAAGGGCACATTTGCAGCAGCCCTAGTTTTTTCCTCTCATTTTTTTAATTTCAGTCCACTTGGGGCTTTTATATGCAACAACCCAACACGACTGTTCTTTCACCCTCTCGCTTAAATTTAAAAATAAGACTATTTTTAGGGGTTCCCAATGGGGAACCCTCTCTCGATGCCCTGCCGCACTCGATGGGGGCATTCTTCTTTTGCCGTTGCCACTACCTAGGTGATCTCGCCGTTGCCTTGGTCTCATCGCATGTAAGGGGTTCAAAGCGGCGCCGCCAATCGAGAGGGGTGCGGACTTCGTCGCATGGAGAGATCTCTTGGGATGATTTGGCTCCGCCTAGAGTGTATGAAGGTGGGACTTTGCATATCATAGCTTCAGAAGGAGGAGGCATTGCCTGAACTGGAGTGCGCCGCTTGCGAACCGGTTGAGGAGATCTGGAAGGAACGCCAAGGAGGAGAGGCAACACTCGAAGGAGGGCGGAAGCTCGCTGCATTGGCGATGGTTGTTGTGCGAAGAAAATTTGTGCGCTATTGGGTTTGCGCGGATGCTATGTGATGGAGATACACGTGATGTTGATGGGTCTTAGCGCCAAGTACTGGTGCTTTGCACTGCCTGCCTAAGACGAGGGATCGGGACTACTGCCTAAGGGCTGCCACTGATCTTTATCACCAGGAGAAGAGGACAAGCATGAGCCGCCACCGAGCCGCCACCGCTTGGACTGCGCACAAAGAAGGTGCACACGATATTGGGTCGCCACTTGCATCTGGAAGGGCTCGTGCGCCTGGGATCGGTGCCCTACTTCGACAAACTTTCTGTACCGGAATCTGGAGATCATGCTATTTCGGCGGAGATTTTTCAGATTCTCAAATAGAACTAGGGTTCTAGAACCCTGGAAGCAGAGGATGAACGATTGAACATGAACAAATTGTCATCAAGATGCCGTTGAATCTTCTACAATATTAGGTTTTCAAAAAAAAACCATATAATTTTTTATCTCCAGAAATTGAACTTGATCATCGGAATATACTGAGGAGTATACTCCTCAAAATATTCTTCAAGAACAATGAAGAATTGAATCTCGATCAAATATCTAAAATAAAATTCCCGAGAATCAAAGCTGGATCTGATACCATGTTAGAAAATAAGAATGCAGAAGCTAATTGATAAATAGAGCAACAATTCTACACCTCTAACCACATAATGTGGTCGTCTTATGTGATCCGTACGAATTGATAATGTTTGTCATCGGCTGCAGACTCCCTTTTGTTTAGATTCATTTTTGTTGTTTCTGTGTTCCGTGTCTGTACGGGCCCTTGTTGCTCTCGGTTAATTTGTATGAGAGATCAAGATGGCACTTGTTCTGTGTCTTTACTACGTGACTTTTGTATATTTTTCCGATGAATGAAATTGAACCTTTTATCTAAAAAAAACTTCAGCAAAATGTTTAGCCCCTACCTTTTCCAAGGATGGGTATCTGAGAGATGGGAGCACACCAAGAGAGGGGAGGTGATCACATTGTAAGCACCCATGCATGCTCAACGAAATCAAATTGACAAATGATTGATCACCCATCCAATTGTTGCAAAAGTTGCACCACCATACCCTCGTATTACTAGCTCTTTTAGATTAACGTGGGGATTCAGATTTTCAAGAACTTTCTCATCTAGGGTTCTATCTGCTTTTGAAGATGAGTTCAGCTGTAATTCCAACTTATTAATGTGAAGTTTTTTCCTCAAACAAGCCTTTTCAGCTTCATCCGCATCTATTATATTTTCTAGTCTAGAAATGCAAAGACAACCATAAAGATCCATCTGTAACATTCGGGATCATTGATGACCAGCGGAAACATATGAAATTCCACGTCGGATCCGAGTATTACTCTTGAACAACAATGATACCACGTTCACAGTAAGGATCATTTAGTCTTTTACTATCCATAATAGAATTACATCTCTAATATATAACCAAGATCCTTTGTTCCAATGGGCACAATGATATCCTTCCTATAGACCTCGCAACAAGTCTCCAAATGCATCTAAATTTGTCTTCACATTGACCTACAATAAAAGCACAAGAATATATGGTATGAGCTTAACGCTCAGTACGTGTCAAGATAATGTCAAACTGACTAGCGTAAATTCAAGTCTCCATTAGTCTCCTTTAAACATTTCATCATTAACATAAATAATCTTAACATGAGTACTTAGTCTTTATTTTATTTTCCAGTCATGCATAGTATTTGTCTATATTGTCCATGAGTACAATTAGTAACTTTTGCAATTGGTTAAAAAGAAGTTCATGTTTTTCCATATTCATTCTCATGTGAATATATCATTTGAGTTACCTAATAAAAATACCAAATATCATATGCATAAAGGTGTCACATCCTTATACCTATCATTAGCAATATTCACAATTCCCTTAACTCAATATATGGAAATGTAATTCATAATCTTAATATAACCTACTCATAATTATCATCATACATAAGGGTATTCATATTATACAACATGCCATATTTCAAGTATATACCCACACATTCACTTTATTTACACATATGTCACATAATCAATTTATAGTTTACATCCTCATTAATATACTATATATAATTTTTAGGGGTTTTTATTTTCTGGACTCAATAAATATCAAAATATACTATATATAATTTTTTTGTAATTTTTCAAAAAGTTTTGTATTTTTTGGTATTTTATAATTTAGACAGGGAATATTTAGGCTCCCTTTTAATTTTACAAATGGATAAAATGTAAAAAATACTTATAAAAAATAAAGGCGTTAAAGTGTATGACATGAAGCATCTAATCCTATTTTTTTGAATTTTTAGGGGCATAGTAGCTATTTTTAATAAATAGATAAAATCATCAAAAATACATGTCCTAGAAGGGGCATTTTTGCAAATAAAATAAAGTACATGAGGCTATGTGCAAAGACACCAAAAACATTTAACATGTATTTAATTTTTGTAGACTAATTTCCAATTACAAAACCCGCCAGGGTGCTCATGCAATTTTCCCATCACGTGGGACTACACGTGACACACACTAGGAGGGATGAAAATGTAATTATGAAAAAGTTCAGGACCTCTCAACAATTTTCACAAAAATATATAACATTAAATTCAATTTAATGGATTTTTTATAAATACACAAACCCCCAGGGTACACATGCAATTTCGCCACCTCACTTGGGACGGCACGCGAGGTGACATGGGCTAGACCCAAATGCAAATAAATTAAGTATAGGGGTCTAATTGCAGAATATCCAAATTATTTAACACTTTAACTTTTATTTATAGGACTAAATAATAAATATAAAAATAACTGGGCAGAGTTTGCAATTTACCCTAAACATAGGTGTTGGTGGACGACTGACATGGCTTCACTTAAACACGTGGCTAGTCTTGAGCGCACGATGACGGTTTGACGTTGGATGGCCTGGATTAGATCACCAGAGGTGATCCGATGGTCGCAACATGGCTCAATCCAATGATGGCCGGTGCACCTAACATCTGCAGTTGATCCAACGACGAAGAGCAAGGGAGGAAGAACATGGAAGAACATCAGGGGGGGATGAGCTTCGATCTCCCCACCCTCGCACCTCCGGCGTCCTTTGAAGCTTGGAGATGGTCCTAAAGATGCCTGCGGTGATCCTCTAAGTGCTGGTGGAGGCGAGATGCCTCAACGTTGATCGGAGCTCCCCCGCATGGTCGATGAAGCTCGGGGGTTCCGGACGCCTTCATTCTGCAAAATTTAACTCCATTTGGAGTCTTTCAACCCTTCAGACCTGCAATACGAGTTCACCAAACAACAAGGGCGGTCTGGGGTAATTTATTGGTGAGGATGGACGTTAGATGGAGGGGGCATCACTTCTCCAGCGAACGACGGAGCTGGAGAAGTGGATCTCCAAATCCAATAGGGATCTGGGGGAACGGGGGTGCCTGGGGCAAAGGGAAGCGGAGAGGGAACGATGTAGGGGCGAAATGGGTGTAAGAGTGGCGGAGATGGCGCGCGGAGGAGCTTGCTGGAGCTCAACTCCGGTGAAGTACGAGATGGGATTTTTAACGCTAAATCTAATGGTTGATCACTAATCTAATTGCATAAATAAAAATCTAGAATTAAAAGCTACCTAGAACTGGAAATAGCGCAACTCATACGTGGTTGTTACACCCGAGAGCAGGACGACCGCTGGAGCACCGTCGTGGGTGCACCCTGGCCTCTTGGAGCTTCGCCTGAGCACATAACACCTCCTCCTATCACGAGAAGGTGGTTGGAAATCAAGGCAAGGGCTCCTAGGCTCATAAAAGTGACCAAATTTGAAGAAGGAGGCAGAGGGTATTATTTATAGACTTTGCTAAGCACCTTATTGACCGGTGAAAAACATTGATTTAGGCGTATGTACACGCGATTAAAATGCATAGCTTGTATGTACAATGATCAATGATCATTTTGTATGAAGGGAGCTACGTCGATTGATGGATAGATCACCCGCGAAAAAGGGCGGAAGATTAGGGAGAAGATGGGTCGCATCACCTCAGACGGCTGGAGGGGGAGTTGACCAGGGTCAACGGTTGACGCGACCCCATTGGGCCACGTAGGTCGCTAAACAACAAAACAGGTGGTTTTATTCGAAAATAATTAATTTAAAATAGTAAATGATTTTATTAATTTTTGAGTGTAAAATAAAAAAATATTTATTATTTTATGTAGTATTTTATTATAATTTTATTTAATTTTTTGATGTATTTTATTACAAGTTTATTTTTAATGGCTTATATATAAGTATAATTACCTATATTTTGTACATTTTTATTTTTATTTTGTACGTTTTATTTTATTATTTTAGTCTATTATTTTATATATTTCTAACTTATTTCCGTGAGTATAAATATATTTTTATTTTATTTTACGATGATATTTGTACACTTAAATAAATAAATATGTTTATTTTACAAGTATATTTATATGTATTTTACATATGTATTATATATATTTTTTATTTCATTGTATTTTATTGAGTTTTATTTTAGTTTTGTATTTTTAATAGAGTATATATATTTCTTACAATATTATAAAAGTATGAAAGCCTAAAGAATTAAAGAATATTTTTCCCTCTTATTTAGATACATATACAACATAGGTGTTTCATCTTTGTTTTGTTCATAGGCTTATTTTTTTCCCTTTTCTTTTTGGTTTTATTTTAATTTTAATATGCACATGTGTTATGAATAATATTTACAAAATTATAAAATAAGAATGTGCAAAAACAATAAATAATAAATAAATGGAATATTTTAGTCGGTAGAATGTACAATAGATGCCCAAAACCTATCTTTTGCACAATATCTCCAAAAAATATAAAATCACCATCTTTAAATAGCTCTTGAAAAGTTATATACAATTAGAGGTGATTTTGATATGTTTTGAGTTTTTATTTGAAAGATATGGTTATGTGAAGTTTGGTTTTTGACTTTTTATTCTGTGTATAAAATGCACACGGTGTGTTGTTTTTGTACAAACTCAATTTTGTATTTTTATTTACATTATTATCTACAAGTTTCATGTACAAAGTTTCTTTATTTGATGAATAATCAATAAAAAATAAAATAGATGGAAAGATGAATAAAAGAATTAATAAATAATTATGAATTTTACTTTGCATTTGGCCCTTATCTCCCCCTACTTTATTCCTTGTCGACCAAGTCAATTCTTGGCTTGGTCTCGGGGTTTAAGGTCATAAAATATCTTTGATATTTTATTCCCTTTTCTTTTCTTCTCTTTATTATATAATTTTGGTATTAAAAACAACATTATTTACATAATAAATGTAATAAATGATGGATGCTATTTTGTACAAATTAATGCTCTTTACATGTATTAGTTAGGATTTTTAAGGCCAAAATGATAGAATAAAGGTGATGAAATGGAGATTCATCATGGACCCATCTCTTCTGAACATCAAGAACAGCTTATACTCCACCGACGAGTTCAGGATGTTCGAAAATCAAGAACATCTTATACTCCACCGACGAGTTCTGGATGTTCTCCTTCAAGGTAAAACCTTGCTCCAGAGCTTTCTCTCATGACCGGACGGAGTGCCCCTTCGTCTGTCGTGGCGAGAACACCCACCGTCGGGATCCTAGGAAGTACCACTACAGTTGTGTGCCATGCCCGGAGTTCCGCAAGGGAGCATGCTGTCATGGAGATAACACGTAGAGCAAGAGCCAAATGGAACTTCCAGTGTCGAGATTGAGCGTAGAAAACTGAAGAAAAAGAGAGTCAACACCATGCACATATTTGTGCATTTGCTTATGGGGTATTCTAGAACATGGCAATGGCGGGGGAGACACCCCTGCCCGCTATTAATTTCTTTTGTTGAAATTCCATTTCTGTCCTCTCTATTCTGGCATTCATGAACTTGAAGAGCTTAGCACCTGCCAATCTGGATGATCTATTTTCATCGGAGATGAGTTTGTCACCGCGTTACGAGCATCAGGCTGCGGCAAGATCCTCTCCCTTGTCGTCTCCCACTCTGGCCTCGTCTACGTTGGCACCGAGTCAAGGTCTATGCGCGTCTGGAAGGCCCCCAGCTTCGTCGAGTTCGGCCGCCTCAAGTCCGGCGCCCCCATCGTCGGAGCCATCCTCGTCTCCGCCTCCCAGCCCCTCCCAAATGATGGAGAGAGAATACCATGGCATGTTTTGCAAATAAGAATGAGCATTAGGGGCAACTCTGACTTTTTTTAACAGAAACCGTCAAATGTAACGGACATCTCAAACGAAATATAACATAGGGTTATACCATGTACGAGTTAAGCATCATTTGGGGTTTCTCATGTAATTCACGATTATGCAGGGTTGTGATTGTAATTACCAAATTATTCAGAGTTATGAATGTAAAAATTCCTTAAATTTTCTAATAGTAAAATATGAGTCGGTACACCATCATACCCTTCAATTCCCCCATCAGGCATCATCTTTATTACCAACAACAAAGCTCGATAGTATCTGAAGATTCGTTAACTGTCTGAAACCGGATGGAAAAGAAGATAAACCTGACATTTTGCACTGACGAAGATGCAGATTGAAATGCCTCAAATTTATGAGCCCTGCCATTCCTTTTGGAAGTTCTTTCAGTTCAGACCAATCTCCAAGATCTAAACATTGCAATTCGAAAAGATTACCTATGGATTCCGGAAGCCTCTCTATTTGAGTACTGAAAAGGCCAAGGTATCGTAGATGTAATAGGTTGCCAATTGAATCTGGCATTGTATGCAGAGAGGTATTGCTCAAATCCCAGACCCTTAAGCATTTCATCTTCAGAAAATAATCCTCAGGCACTCGCATTCAGGTAATTTGCATTGAGTATCTCCAGTGACAAGTTCTCTAGCTTGTTTGTTATATAACAGAACATGCATTTCCTATGTCTCCAAAAAAAAAGTCTCTATCTCCTTTTTTTTCGATTATACCAATAAATAATTTAGTTATTTAGGTTGAACTGTTACTCAACTAAGTATTCATTACTCGAAAAGTTGATATCCATAGGGACTTAGATTATCACCTCATAGTTGGATAAAAAAAGTTCGACTTCTTGAGTAACTAATCTAAGGTAGGATCCGTTGCCAAGATTTCACTGAATCAGGAAATATAAAATAGGGTAAATCACAAAAAAACTGACTGACCTTTACATGAAATCTCAAATTAATGACTGATCTTTAGTTTGTAACAAATAAGAGACCGAAGTTTAACTTATCGTTCCAGTCCCTAACGTCGTGAATGAGTGCCTCAATCCATAGTATCACTTGACCAAATTACCCATGACTGTTTACTTTTTCAATTTTCCCAATTCGAGCCTCAAACAGAGCCAAAAATTCTCCGCCTTCCCTATAATGACGGCTGCTCCGACCATCGTCGACTCCGGATCACAACGCGGCTTGCTGAACTTCTTCCTCTTGTGTCTCTATTGTTGGTTCCTCCAGCGCACAATTCGGAAGCAGGGCGGTCGTGGGGTGGTCATGGAGGTCGTCACTGAGATTCGGGAGCACCACGACGCCATGAAGGAGATCGAGCGCAGCCTGTTGGAGCTTCAACAGATTTTCCTGGACATGTCTGTTCTCGTGGCCGTGCATGGCGAGCAGCTCGACGACATCGAGAGCCACGTCACGCGTGTCGTTCGTTTGCGGCGAGGCTGCAGGAGACACAGGTTTACTGGAAGAACACGAGGAAGTGGATGTGCATCGGATCTTGATCCTGATCATCATCATCTTGATCATCGTCTTGCCCATCGTCATCAACAATTCGAAGAAATAACGAGGTTTTGTTCTTGCTTGTTGTGTTCCATATGCTGCTTGTGTTCTTTGCCTTTTTGAAGTGGTGTATGTATTGTATTAAAATTGTTTGTATAGGTTTTAATTGGAAAACCTATTAAGTACAATTTGGTATTAATTTGGTTTCAATTGGGAAACCAAATAGTTTGGAGGGAAAGTGGGAATTCCCAAATTTGAAACATGGTTGAGTTTGGGTGTAAGTTTAGTACCATACCTTGGAGATCTAAACTTTTGGTGGACTTATATATGAGTCCACACCCCAAGCTCTTATAGCAATAGTAGAGAGGAGGAATGGAGGACCACACACGCGCGCGCGCTCCGCTCCGTCTCCGGCTCCGGCTCCGGCTCGGGAGAGTCAATTCGGATCTCGATACTTTTGCTGTGGGTTTCATTTGGTAAGTCGATTAAATTAATCACACGATTACGATTAATTTGGTAAGTCGACTTAAATGGGAATTCAACTCGCCATTATGGGCGCGTTTTTTGTGATCCCCGAAAGGATGCGTTTTCGGGACGCATTCTTGGAAACCAAAGGTTGCGTTTTCGGGACGCGAGACCCTCTATTTATATCCCTCACCCGACTCAGTTTTTCTTCACTCGCAAGAAAAACCTCTCTCACGCCGTTTCTCTCTGGTTCTTCCTCTCGCGGACGAACGTTTGCTTCTTCCTCTCTCGGCTGCAGTTCTCTGAGGTACAATCGAGGACGATCCCGTTGGTGTGCGCCGACGACGATCGTGAGCCGTCGTATCCTGGGAGCAGATTGCCAGTATCCTACGCACCGGTATTGTGGGGGCGATATCTTCTCTAAGGACAGTCCATTACATGGACGCTTCGGTGATTTCTAAACTGATCTTTGTTTTATTTTGCTTGCCGCAATACGTTTATTGCTTTACCCTTTCTGGATCATGCCCGTGTTTATGTTTTTGTTCTTTTAATCGGTTCCTGTTTGCACCTTATAATCGGATAATGATTGGGAAACATACGATGGATATAATCTTATTCGGTTTTATTTCTCTGTTAATTCATTTGGATCCGATATTATATTGTTTAATGTATGCACTGGTAATCCTATTTACAACAATCTTAGAGAAGATATCTGAAACCAATTTTAAAATGTCGGAAACAATGTTTAAATCGAGGGTAGATATGACGGGTATGCCTGAAAAATTCGGTGGACAGAATTTTAAGCGTTGGCAACAACGCATGAGGATCTGGTTAACCACCATAGGGTTAATCTCGATGCTTGAAACCGACTGTCCTACGGTGGAGGCGGAAAACCCCTCACCCGATAGCCATAAGGCGCAATCTGCGTGGAAGGAACGTGACCGTATATGTCATGGTTGCATCTTGTTGGCTCTGTCCAACACTTTGTTTGACGTATATTGTTCATCCACGCAAACTGCGAAGGGGCTATGGGAAGACTTGGATCGGAAGTATAACACCGAAGACCTCGGTATTGAGAAATACTCCGTAGCCAAATTCTTGAAGTTTTCCATGGCCGAAGGGAAGTCTATTTCTGAACAGGCACACGAGTTTTTACTACTGCTCCATGGTTTAGAGGATGCCGAAATGAAACTTCCAGAGAAGTTTCAAGTCATGTGCATCATAGAAAAATTCTCAAAGTCGTGGGAAGACTTCGGTATGACCCTGAAACACAGAAAGGGGAAAATTTCTATGGATGACTTGATGGTGGCTATTGCCATAGAGGAGGAACACAGAAAACAAAAACCTGTGCTTCCTGTTGATATTCAGGCTAAGGTCAATCTAATGACCTCGAAGGGCAAGGATAAGAAGGGAAAGGGTCCCAATAACAATAAAATGAAACCAAAGGGCAAGATCCAGAAAAAGGCAAAGAATAAACCCTGCTGGCACTGTAATCAGGTTGGCCATTGGAAGAAGGACTGTCCGTCCTTGAAGGCTCAACCTAAGGCTACAGACGGGAGTCCACAAGTGAACATGATCACTATGGGACTCGGGGCTAGCGAGGGGTATGTCTCTGTAAAACCTGAATTATACCATATTCATGATCCAAATGAGTGGCTCGTGGATACGGGAGCCAATGTAAATATATGTTCTGATAGAACGTTGTTTTCTTCTTATCAGACCTGCAGCGGTGGGACTGTGAAGATGGGGAACGACTCTGCGGCCAGGGTGCTAGGGTCGGGACAAGTCAACTTGAGGTTCTCCTCTGGACGTGTCTGGACATTGCACAGGGTGCTGCATGTTCCTGACATCAAGAAGAATGTGTTATCTGGCTCTATCTTAGTTAGAAATGGTTTTGAATTAAACTTTAAATGTAATAAAGTTGTTATTCTGAGACATGGTGTCTTTTATGGTAAAGGCTATTTGGCTGACTTTGATTTGTTATTTAGAATTAGATGTGATTCAGTAAACATTAATGAAGTCAATGTTTTGAATACTGAATGTTCTAGTTCTGTGTCTCATATTGTGAATAATCTCGAATCTTGTGATCTGTGGCATGGTAGATTGGGATATGTAAATCTAAATTCGATTAAAAGGATGATGAATTTAGAGTTGATCCCTAAACACACTATTGATAAAACTCAAAAATGTGAGATATGTGTGCAAGCAAAGACACCTAGGAAGTCTTTTCAGTCTGTCTGTAGAGATAGTGAGATCTTGGATCTAGTGCACACGGATATCTGTGAGTTTAATGGTGTGTTGACCCGAGACAATAAGAAATACTTTATCACCTTTATAGATGATGGCAGTAGATACTGCTATGTACATCTAATGAAAACCAAGGATGAAGCCTTAGAGAAATTTCTTATCTTTAAGAATGAGGCTGAGACACAAACAGGGAAAGTGCTTAAACGCCTTAGGTCGGATAGAGGAGGTGAATATACCTCTAACTTATTTGATGAACAATGCAAATCTTTTGGCATAGTTCATGAAGTTACGACCCCATATTCACCGCAATCAAACGGGATAGCAGAACGGAAAAATAGAACCTTAACTGACATGATCAATGCTCTCCTACAGAGTTCTGGACTTCCAACCTATATGTGGGGAGAAGCCTTGAATACGGCTTGCCATATTCTGAATAGGGTGCCTCCAAGACATATGGAAAAGTGTCCCTTTGAACTTTGAAGAAATAGGAAACCGAGTTTAAGATATCTCAAAGTGTGGGGCTGTCTCGCTAAGGTTTTAGTCCCAGAACACAAGAGAAAGAAACTTGGTCCTAAAACTGTTGATGCGGTCTTCTTAGGTTATCTAGAAAATAGCTATGCATATAGGTTCTTGGTAATTCGGTCCGAGATACCGGGCATAGATGTCAACACTATTGTTGAACTCCGTGATGCTACCTTCTTTGAGGATGTCTTCCCATTTAAGACTGGGATTTCTCAAAATCTGACCATTGAGGGCGCCTCCACATCAGGATCTATTCCAGATCAAGTGGAAAGGATAACGAATGTGGGGGTTGAAACTCAACTTGAACCCAATGATCTTTCTGAAGAAATTGAGCCAAGGAGGAGTAAAAGACCTCGGATAGCCAAGGATCTGGGTAGCGACTTTGTTGTCTACCAGATCGAGGGTGATCCACCAAGTTACAAGGAAGCCATGGCTTCATCTGAAGCAAAACAATGGAAGGAAGCCATCAAATCTGAGATGGATTCCATTATGACTAATGGAACTTGGGAGTTGGTTAATTTAGCCAAAGGGTGCTCTACTATTGGGTGCAAGTGGGTGTTTAAGAGAAAGCTTAGACCTGACGGATCAATTGAAAAGTACAAAGCCAGATTAGTTGCCAAGGGCTTTAGGCAAAAGGAAGGTATCGATTATTTTGATACCTATTCCCCTGTGATTAGGATGACCACAATCCGGATGCTCATAGCATTGGCATCTGTATATGATCTCTCTATCCACCAGATGGATATGAAGACCGCCTTCTTGCATGACGATCTTGAGGAAGAGATCTATATGGATCAACCTGATGGTCTTGTGACTCCTGGAAATGAGGGAAAGGTTTGCAAGCTTGTCAAATCTCTTTACGGATTGAAACAAGCACCAAAGTAGTGGCATGAAAAATTTGACAAGACTATTTTGTCATGTGGCTTTAAGGTTCATGAATCCGACAAGTGTGTCTATTCCAAGGAGAAAGGTGATGAGTGTATTGTCTTGTGCCTATATGTTGATGACATATTGTTGTTTGAATCACATATGAGGATTATTAATGAGACTAAGGCTTTCTTGAGTAGCAAGTTTGAGATGAAGGACATGGGTGTTGCTAATGTGATCTTGGGTCTCAAACTGACAAAGTCAGTTGATGGGATTGTAATTTCTCAATCTCACTATGTTGAGAAGGTACTTGAGAAATTTGGATATCAAGATTGCAAAGCTGTAAGCACTCCTTTTGATTCATCCAAAACGCTGTTTAAGAATAAAAGTGGAGTAACTGCAGCCCAGCTAAGGTATTCACAAGTGATAGGAAGTTTAATGTATCTTGCAAATTGCATGAGACCTGATATTTCATTCTCGGTTGCAAAGCTGAGTAGATACACTAGCTGTCCTGACCGTACTCACTGGGAGGCTCTGAATCGGGTACTGAAGTACTTGAAGAGAACTATTTCCCTTAGTTTGCATTATGGTAGACATCCATCTGTACTAGAAGGATACAGTGATACAAGCTGGATAGGGAAAATAGAGGAGTCTGGGAGTAATGGTGTTACAGGGTATGTATTTACCCTTGGAGGCGGTGCAGTCTCCTGGAGGTCTGTGAAGCAGACCATTCTAGCTCGATCTACTTTTGAGGCCGAGCTGTGTGCTTTGGACACCACTGGAATTGAGGCTGAATGGCTAAGGGAACTTCCGTCTGAAATTCCCATGGTAGGTCAGCCTGTTCCTGCGATCTCGGTACATTGTGATAATATGACGACAATTGCCAAAATCAAGAGTTCAAAGTTCAATCAGAAGACAAGGAGACACATACAAATCAGACTTAAGACGTTAAGGGATTTGGTGTCTCGAGGAGTGTTGGCTGTGATTTTGTTGGATCCAAAGACAACACAACAGATCCGTTGACTAAGGGACTTGATAGATCTTTAGTCCTAAAGTCTAGGCTTGGGATGGGACTGAGACCCATTGGGAGTTCCTCTACAGTAGCAACCCAACCTATCTGAGTGGAGATCCCACAAAGTAGGTTCAATGTGCTAATAACAAGCTGTTTGGAGAGCTGGTTGGCACTCTAGTTTTAATGCGTAAGCATGAGTGTCTTATCCCTGGAAGCCTGAGTGCCATTTAAGCTGCAAGTTTAGGAAGAGCGTAGGCTCTGAATGGGTTCAAGCCTTTGGGCAGGATGTTAGCAGTGCATCCTTGGAGAACGCCACCTATGTGAGTGTTACTGTGGGCCACAGTTAAAGGAAGAGGGTCTTTCCTGAACACACTCATGAAACAGGATAAGGGTGCATGGCCTTTAAGAGCACCAACCCTGAAGATTGTACCAAGAACAACGCTTTGTTGTTTCTACGGTATACTCTAACACTAAGGTCTAAAGTTCAAGACGTAGTTCACTTCGTTCCTGTTAAAGTAAAGTAGTAAACTTAGGTAGAGGTTCAAACCGGAAGGTACCTTTACTGAAAGCAAAGTGTGGGCTGCCGAAAGAAGTCTTTTTGAATCCTTTTGAATCTCTTTTCAAATTGGTGAATTCGCGGGGGATTATTGTATTAAAATTTTTTGTATAGGTTTTAATTGGAAAACCTATTAAGTACAATTTGGTATTAATTTGGTTTCAATTGGGAAACCAAATGGTTTGGAGGGAAAGTGGGAATTCCCAAATTTGAAACATGGTTGAGTTTGGCTGGAAGTTTAGTACCATACCTTGGAGATCTAAACTTTTGGTGGACTTATATATGAGTCCACACCCCAAGCTCTTGTAGCAATAGTAGAGAGGAGGAATGGAGGACCACACACGCGCGCGCACGCGCGCGCTCTGCTCCGTCTCCGGCTCGGGCTCGGGCTCGGGCTCGGGAGAGTCAATTCGGATCTCGGATCTCGATACTTTTGCTGTGGGTTTCATTTGGTAAGTCGATTAAATTAATCACACGATTAATTTGGTAAGTCGACTTAAATGGGAATTCACCATTATGGGCGCGTTTTTTGTGATCCCCGAAAGGATGCGTTTTCGGGACGCATTCTTGGAAACCAAAGGTTGCGTTTTCGGGACGCGAGACCCTCTATTTATATCCCTCACCCGACTCGGTTTTTCTTCACTCGCAAGAAAAACCTCTCTCACGATGTTTCTCTCTGGTTCTTCCTCTCGCGGACGAACGTTTGCTTCTTTCTCTCTCGGCTGCAGTTCTCTGAGGTACAATCGAGGACGATCCCGTTGGTGTGCGCCGACGACGATCGTGAGCCTTCGTATCCTGGGAGCAGATCGCCAGTACCCTACGCACCGGTATTGTGGGGGCGATATCTTCTCTAAGGACAGTCCATTACATGGACGCTTCGGTGATTTCTAAACTGATCTTTGTTTTATTTTGCTTGCCGCAATACGTTTATTGCTTTACCCTTTCTGGATCATGCCCGTGTTTATGTTTCTGTTCTTTTAATCGGTTCCTGTTTGCACCTTATAATCGGATAATGATTGGGAAACATACGATGGATATAATCTTATTCGGTTTTGTTTCTCTGTTAATTCATTTGGATCCGATATTATACTGTTTAATGTATGCACTGGTAATCCTATTTACAACAGTATGTATGTAGACTGTTATATTCTATTGTTGTTCGTGTAGAATTTGAGATGTGATCGACAGAATTCGATTTGATATGCAATGTTGTTGTTGATTGGCATTGTAGATTCCTGGTAGAACATTGCAGTCGGAATAATATGAGCATTGGTGATTTATTTTGAGTTTTTTTCTGCTGCTGATTAAGTTTGATAGTTCTCCTAGAATCCTACTCCTCTCATTAGTTGCCACCCAAGAGGAAGACGTCCGGCCATCGCCGACTTGAGGGAAGGTTGCCACCCAAGAGGAAGACATCCGGCAGCCACGTCATGGTCTGGAGCCAGCGATGGTCGGAGCAGCCATCGTATCGGGAAGGCGGAGGATCTTTGGCTCCATTTGTTTGAGGCTTGAATTGGGAAAAAATGAACAGTAAACCCTTTTGGTCAGGGATAATTTTATCAAGTGAAATTATGGATTGAGCCGTCCATTCACGATGTTGGGGACCGGAACGATAAGTTAAACTTTGGTCCCCTGTTTGTTACAAAGTAAAGATCGGTCCCTAATTTGAGATTCCATGTAAAGATTGGTCCCTTTTTTGTAATTTACCCTATAAAATAATGTGTACCATAGCTAGATCAACTAAGACCTTTAATATTTGTTTAAGTATTAATTAAATGCAAGCACACTAAGATTATTTTTAAAAAAACAAACAAAAACCATTACATCTCAAACCTTCTGCTAAGAAACTCCACTATTATCCTTCTATTAACAGTAAACTAGATAGGACGAGCCCGTCCATAAAAGCAACGCAGGCTTGCATCAAATAATAGTTGGATTACTGGATAGATTTCCAAAGAACCCAAGCAATAACTACCATTATTAAGACAAACTTCAACTCAAAGGAGTCCGCGCATAAGAGAGTGCAGCGAAAACAGTCTGAGCAATCGTGAGGAGCAACAGAAGAGAAGCAGCCACAACGGAGATGATCTTCCAAGGGCTTCCCAAGTGCTCTCTGACAAGCTTGCCCTCCATCGCGGCCACCTCGAGTTGTAGTACTCGAGCCTCGCGTCGTAGTACTTGTCCACCTCGGTGAGAAAGCTGCTTAGATGGCTGTCTTGATGGAAGAAGACGACTTGTTTGCAGAGTTTGTTGAACAAATCAGCCAATTCCTCCTCGCTGCCTATCCCATTCATGATCACCCCTTCCCTCTGCAGCATCGCCACGTCGGCCTGATTGTCCACGAGGTCATCCATAAAACACGCCTAGTTTGTCACGTGCATCCCAAATCCCCAACGGCCTTGCTCGAAGGCCACGAGGTTTCTGAGGAGGGGGGAGGTGTGCTCGTATATCCCAAGCATCGGCATTTCGATCACTCCATTCCGAAAGGAAGCATCCAACGGGTTGTGTTTCTCGCTGATACGAAATTTGATCCCGGCAGCGTGCAGCTTTGTTGCGGTCGGGATTGATAGCGCCCAGGACTCCTCTTCCTTTCTGCTCCTTGCGGTGCTTCCGTTGTTGAATCTAGACCGAGAGAGAGACGTGGTTCCTGCTTTTCCAGATCTGGATCGAAGGAAGCTGGTCAGTGTAGGCCATAACGGACATATTCGTTCTGTGTTTGCTTGAGGCTGCTCGACCTTTCTTGGGGGCCTAATGTGTGAATGGAAAAGATGGAGGAGATGAAATGGCTCCAGCTCCTGCTTAGGCGTCTCCGTGTTTCCTCCGTATCCAGATTCGGATCGGGCATGGTCGTAGGTTTTCCAGATCTGAATCCAAAGAAGCTCATAACTGTAAGCCATGACATGCATCCTTCTTCAGGATTTGCTTGAGCATGCGTTAATAAAGATGGGGGGATTTTTTATGGAGATCTTCTCGAAGTTAATCACCAGATCAATTAGTTCATGCATATCTGTGTTCTTGACTGCGTCGTACAGATTTTGAATGATAAAGAAAGGTATCTGATTCTCAAGCAATAACAAATCGTAGACTATGTGTCCTAGTGCCCAGGGGGTCTCTCTGATCGGGTCCTGTCCGCAATCAAACGTAGGTACGCGATAACCCGAAAGCATCAGTAGCAGGATCACGATGAAGCATCCATCGAGTAGGAGCATCTTGACGAATTCTTTGCTGGTCATGCTGATCGGCTCTGAGTAGCAGTGCCGCGCTTTGTTCTCCAGCTGATTCATCTTTCTTAGGTAAAATTGGACGTTGGGGAATGGGTGGAAGTTGAGGAATTGGCCAAAGTACCTTAATTTAAGAAGCTCGGTGTCTTTGAACTCGGCCTTCCCGTTGCGGTGATATGGGCCAATGGAGATGATCTTGGGATCGTATGCGGCTTCATCCACCCTTCGGAGGTGCGGGGGCACCCTGAAGATGGTTGGGGTCTGCTCCGTGGCTACGGGGAGACCGTCTAGGAGCTTTTTCTCTAGATTTTCACTCAGAGAAATTATCTCGGAGTCGCTGAGTTCTATGGCCACGAAGTCGCCTCCGTCTCCCCCGGTAGGATCCATGTTTGGAC
The DNA here is from genome assembly GCA_037367405.1 of Ottelia alismoides. Lineage (NCBI taxonomy): Eukaryota > Viridiplantae > Streptophyta > Magnoliopsida > Alismatales > Hydrocharitaceae > Ottelia > Ottelia alismoides. Next base: position 236,195 of record JAZKJV010002304.1, on the reverse strand, counting down.
AATCACACTACCAGCGACACGAAAAGAAACTAATTGAAGGATTTGGACAGTAATTTAGAGAATGGAAGCCCATTCAAGCGGGCTGGTTGTTCCAAGCTACTACTGTACAAGAAGATGTATAAAAGCTTAACATACCCGTTTCCACAGTCTCGCAGAAGTCCAACGGAACCGGAGATCGCCGGAGAAGATACAGAAGGAAGATCCCAGAGAAGACAGTACACCGTCAAAGATGAATCGAAGCACATATGATATTTTTTTCGTGTGGACGTCAAAGAGCCGAAATAACGCTTAGTGGGAGCACGAAGACTTTCGTATTTGAAGCGGGGTGGATTGGATTGGGAGAAAATTAATGAAGTTAGAGAGGAAGCCACGTGGTCGCCGTTGGGTCAAAACCAGGTATTAGTATAGGTTACAGAAGATAGGTGTCATTGGAAACTAATTTTATGATCATGATTGTGCAATCATTTAACAACATAGTAAGACATCTGAAAACTAGGGGATAATTATGGAAGATACAATTTACTGACAACAATTGAATATTTTAATTTTTTAAGTGATCAACTGATCATCAGAGCATTGAGTCATTGACCAAAGGCATAAACATGTTATGACCAAATACTTAAAACAATATTTACGTTGTTGAGAATTGCAATTTTAATGTTTTTCCACGCAATCAAAATACTATGATTGTTATAGATCAAACAAAACGGATCCACACACTTCGATATTTATAAAATTTATAAAAGGGTCATCGAAGTCAACGAAAAAAAGGAATCATTGTTAGCTATTGGGATATTTACACCCATAACCCTGAGTAGTTCCATAATTACCCCAGGTACCCAAGATAGTCACGAATTACATCCAGGACCTTGAGTAAGTGTTCCGTTTTACATCGAGAACCTTCCGTTAGTTTTGATCATTAACTCAACCTGAGTAGTGAGTTAATCTAACCAATCCTAGATCTAACGGCTGAGGTTAATCAAAAATAAAAGAAAAAAACCCACCCTTACCTTCTTCTTCCTCCTGCACGTCCCCCTCTCCCTTCTTCCTCCTCCCCCCTGCACGCCCTCTGCTGCCTCCTCTCCCTCCTCGGCTTCCGCTTCTCCCACCTTCTCCTCTTCCTTCTCCTCCCCCCGACCTGCAGGAATCACCCAGGCTACAGGAGACAAACCCCCTCCCCCGCGCCGCACCCCACCTGGCCGCCCGGCTTGCAAGAGACCCGACCCCGCCGCCCAGCCTGCAGGAGACAAACACCGCCCGCCCCCCCCCCCCCGCCATCAACCTCAATCGAACCTCCCGTTCCCGTTGCCTGCAGCCACCACCAGGTCCTGTTATCACCATCAAAGCCCCACGCGCAACCGCTCCTGCAAGTCGGGCGGCGAGGGCGCACGGGTTGGGGGGTCCTGTACTGAGGCGCGGGGGGAGGACTCCTACAGGTGGGGTGCGGCACGGGGGGACTGCAGGTGGGGGTGCGGCACGGGGGGGGGGGGGACTGCGGAAGGGGGAAGGGGGGTTGGTTCGGTTGCAGGATTGGCACGACCGGGGAAGGGGGGTGGCTCGGATTGGGGCGACTGCGGAACGGGGAAGGGGAGTTGGTTCGGGTTGCAGGGATTGGTTGGCACGATCGGGGAAGGGGGGTGGCTCGGGTTGCAGGCGCGGGGTTGGCGAACAGAGGCAGGCGGGGAGAGGGCCTCGAGCAGGAGGGCTTCCAGGAGGGAAACTCGATGGGGGCGAGAAGCTAGGCGCGCGCGCGGGGGGGGGGGGGGGGGGGGGGGGGAGGGAGTGAGGAGCTGGGCGGGGGTCGGCAGGGAGGGGGGCGAGGAGCTGGGTGCAACCCTCTTCGGAGCAGGGTGCTTCCAGGAGAAACTCGGTGGGGGGTGGGGGGCGAGGAGGTGGGCGGCGGGGCTCGGGGCCGGAACTGGACACGAAGAGGAGGAGGGATCGAATGCGGTGCTTCAACGAGGACCAGGAGATGAGCGCGGGGTCCTCAACGACGGGGCGGGGAGCGGAGGCGCGGGGCGGAGCTCACATGCTGGGGAGCGGGGGGCGGAGGCGCAGGGCGGACGGGGCAGCTTGATGGGGACGAGTGGGAGGGGCTGCAGTTTGCTGGGAGTTACTTGATTTGCAAATGGCATCATATTATAAATATGATGTATTTAGAATGGTAAAATAGTCAACATATAACATTTTCCGTCAAAGTTAACGGAAAAGTAAGACGGAATTTGACACAGGGTTATGCATGTAAAGGTTAACCAATATTCGGGGTTCTGGATGTAATTCGTGATTATAGAGGGTATCTGGGGTAAATACTAAGTTACTCAGGGTTATGGGTGTAAATATCCCTTAGCTATTTTTAGATGACCGAGTGGTCATCAGACTTGGTAAATGCCCCTCACTAACAAGAAGTTGTTAGCGAGAAAAAAGAGGATAGGTGGGTAGGGTTTTTGGGGCATACGGGTCGTGCGTATGGGCCTATAAAAAATGAATGGCACACTGATGGAAGTCCCAAGCCCGAGCATCATACCTTCTCTTGTTATCACCGTCCTCCCTCACTGGTATCAGAGCCCCTTTATTTTTTAGTTGCTCGTTCGATCCATCGGCGACGTCAACCTCTTTATTCACGACGATCAACTGGAATAGTCCGAAGGTGGAAACTGATTCGCGACTTCGCGTTCTCCCCTAGCGATCATCCCTGCTATCAACCTTTCTCAGATATTCGCGACCTCGCGTTCTCCCCGAGCCGTGGAGGTATTTGTTTATGATAAAGTTTCTTTTATTATACCTCTGACACATATAATTTATTATTTCTTTTTGCTTGATGTGGGACTGTTGGTTTATACGGCTACAAGTCCGCCTGCCTGTTCAAAGAATGATGTGGGGAAAACCTCTCCCATGAACCCTAATCCCCCACCGCCGCCATTGTCTCCTTTCCCCCCTCTCCAACCAAAACCTCCGCCATCCAGTATCCCTACCTCTTCTCCCTCCCCCTCCGCCCCCTCTCCACCTCCCTCCAGATTCCCCACCTCTACCTCATCTCCTTCACCCTCAACCTCTCGCTCTGCCCTTTCTCCTTGGGGGCCCGTGAAGCCGGCGACATTCGCTTTAATGATGTTCGTGAGGGAGGTCACCCTATCCGTTCTTGGAAAGACATTTGCGACTCGGAACCGACTCCAGCATCCGCTGCACGACCCCTTTCCTTCTCTGCGTCGGTCCTCCTCAACGACGAGAAGGTGGCGTTTGTATCCGAAGCTGAGTCCCGCTCAATTGACGGTATCTGGGAAAATACTATCATTTTCTACGTACTCGGTAAGCGCCCTTTCCTCAAACACCTCCTCACGTTCATTGAGAAAGTTTGGAAACCGTCTGGGCCGTTTAAGCTTGTGCCTCGTCCAAATGGTTGCTTTTACCTAAAGCTGCAACACCTGGCTGATTGTGATTGCATTATATCATCGGGCCCTTGGCTGTTCCAAGGGCGGTTTATGGTCATTCGTAAATGGGAGTCAGCTACCTGTCTTGAGCGTGACCTTCTATCCGAGGTCCCGCTTTGGGTTCGCTTTCATGGCCTCAGTCTTGGCCACTGTACAGAGATTATCCTCAACAAACTTGCTAGCATGCTGGGAACTCCTTTGTTTATGGATGCCGCTACCGCCTCGGGCAGGAATTTGGAATACGCTCGTTGTTGCGTCTCTGTCCACGCCTCCCTGAGCATCCCAAAATCAATTCCCTTGGTTTTCTTCTCTGGAGCTCGGTAGGATGTCGAAGTCGAACTCGAATGGGTACCTCCGCGCTGTGACACATGCATTGCATTCGGGCATAAATCGATTAATTGTCCATACTCATTTAGGGGCTCGGAAACTAGGCCACCCGCAATTGATGTGGTCCAAGGCAATGTCTCTGCTAATTGTGGCACTGTTCCTCAGGATTTTCCGCTTCATCTTGAAGGCGGATCTCTTCTACATTCACCCGTTGCCCATGAGGAGGACCTAACGCCGGGAGGCGAGGAGGGGGATATTCCCCCAAGTGGTGTGGAGGAGGGGGAGATTACCACAGCTGGTGTGGTGGACCATCCCCCCTTGCACAGCCATGTTATACTCCAAGATCCCATTGTTGTTGACGCAATGGTCAACCCAGATATTAACCATGCTGATGATATTTGCAATATTGGGAAACCACCTCCTTCGAAAACGCATAAGAGGAACATTGCCTTTGGCAAGACCTCCTCAGCAAGTAAATTTGCGGCCAAGGCCACATCCTCCTTCCCGTTTGGATCTAGGCATATCCTTCATAGAATGGCATTTGCTAACAAGAAATCGGTTGCCTCCGATCCGGCTGCCGCCGAAGAGACTCCCTCCTTCAATACCTCCATTGATCTTAACAAGCCCTCTTCTGAGGTGGGCTACCAATCTGGATCAATGGTTCCTCCTGACATTTCGCTCATTTCAGAGGTTGACCAATCTTGGATAACTGCGACCCGGAAGAAAAAGAAGGGCCCGAGGGCTAATAACAAATGCAAAGGCCTGTCAGGGCCATCCGAACAACCCTTTTAATGGTCGTGGTTGTCTGCAACACGAGGGGGCTCAATAAGCCCAGAAAGTTCAAAAATATGATGAAGGAATTCTCCTCCAAGAATGCTGAGCTAATTTGCCTTGTAGAAACTAAGATAAGGCCGAACAATCGTCGCAAGTTCGCGGATTTGATCCCGCGGGCTGGGATTATCTACATAATGAGACAGACATGGAAGAATCTATTTCCTGTGGAAAACTTGTGTATGGACGTGTGTAAATATTGGTCTGCACGCTCAATGCATTACGATGCGCTGCTCCAACCTTGGTGGTTTTGTGTTGAATCTATCCGTTGTATACGGAGAAAATTGCGCTAACTTGCGAAGGGAGCTGTGGCATCATCTCCATGATACCAGCTCGCGTATTGACGGTCCTTGGATTGTTTTGGGGGATTTTAATGTGGTAAGGTTCGCTTCTGAAAGGCTGGGGGACGCTTGGCATTGCGTGGACCTATGGATGACTTCAATAATTGCCTTGATAATTGTGGCTTATCAGATCTCGAAGCTTCAGGTAACCATTGGTCTTGGTCTAGTTCTTCAGTGGGCCCGGGTCGGATCGTGGCTCGCTTGGATCGGGCGCTGGTCAATGAGGATTTCATCTCTTCTCTTCCGACGATTAAGCTCCGCTACTCTCCCATTCACTGTTCTGACCACATGATGATGTGGGTGACCCTTTGTCACTCGGCGGCCAAGCGCACCCCTTTTCGTTGCTTTGATTATTGGATTCATCAGCATGGCTATGTTGATACTGTGCGTGCTGCATGGGATATACCAGTGCATGGAAACCCTCTATTTATACTTGCCCGTAAACTCAAGAATGTCAAGCATGCCCTCAAGAAATGGGCCGCGAAGGAGGCCAACGTCATGAAGGATTATAATCATGCTAAGTCCTTTATGGAGGCTACTGCGGATATTCTCGCGGTTTCTCCTTTGGACCCCTATCTTGCTCAACTGGATTCGAATGTTAAAAACCACCTCTTGGAGATTGATGAAGATCTGGAGTCGGCTTGGCGACAAAAGAGTCGAGTCGATTGGCTCAATCTTGGCGACCGAAATACACGCTTCTTCCATCTATCCACAAAGGTTCGATGGGCTCGGAACTGCATTACTAACATCTTGGATCCCAATGGCAATGTTGTCGATCGTCAGTGCGAAGTGGCTGACGCGACGCTCTCTTACTTTCAAAGTCTACTCTCTCCTACGGCCATGGACCCTCAAAGGCTGATCCCTCCTCCAAAAAGACGCCTCTCCGAGCTTGCAAACGAATGGCTGGTCAGGCCACTTGATGAAACAGAAATTTGGGAGGCTCTCTCCTCCATCGGTTCGTCCAAAGCTCCTGGACCGGATGGGTTTAATGCTCTTTTTCTAAAGATTAATTGGTCCTTAATAAAGACGGAGATTATTGCTGGCATGAACTTTCTATTCGAAGGTGGAAAGATGGTAAGGGAGGTAAATCATACCTTCCTTACCCTTATACCTAAGACCCAAACCCCAGTCTCCATTGTGGACTATCGGCCTATTTCGGGGTGTAATGTTATATATAAGATCTTTGCCAAGATATTGGCGAGGAGACTTGCGGTTGTTCTACCTTATCTTATCTTTCTTAATCAGTCCGCATTCATTAAAGGTAGGAATATTGGGGACAATATTCGCCTTGCCAATGAGCTACTACATGGTTTTGATAGGAGGGCCTCTCGGCACAAAGCTTGCCTTAAAATCGATCTCTCTAAGGCCTTTGACTCAATGAGTCATGCATTTCTATTGGAGGCCCTCTCGGCTATGGGATTCTGCCGCCGATGGACATCTTGGATTGACAACTGCATTTCCACCACATCCTTTTCCATTCTGGTTAACGGAGCTCCATATGGATTGTTCAAAGGTACTCGGGGCCTTCGCCAAGGGGATCCCCTTAGTCCTCTTCTATTTACAATTGGGATGGAATCACTCACCTCCTTACTAGACTCCGCTGCTATTACCGGTCGATTTCATGCTAAATACATACCTAATACATCTTTCTGGGATTGCAACCCGACCTCCATCTCTTCTCGGGTTTGGAGGGCTATGTTGGCTGGCAGAGACTCGTTGCGTGCGCCTATCCAAGGAGACTTCCCTTCCCCTGTTTGGACCGTCTCTCCTGGTTGCTTCTCCTTCCGCAGCGCTTTCGACCTCCTCCGTCACCGTGCTTCTCCGGTGCCCTGGTTCCCGGTCATTTGGGATAAGCGCTCTCCCCCACGTTGCGCGATCACTCTCTATAGGGCTTGCCTTGGACGCCTTCCTACTCTTGACAGACTCAAGGTCTTCGGTTCGACTCTTCACGACCTGTGCTACTTATGTTTTGCTGAGCTGGAATCGCACGACCATCTGCTGGCTTCCTGTCCGTACGCTTCGGCGATTTGGCAAGGTTCATGTTCTGCGTTATCTCTTCTTGCGCCTACTTCGACCCGCCTCGAGGATATCTTCTCCTGGACCCTAAATATCGCAAATCCGAGGATCAGATCCAACAGTGCCGTCCTTCTGGCGTTGGTGATTTGGCACATTTGGCGTGAACGTAACCGTGCTTGGTCCTCTTCTCATTGCCTCCCTCCTCAGCGCCTTATTGAAGAGATCTTATTTTGCTTCTGGCATCTTAAACCGGCTTAGTCTAAGGGCTTGGCCTAATCGGCGCGTTTAACTTCCATGTTGCCTTGAGCATTATCGGCTATTAGTTTTAGCAATATTTTGTATGTAACAGTTTTTTGGTCCTTTTTGAATACATAGTTTACCTTACCAAAAAAAAAGTTTTTTTTTGTTTTCCTACTTGCGCTCGTTTTTTTAAATATATTAATATCTTTGGTTGGTCCCAGCTGTAAAGTAATTGGCCTTGTCTCATATCATTTGTTTCCTTTGGCCTTTTCTGACTAATTCGTCCTTTTTTCCAACGAGTGTCCGATTGTTTTCAAAGTTAAAAAAATTGATTATTTTTACTCTTGCTAGTTACTGGAGTTTTTTTGCAAGTGCAAGGGGTACTTGCAAGGGGATTAACGTGTTACTTTTTTCTCATTAATAGTTTCATTGTAAATATTTCTTGCAATCTAATTTTTCTCTATTAATCAATAAAATTATTTTTCTTGCTTTGCTCATTAAAAAACTTCATAAACTTACATATTTCTATATTGTTTTTAGTAAACAAAAATACCGATGGCAACCAAACTGATTGCTTCCGAATTAGCTAAGCTAGAAAAGTTGAATGGTGTCAACTATGACTTGTGGAGTCGGAAAATTTTGTATGGTTGGTGCATGACAATCTATATAGTATTATAGACATCCCTCCTCCTGAACTCTCCAAAGAAGCCATTGATGCTGAGAAAGCTGCCCACAAGAAATTGTTTGAGCAGTGGGAGAAAATAGATAAGAAAGCTCGTAGTTTCATCCTCATACATATGGATGATTATTTGATTAGGGTTTTTGAAGCCCATAAAATCCACATACGAGTTATGGAGAGCAATAAAGGGGAAGTATGACTCCAAAATAGAGGTGAATGTGCAGCTCCTGTTGCACAAATACAACATGTGCAAAATGAAGGAATCCAATAGTGTTATTGAACACGTCAATTGGATGATAGTGATGGCAAAAGATTTGCAAACAGCAGGAACTACTATTCCTGAGAATTTGCATGTTGCAACTATATTGAATAGTCTGCCATCTTCATTCGATATGGCTGCCACCACCTTGAGGCTAAATGGAGCCATAAAAAGTGTGACCGATTTGCCCGCTCAACTTGAGATTGAGAAGGAGTTGACTGCGAGAAGGAAGAAGACTGGTGTTTTTGAAGTTGAACAGTAAGAGGCAGATCATGCTATTCTTGCGGAAAATTTGGTCATTTCAAGGTCAGCTGCCCCAATAAAGGTGTGAAACCGGGCTTGGCTAAGGTCCCGGAAAATAAGGGCAAGAAGCACGCATTTATTAGTGCGGTTGAGTGTAACTCTGCCACAACCGACTGTGAAAGCTGGTGGGTGGACTCTGGCGCCACCCGACATATTGCGAAGACCAAATAGGGACTCGTGGAATTCAAAGAGCTGAAAAAGAACGAGCAGAGGATCTACATGGGCAATAACACCTACCTAGATGTGTAAGGTGTTGGAACTTATAGGCTGGATCTTGGGGAGAGTGTCATGACCCTCCATGATGTATTCTATGCTCTAGGGATCCGAAGGAACCTGATTTCAGTGGCAACTCTCCTAAAGAAGAATCTGGAAGTTAGATTCTATAATAATCGTGTCTATATAGGTCGGGATAGAAAAGTCTTTCTAGTTGGCAAATTTCTACCTGAACATGACTTATTTTGTATTCTTGCTTTTGCTGAATCAATAAAGGGTGATTTGCAGTATTCCTTGTGTTTGTTGTCTGATTTTGATTTATGGTATATGAGACTAGGGCACCCAGGAAATAATAAAATGAATCAAATAATAAAGTTAGATCTATTGCCTAACATAACAGGAGCAAGAACATTGTCCTGTGAGCATTGTTTGATCGGAAAAATGACTAGGAAACCCTTTTCTAGTGGTTAAAGGTCAAAGGAATTGCTAGAGTTGATTCATTCGGATATTTGTGGTCCTTTAAGTGTCAAAACATATGGAAATAAAGAATATTTTATTACCTTTATTTATGACTATTCGAGGTTTACCTTTGTATATCTCTTGGAAAGAAAAGCTGAAGCTTTTGAATGCTTTAAGAGGTATAAGGTTGAAGTAGAGACTAAATTGGGTAGATCGATCAAAGTACTTAGGACGGATAGAGGTGGGGAATTTAACTCGAGAGAGTTCAATGACTTTTGCATTCATGCAAGCATTGTTAGACATACAACAATGACATATATGCTACAACAAAATGTAGTGGCAGAAAGGAAAAATCGAACATTGATGAATGCAGTAAGGTGCATGCTCTCACATTCGAGACTCCCGAAGAATTTATGAGGTGAAGCAGTATTGATTGCAAATTATATACAAAACAGAATTCCCACGAAATCTGTTGAATCCACACCATATGAGATATGGAATGGAAGAAAGCCACAGTTAGATCATCTCCATAGATGGGCATGTGAAGCACATGTTTTAATCCCTTATCAGCTTAGAGATAAGCTTGATTTTAAGACAATGAAGTGCATTTTTATTGGTTATTCATAGAAATACAAAGGATATAGGTTTATGTATCAAGAAAGGGGTCTAATTGAGAGTCGTGATGCTATCTTTCTCGAGAATAAAGAGGCTAAGGAAGCAGAATCAGAGGATTTGGAACATCTAGTTGATTTACATGATAATAGTTCTGACTCGGAAACAGACCAATTAGGAAGGGAATTTCTTCCTGATGTAGAGGATGAACCTGTGAATATCGACATTCCTTTGAAGTTTGTGGGTGAGCCTAGTCAACCCACTGGTTTAGCTAGAAGCAAAAGACCCAGAATGCAACCTGGATGGATGGACGACTACCATCTGTATTCTTGTGAGGTTTCGTGTTTTGCTGTTGATGAGGACATTGTGGATTGTACGGATCCAATGTCCTTTGACGAAGCGATGGCTTCATCTGAGTCAGAATCATGGATGGTCGCCATGAAGGATGAACTTGACTCGATAGACAAAAATGATGTCTGGGAACTATGTGACTTACTCGTAGCTAGGAAGTCCATAGGATGTAAATGGATCTTTAAGAAAAAGTATCGAGCTGATGGTACAGTTGATAAATACAAAGCAAGACTAGTTGCTAAAAGTTATACTCAGAAAGCTGGAATTGATTTCCAAGAAACATATTCTCCCGTTGCCAAATTTGCATTGATAAGGATGATTTTGGCACTGGTCGCGTATATGGATTTGGAATTATTCCAAATGGATGTCAAGACTGCTTTTCTCAAAGGAGAATTGAGAGAAGACATATACATGCGACAACCTGATGGCTTTCAGGAAAATGGTAAGGAGAATATAGTTTATAAATTGAAAAAGTCTCTATATACATTGAAACAATCCTCGCGACAATGGTATCTCAAATTCTATGATACAATTATTCAATTGAGTTTTATGGCTAATAAATTGGATAATTGTGTATATGTCATTGATGACAGATGGATTTCATCGGTCTTGCGTTCCACACAGGCCGGGTGCGCAGTCGCTGAGGCGACCGACAAAAGACCCCGATCAATCAACAATTAACCCACAATAAATATCAAGCAATGACTAGAAATGTGGAGTTAAAATTTATTATAACTCTACATGCAAATGTGTATAGGTGTAAGCATGAGTAGAGGTCGAACACTGGGAGGCAAACGGTTGTGAGGTGAAGATGAATGCACATTATTCAATTCTTGGTTCATGTCTAATTCTTTATTGTTTTTTTGTGGGTTTTTGTTTTTTTTTAAATTTTATTTTTATTTTTATAATTATATATATATTATATTTTTTATTTTCTTTTTATATTTTTAACTATATAATATAGATATATATATACATAGATATATATAAAAAGATATATATATATATAAGAGAAGAGAGAGAAATGTAATATATGGATATATATATGTATAAATACTCAAAATATATTAGATATAATATTTTTAGGCTTTTATTTTTTTTCTAATTTTTTTTATTTTTTTATAATATTTCTGGAATTTTGCTAATTTTATGTATTTTTAATTCCAAAAATGTCCCTAATATGGGATTAATTAAATAGGCCGAAAGTAATTTGGGTCTTAAAAATATAAAAGAAGTCTTAAAATTACCCAAATTAATTTTAATATGTAAATAATAGTATATATGTAGTAATAAAGTAGAAAAAATATATTTTTTGGGATTTTCTAGGATTTTTATATTTTTTTGGATTTTGGGGCTATCTGATTTTTTTATTTTTCTTTTTCTTATTTTTAGGGTTTTTCATTTTTTGGACTCAATATATATATACACACCATATATAATATTTTTTGGAATTTTTCAAAAACATTTTATATTTTTTTGGTATTTTATAATTTAAACAGTGATTATTTAGGTTCCATTTGAATTTTAAAAATTAGGTAAAATGCAAAAAAATGCATGTTACAAGTGTGGGCGTGAAAGTACACTATATGAAGCATCTACACTATTTTTGTGGATTTTCAGGAGCTACATAGGTATTTTTAATAAATAGATAAAAAACATAAAAATAACAAAGCCTGGCAGGGGCATTTTTGCAAATAAAATAACATACAGGGGGCTCTGTGCAAAAATACCTACTGAATAAATATTTATTTAATGTTTCAGAACTATTTTACAATATACAAAAAGCGCAAGGGGTTACATGCAATTTTCACGCGCCTCACATGGGACTGCACGTGAGGCGCGGAAGGACAAAGTATAATTTTAGGAAGTATAGGGGCCCTTTTGTAAAATTTACAATTTTATTTACACGTGCTATTTTATTTACAATATTAAAATTAAATACAAAAAATGCGAGGGCTATATGTGAAAATTACCCACAAAAGGCGCGCGGACGGACGGTTGGATTTGGCTCACTTGACATGCGTCGCTCCACCTGCGGCCGATACCGGTTCGCCGATGAGCGCTCGAGATTAGATCTCACGGGTGAGATCTACGGTGATGGCTTTGCTCCATCGGACGGCTGATGCTCAATCTGGGGCTCCTTCTTCATCCTACGACAGGGAGGGCCTCTGGAAGAACAGGGAGGAAGGTTCGCCTAGGCGAACTTCCTCCGGCGATATCTCCCTCCCTCACCGGTCTCTGCTTCTCCTGAGAGTCCCAAATCGTCGCATGTGCTTCCCTCTATCCGCAGGAGGCTTCAGATCGGCCAGGAGACCACCGGAGCGCCGCCACCAGGTCGATGTCGAGGTAGCGCTCCAGGTACCTCCGGCGAGCGTCAAAACAACCTCCAGGTGCCTCAATGCACCTTGTACCTACGTAGGATGAAACAAGGGATGAGGGCAAAATGCCTCGTCCCGTTAAAACATCGAATGGATGAAGGGTCGAGCGGGGCGGAGATCTCCGGCGAACGACGGAGATGGGAGATCTGATCTCCAGATCCAATGAGGATATGGGTGAGCGAAAGTGCCTCGAGTGGAGAGGAATGAAAGGGGAAGGAGATGGTGGTGGAAGCGAGGTCGAAAAATAGGTGGATCACAGTGAACGGTTCGCCAGAGCGGAGCTCCGGCGAACTACGAAACGACCACCCTAAGCTAAACCTAGAGTTTAATGATTAATCTAATGACACAATTAAAAAGCTAACATTAAAAGCTACTAAAAATACTTAAAAAGCGCAGCTCATACCTGGCTTTGGGCCAAGGATCAGAGGCCTCGCCGGAGCGGCGACCTTGGGTGCAACCTCCTCCTCCTCCGACCGATTCAAAGCGCCGGCGACCGCCTCCTGTCACGAGGAACGCCTCCGGGACCGAATGCGAGGATGGGAATCGGAGAAAGACTGACCAAAATTGAAAAGAAGGTGGAGGTTTCTTATTTAAGCACAGGTGGCGCACCCTTATTGACCGGGCCAATGGCGGAGCTGCACGCTATGTACAAGGGGATAAATACAAGGGCGTGGATGTACAATGATCGGGGAACTTTTCGTCTGAAGACGGCGATGGCAGAAGATGGACGAGACGAGCGGGAATAAAGGGAGAAGACGGGCCAAATCAGGCGGCTGGAGGTCAAGTTGACCGAGGTCAACCCGCGGAGGGACCTAATTGGTCCACCTCAGCCGCTACGAGACAAAACTGCTGATTTATTAAAGAATAATTGATTTAAAATGATAAATGATTTTATTAATTTTTGAATATAAAATAAAAAATGTTTATTAATTAATGTAGTATTTATTTATGATTTTTATTTGTTTTTTTGATGTATTTTATTATGGATTTGTTTTAATGATGTATTTATAAGTATATTATGTATTTTTGTATAATTTATTTTTATTTTGTATATTTTATTTTATTACTTTATTTTCTTATTTTATGTATTTATAAATTATTTTTGTAAGTATAAATATATTTTTATTGATTTTTATGAATTTATTTGCGTATTTAAATAAATAGGTATATATACTATGTAGGTATACTCATAGGTATTTTACCTATATTTTATATATTTTTTATTTATTTAATGAATTTTATTGGGTTTATTTTATATTTACATTTTTAATAAAGTATGGATAACATTTACAATTTAATAAAAATATAAATGAATAAAATAATTAAAGAATGTATTTCCCTTTTATTTATATACATAGGTGACATAGGTATTTTTGTCTATGTATTCCATAGACTTATTTTATTTTCCATGTTCCTTTTGGTTTTATTCTAATTTCAATATATACATATATTTTTATATTATTTACAAAATTCTATAAATATAAATTTATGAAAATAATGAATAATGAATAAATTGAATATTTTAATCGGTATTATGTACAATAGGGCCAAAAACCTAACTTTCACAGATGAACTCCAAAAATTATGAAACCAATTTTATTAAATAGCTCTTGAAAAGTTATATACAATTAAAGGTGATTTTGGTGGATTTTGAGTTTTTATTTGCAAGATATGGGTCTGTGAAGTTGAGGTTCTGGCTTTTTATTCTGAGTATAAAATGTACATTGTATATTCTTTTTGTACAAACTCAATTTTGTATTTTTATTCACATTATTATCTACAACTTTCATGTACAACATTTCTTTATTTGATGAATAAATAATTATATACAAAATAGGTGTCAAACATGCATAAATGAATGAATAAATAAATGAGGAATTTATTGTATTATTGGCCCTTATCTCCCCCTACTTTATTCCGTGTCGACCAATTCCATTCTGGACTTGGTCTCGGGGTTTGGGTCATAAAATATTTTAAATATTTTACTCCTTTTTCTTTTCTTCTCTTTATTCTATAATTTTGGCATTAAAACCCATATTTAGTACCTAATAATACAATAAATAATTTATGCAATTATAGACAAATTGATGCTATTTACATGCATTTGTTGGGGTTTTTAAGGCCAAAATTATAGAATAAAGGTGATGAAATGGAGATTCATCAGTCATGCATAGTGCGAGTAAGTTTATGATTTTGTCATTATATGTAGATGACATCATGCTTGTAGGGAATGACATAGAGATGTTAAATGATATAAAGAATAAATTAAGTTCTGAATTTGAGATGAAGGACATGGGAGAGATATCCTATGTTCTTGGAATCCAGATCAGTAGAGACAGAAGCTCAAGAACATTGAGTTTAGATCAAGAGAAGTATTTGCAGACGGTATTAAAGAGTTTTGGAATGCAGAATAGTACTCCAGTCCCTACACCACTTGTGATGGGAAAAAGGCTTAGTAAAGTCAATGTCTAGTAAAGGGACAAAAACCACTTGATGTTCCATATGCACAAGCAGTGGGTAGTTTAATGTATGCAATGTTATGTACGAAACCTGATTTGGCTTATCCAGTAAGCCTAGTAAGTAGATATCAAAGTAATCCCAAACAGGCTCATTAGGAAGCCATTAAGAGGATTCTTCGATATCTGAAAGGTACTGTACGATTGAAATTAGTTTATCAAGCTGAATCACTTGAAATTGTGGGATACTCCGATTTTGATTTTGGAGGGAATATTGATGATAGGAAATCCACATCAGGTTACCTTTTCATGTTTGGTGGTGCAACTGTTTCTTGGGGAAGCAAGAAACAGAGTTGTGTATCTAGACATACACAAGAAGCTGAATATATTGCATGCAGCATGGCTACCACTCATGTTGTTTGGATTAGACGTTTTCTTGAGAACTTAGGCCTCAAATTGGTCAAAGGACCAGTTGAAATATATTGTGATAATCAAGCCGCAATAAGCTTGATTAACAGTGGGGCAAATAGTTCAAGAGGAAAACACATTGAAATTTAATATCATTATATTCAGGACATGGCTTCCAAACAAGAGATTAAGGTAACATATATTCCCACGAGTGATATGTTAGAGGATTTTTTTAACAAAAGGAATTCCAGCAGGAACGTGCATTAAACATGTTGTTTTAATGGGACTCAGGAACATATGAGTCAACTAGAAGGCATTCAAGTAAATTGAACCCTTGGGAATAAGCATCTCTACAAAATAGACACCTCACGAATAGTGGGAGTGTAGTATGACAACTTCAGTCAAGTAGGAGATGTTAGCTACTTTTAGATGACCGAGTGGTCATCGGACTTGGTAAATGCCCCGCACTAACAAGAAATTGTTAGCGAGAAAAAGGGGATAGGTGGTTAGGGTTTTTAGGGTGTAGGGGTCGTGCGCATGGGCCTATAAAAAATGAATGACACACTGACGGAAGCCCCAAGCCCGAGCACCATACCTTCTCTTGTTATCACCATCCTCCCTCAATCATGACCATGTTATAACAGAACAATGGATGTTATCAAAGATGAACTTTATTTAATGATCCAATATAGAAATTATTAAGTTAATAAACCTGATACTTACATGGAGATAAGAAGAACCATTAAACAAATACAAAATGAGTAATTGATTTTAAGGGATTTTTATACTCATAATCCAGAGTAACTTCGTAATAACATTCATAACCTTACATAATCATGAATTACACGAGAAATCCCGAGTAATGGTTAACTCTTACATGACATAATCATGTGTTATATTCCGTTTGACATAGTCGTTATATATGATGGTTTTCGTTAAAAAAGACAAAATTGACCCTAATATTCATTCTTATTTGCAAAACATGCCATTGTTCTCTCTTCATCATTTGAGAGGCACTGGGAGGCCGTGAGATGGGACGACAGGTTGCAGGAGCTCCTATAGATATCGAAGCTTGCCCCTCCCCTGCCGCCGAGCTCACTGTCGGGAACCGCCACCGCGCTCAACCGAACCACCTCTGCAAAGCCTGCCCCCCCCCCCGGTCGAGACCACCTCTGCAACCCCCCCGGTCCTTCCCCATTCGAGAACACCTCTGGAAGCCCCCACTGAGTCCCGGCCACCTCTGTAAGTCCCCGAGGCGTCGAGTCTGCAGGCCCCGCTGACTACCTCTGTAATCCCCCAGCGAGACCACCTCTGCGAACCCCTATCGACCTCTCCCCCTTCTGCAAGCAAGCCCCCCACCACCAAAACCACCACCACACAGCGAGACCACCGCTGCAAGCCCCTGTCGTCCCTCCCTCCCAGCAAGAAAAGCCCCCCCATCGAGAACACCTCTGGAAGCCCCCGCTGACCCGACCACCTCTGTAACTCCTCGTGAGTCGAGTCTGCAGGTGATGAATCCACATTTCATCATCTTTATTCTATCATTTTGGCCTCAAAAACCCTAGTAAATGCTTGTAAATACCCTTAATTAGAGCATATTAGCATTCATGCATGTACCTGTAAATATTGTATAAAATACTGTAATTAAAGCCAAAATAATAGAATAAATAAAAGAAAAGAAAAAGAATAAAATATTGTAAATATTTTATGACCCGAAACCCCGAGACCTAGGCATCTTGATGAATAGGTTGACCAGAAATAAAGTAGGGGGAGATAAGGGTCAAATACCTATACTTTTTAATTCATTCTTTATTCATTTTGGGACCTATTTTTGGTTCCACCTTTTATAAATCAAATAAAGAAACTTTGTACATGAAAGTTGTAGATAATTAAACAAAAAAATACAAAATTTATTTCATTCAAAAATAATGTACAGATAAAAAGTTATGGTCTAAATAAAAATTCAGAATCCCAACTTCCCAGACCTGTATCTCACAAATGAAAACTCCAAATGCATCAAACTCACCTTTAATTGTATATATAATAAAATAAGCTATTTAATGGTGGTGGTTTCGTATTTGGCGGAGAAACGCTTTGAAAGTTGAGTTTTGGACCCTCATTGTATACTTGTACAGATTAAACTATTCAATTTATTATTTATTCATTATTGTTGTATTTTTATATTTTTATAATTTTGTAAATATTACTTATAATATATTTGTATATTAAAATCAGAATAAAAATGCAAAGAAAACTTAAATAAAAATACCTATATATATAAAATACATAGGTACTATACCTATAAATATACCTATATAATATATACTTATAGTTTATTAAATATATAAAATAATTCAGAAAAATAAAATAAAAATATAATTAAGTGTATAAAAGTATTTTATAATTTTATAAAATACTAAATAAAAAAAATTAAAATCACAAAATAAAAATAAAAGAATAAAATATATAGATATTATACCTATAAGGGCTATAAAAGGTAAGTTGTAAAAATATACATCATAAAAATAATTAAAAATCAAAATAAAATACTACATAAAATAATAAATATTTTTCATTTAATAACCTAAATAATATCATTTACTATTTTTTTTATTTTACAAGGGATTTTTCCTTGTTGGTCCACGTGGACCAACCAGGTTGGTCTGACAGTTGACCCTGGTCAACTGTCTGACCTACTCCCTTAGCCATTGTCAGAGCCTCGGTTTTCTCCATTTTTGTCAATTTTTCCAGGCCGCTCCTTGCATTTTTTCGTGTCACAATCTTCACAGCTTTTAACCCTCGATCTCTGGTCTTTCACGCCCAGTGATTAGCTCAAGGATTGGAGCATCGTGTCGCCCGATAGACCTCGTCCTTTGGAGCGCCCCAGTCATAGAGTCAAACCCCTTATAACCTCCTCCGATTTTCTTTTGAAAATTTGAACCCCATTTGTCTGGTCCTTCGTCCCCATTTCACCCGCCTTAGATCCCTGGAGGTGACAGCTCTAGTTTGGGCTTCTTTGAGGTGGCGGAGCGGCGAGTTCCTGGGTGTTCCATCAACCTCTGGCCAACCCCCGTCGAGGTACCTTTAACCTCGGGCCCCTAGCCCTGGAGGTATTTATTTTCCCTTTTTTTCGTGCATTCATTTCGCCATAGCTTTTAGATGAAAAACCCTCAACCAATTTGGCATCTCATCGATCAAATCACGCTATCAAATCCACCTCGTCGGAGCGCATCTCTGGCGAGTACTCACATCGCCGTTCACCCTCTTCTTGAGAGCCACTGAAGGTCGAGGCATTTTGCCCTCGACCTCTTTAACTTTTCCTGCAGGTATTTGGAGCGTAAAGGGCACCTGGGGTCGATTTTGACCTCGCCGGAGATACCTGGGCCGCTCCTCCTTCTCCGACGACGCAGAGGAGCCCTGGTGTCTCCCGCCGCATTTTGAGACCTCAGGCGTAGAGAGGAGCCTCGCAGGAACCTAGTGGACCATTTTGGAGCACGTAAGACCGCCGGGGAGGCGTGCAATCACCAGAGGAAGGTCGCCACGGCGGACCTTCTTCCCTATTCATCCAGCGCATGCCTCCGCCGTCGGATCATCAAGGTCCCCCAGGCGTAGCAGGAGCCGTCCGATCAAGCGCACATGAGCCGCCCGATCATCGACGATCCATCTAATCGCAGCCGTGCGTTTTGAAGCGTCATCGCGCGAGGAGACGCGGACAAGTGGATAAGTGGATGCATCTGAACCGTCCGCCAGCGCCTTAGCATGGGAATTTTGCAAGTACACCCACGCTCTTTTTGTAATTAGTATTTAGTCTTTAAACTTTCAAGTGCCATTTAAAATATTTTGTAAACCTTATAGGTAGGCCCCTAAGCTTTTAATATTTACAAGTAGGTCCTCTGCCACGTCACCTCACGTGACCTGTTCACGTGAGGCGCGGGGCCTTTTGCAGAGAGGCCCCCGGCCTTTTATGTATTTCTTTTCAGTACCTGAACTTTGAATCATAGTGTAAAAGTTTTGGAAATTTTGCAAGTTGGCCCCCGATTATTTTTGAAATTACAGTTGGGTCCTTCCCAGGCGCGTGCAGGTCACGCGCCCTGGTGGACATTTTGCACCTATACCCGTGCGGGTTTGGAAATTTGTGTTTGGTCTATAAATTCGAATATTCAGTGTCATGTTTTGTTGGAAAAATGCATGTTTGCCCCTGGTTTTGATATTTGCACTTATACCCCTGCCAGGCATGGTTATTTTTGCTTGTTGTCTCTATTTATTTCATGCATCATATTAATTCCAAAAATCACCAAAACTTATAGGCTCCTGTTAACTTGTACTTCCACGCCATATTTTTGCATTTGATTTTTTTTGCATTTTCTTATGTATTAAAAATCAAAAACATGCATTTTAGCTACTGTCTAGCTTAGAAAATACCAAAAAATATTAGAACCTCTAGAAAAATTCCAAAAAAATCACTTACTGTCTATTTTAGCCAATTTTAGTGTCAGTCCAAAAATCACTAAATATTTCAAAAGGAAAACCTTAAAAATTAGAAAACACCTTAAAAATTCAAAAAAAGATAAAAAATTCTGGAAAACTCCAAAAAAGGAAAACTCAGTTCCTGTAGGTTCCCCATTTTATTCTCTTTATTTTAAAATTAATTTGGGAAAATTTTGATATCATTTAGCATTTTTCATTCCCATTTTAAGTTCGGTCAGTGATTTATTCTCTGTTTTCCTTTGTTTTCACTTTTGAAAATACTAAAAAGATTTTGAAAAACCCCCAAAAATCACAAAAACTGTAAAAAAGTATAAAAAGACCAAAAAGATTTTATTTCTGAATTTTTGAGCATTTTTGCATATTTTTATAAATATTCTATCCCCTCTTTTATGATATAGTTTATATATTCCATTTTTTAAAAAATATATAAAATATAAAAATAAAATATAAAATCAGAAAATTAAAAATCAAAATGCAAAATAAAAAATTTAAATTAAAAAAAATTAAATACATTTGCATAGTGTAGACAACACATCATATTCACACACACACACACTTGTGGATCTATCCTGCCTTGCTCCATGTGTTCGAACTCTCTACGTACTTATTTCTATACATCATTTATGTAGAGTTAAAAATAAATTTTAACTTCACATTTGCTTGTCATTTCTTGATTTATTGAGTGTGGGTTAATTATTGATTAAATACGAGATTCTGTAGTGGTCAAGAATTCGACTGTTGATTTGCCTTGTGAATCAATATGACCGCTCTCAATTCGGTGTTTATCAAATGGCGCTGTTTCTGGGGAGCAACATCGAATAGATCACATTTTTGTTTGATTGTGTTTATTTATCTACCATTGCTTGCTTTGTCTCTCTTATTTTTGATATTTATCTGTGAGCTTTCTGACCATCTCTTTTTGTCTTTTTGCGAGGGACCGCGGAGCGAGGCGGATCGCCTAGGGGATCCGGAGCAATCTTGGGAAGCGGAGCCGGCTTTTCTTAAGCCAAGCCGGCAGGAAAGAGCGGGAGACTTGAGAGAGAGTGCTAGAATAGTTTGCATTTTATTTCTGTGAGAGAGAGCTTTATTAATTTGTAATAATACAGGGACTTGGACTCTCAGACACTTCGGGCCCAATTTCCAGGTGTCTGTTCACCTGGAGGCCTACTGCGGATTTTCTTCGTGTTTCTCGACTGTCATTTGCCGGTTTTGTTTTCATTTTTCATTTTTTGTGTGATTGAGCCCCTAGTTTTAGGATTGCTTGCGATAGATTAGGTCCAAACACATTAATCACCCTTGCGTGCTCCTATAGAATTGTTTGAACTTAGTTCAAATTTTAAATAGTTGATCACCATCTTCGAGCCGTCGCGCCGCGAGCTCACCCTGCCGAGCGCTTCTCCTGAACTCGATTTGTCGAGAGGAGGAGGGGTGAGCCTAGACCGGACTCTAGGATTGAGGATTTGTGGTCAGCTTGTGGTGCTTCCCGCTAATAGCAATTTCTGAAACTTAGGGCGATTTCATCGGCTTTGCATTTGCATATAGATAGGTTTCAATTCTGCTGAGCATCTTTGCATGTAGAGTGCTGGAGGCAAGGTGAGCATTTCTCTTTAGCATTCATCATCGATTGCCGCTTGCATTACTTTTCCGACTCTCCCTCTGATTTTGCCAACCTAGGTGCTAAGTAAAATTGAATCCTCGTTAGACGCGTGCATTTCTCACTAAAAATCCAAAAAAAGTGATAATCAATAAAATTGGGACTGCTAATATTACTTGACCCTAAAATCCACCAAAAAGAAAAATCTTGTATTGGGGCGAGTAATTCCCTCATTGTCTTCGTTTTACATTGCTCGCGCACACGCTAAGGATTAGTGCCCAAATCCCATTTCAGCCCCCTAAGTGTGTGTGCAATCTTTGACTTCTCACCTAACTCTAAAACAGACAAGATAAAAAGACCGCTCTTTGCGATCTCTACCGAGTTGAGTAGGTGAATTGAGGGTTTGATTTATTTTCATTTTTTGTTTGTGATTGTTTTGTGTGTGTCCTAGATCGCTTCTGCGCATTTGCGCCTTTCTTCTTCACTCTCTTGACTTGGCCGCCGTGCTCTCCCGATCATTTTCCTTTTGATTTCGAGATGGACCCCTGGAGCGCTTTTTATCCGGACTTTGCGGATCCCTCGCTCACTCCAGCTGGTCCACCTCCCTTTTACCGAGAGGATCCTCCTCCTAATTTTTCTGATTTTTGTACATACCCGTCTCAGCCACAGTATCACGACTCGGAGTTTTACCCACCTCCACCCCCACCTGTATATTATCCACCTCCACCTTCACATCCACCCGAGTCTGACATGATGGAGTCACCTCCCTCGATCTCTGTGAGTGATATCTTGAACCGGATGATGGTGCGCATTGATTTGATGAATGATAATCTTGCGATCTTGAGGAATAATCAGATTAATGCTCCTTTTGTCGGGGATTCGGATTTACTTGTAGGTGATCATGGGAGTTTGCAATCACCAAAAATACAAAAAAAATGAGAAAATTTAAAAAACCAAAAAGAGTTCGGGAGACCTTTGGTTGATTCATACTGTGAGGAGAGTGCCCACTTGCCAGATCCTTTGACCACACAACCTTTCACACACTGTCCCACCTTTGATCCCGAGGATGCCGCTGTACAGACTGCTCTTGGCATTCCTCATGTATATGATGATTCCGACTTCCTCCCTTGTATGGAGAAGGTCCAAAAATTCAAAAAAAATGTTGACTAAACCTGAAGTGGTGGCTACTATTCATGAGATTATCCGTGCCCCACTTCAGCAGGCCATGACCCAATTATCTGCTCCTCTTCTCAAGAAGAGAAAGCAGAGGAGCAGATCTGAGCATCACATTCTGACCATGGCCACTGCCCACGCCATCACACACCGTCCCATTCACAGAAAGAAGAACACAGCTACCCCTTTCATCACTTGCACCATCTCTGACTATACTTGTGATCACACACTCCTGGACGGCGGTGCTTCGATTAGCATATTACCCTTCTCATTGGTACAGTCTCTTCACTTAGGGCCTCTCAAGAAAACCAGGATGATCATTCAGTTTGCTGATGGATCTATCAAGAGGCCAAAGGGTATCCTTGAAAACACCGTCATTTCTATTCAGGACACGAGCCACCATGTTGATTTTGTTGTGTTGCCCATGGAAACCTCCACAGGGAGCCGTCTCCAATCATCCTGGGACGACCATTCCTCGCCTCTGCAAGGGTCGTTATTGACTACGGATCATGAGAGATTCGCTTCCGTCCTGTTGGAGAGAGCGAAGTAGCGATCACCGCACCCACAGTTGACCAGAGACCTGCACCTGATGCACCTTCACCGATTATAGCTGACTCCGAGGCCTGTGACCGACCTGATGCTATTAGAGATGTTTGCTTAGCGACCCCTAATGAGATCCGAAGGATCCCCCGAAAGGGGAGGAAATCGGAAAGCATAGACCTCACAGTTCCTCCTCTTGGTGTGTGGCGGTGTGTTGATGAAATCCAAAGCATTTACGTGATTGATCCCATTGAGTGGCGGGCAGATACCAAGATTAGACAGGACAGACCTGATTTGACTACTTCCACTGATAAGTCCGTTTCTGATCACTCAAAAGTAAAGATGATTGAGGTCGGTTATGATGTTGGCCATTATTTTGATAGATTCAGACCTCTTGTTGAAGACAATGATTCATGTGAGAGTCTTGAGGACAAACAGAGTTCGTATACTTCCACTGATGATTTCGTTCCTTTTTATTTTGACCTGGACGAGACCTCGCAGGACGACTCCGATTACACTTCTTCCAAAGATGATGAGTTTGTCCCATTCCACTTCGATATCTGCGAGACATCCAAGGCCAGACTTGACCACACTTCTTCCACTCGTCCGTCTGCACCTTCACACCATAGGACCACCAAGGGCGAACCTAACCAGACTACTTCCATTGACCAGTTCGTCCCTTTTCAATTAGATTCCACTGAGGGCCTTCACCCTGTCGACGTTGATCGGCTTCCGTCCACTGTGGACCCCGAGACATACACCACACCAGATCTATCCCTCAGCGGTCTCGCAAGAAGGTCTGCTTTCTACCTTCTTGATCATCTGTATATCCACCTCTGTTGTACATTCTCCTTTGTATCTCTGTCTATCTCCCGTTTTGCTCGTCCACCCATTCTCGTGTTTGCCTTGCTTAGGACGCACTTTGTCCTACGTTTAGGAGGGGTGGACGAGCCGAGTGTTCTTTCTTCGTTTCATGTCATCACTCCTGTTGTTGCCTATACTTAGGTCTTCTTTTACCCTAAGTATAGGGGGAGTGATGTGTACATCCTCACGATCTCTTATTTTTTCTTCTTTTCTTCTTTTCTTCTTTTCCTTTTCCATTTTCTTTATCTATCAAAAAGGTACCGCCCCATTGTAGACAGTTTTCCATACTTAGGACATACTTTGTCCTAAGTATAGGGGGGTGTGCACCCCGAGTTGTTCTATTCTTTTTCGATCCTCTCCATTGTCTCCTCTTCTTATCTATTCTTAGGGATATCTTACCCTAAGTATAGGGGGAGACAATCTGAGTACGATCTGTTCATTCCCTCCCTTGACCCTCCCTGCGTTGTGTACAGTCTGCTATACCTAGGATTATTTGATCCTAAGTATAGGGGGGACGGTCGACTTCTCATTCGTTGTTTCATTCATTTATTTATTTATTCTTTAGACTTGCCTATACTTATTACGAGTTATGTCTTCTCTTTTCTCTCCGATCAATGAGGACATAGCTCAAGCTAAGTATGGGGGTCGTATATACTACGTATATACTTTAGCCATAACTCGTACTTTTGTATTTTCTTAATAATATGGCTAATAATTCTTTAAAATTCATTAAAAACCATTAAGAAAAAGGTGTTTTGTTCCTCAAATTCTTTTTGTATATACTGATTTATAAATCAGGTGAAAATATTTTTTGCAAAATGTTTGAAAAATAGTTTGAAAATCTTTGTGAAAATATTTTGAAAACTATTTTGAAAAACGTTTTGTTACATGTTTTCAACCTTTGTAAAAATGTGTGGTTTGTAAAATTTATTTTCTTTGTGTGAAATAAAATGTTTGAAAAATGATTTGCAAATGGTGTAAAAAATGGTTGCAAAAATGTTTTGAAAAACCTATATATACTATTTTGAAAGCCTTTGCAAAATGATTTTCAAATGTGTGTACATGTTTGTAAAATGTTTGTAAAAACTATTTTGGACTATAGTTTTAAAAAACTGTGTGAAAAGCTTGTGTCAAATAAGTTTGAGGAATATATACATCGCACCAAAATCCACTATATATATACTTATAAAAGTGATCACTTACCCTTGTAAATTCTTAAAATCCACTTCTTGTAAATATCAGAAGCACTCTCGCGTACATATTTTAACCTAGTGTTCAGCCAAAAACTTTTATTTTCAAAAATCCCAAAAAACATTTGCAAAAGTAAAATCCAAAAACATTTGAAAAATCTCTTTAAAAAATACAAAAAATGCATATGCATCATCATCTTTTCAAAAATCCATTAAAAGTTCAAAATCTTGAAAATTGCATCACAAAAATATTTTCTGCATTTGCATAGCATGAGCATTTTTTGGATTGAGTTTGATAGTTGAACAAGTCTAAATAAAATCCGGAGATTGGAGCTTGATTGGACCTTAAAATCTACCTAAAAACAGGAACCTTATAGGAACTGAGTTTGAGGTACTTCAGGTCTGGTTGACTTAATTCTTTGAGGATCACGGGACTTGGTTCAATGGATTCTTGACTGTCTAAGTAGAGTATTTCGGAGCACACGCACGACTCTTGTTGATAATGACCTAACTTGGACACATGCACCTTTCACATGGCTCAACTCAGTTGGAGTGGTGAGGGGATTGGATTTGCCGGTATGAGACGCACACAAGTGGAAACATTTGTCCTCCTCTAGGGAGGGAAGTGCACCCCAACCCGTCCAGTGATTAGGAAGTCTAAAGACAGGAGGTTGTGGGTTGCGATAAAGCTTCAAAAGAGGGATAGTCTACTGGCTCAAGAGGAAAAACTCCTTATGTAAACGCTGCTGTGAATAGTATTCAAAAAAAAAGTGTTCAGGCATGTACAAAAATAAAAAGCCTGCAAAGTATGTACAAATGTTGTAAAGCCAATAAGCAAGCTTGAGTTCCAAAGTCAAATATGTGAGCCTGCAGCTGGATGACTTGACTACACTGGTCTTGCATCCTAGGATAGGTAGCTACACTGGCTACCGTCCATTCTTCTCTTCACCCCCTCCTCTTGAGCTGGTTGCCACTTGAACTTAGAAGGGAATACCCCGCTCCTCGAGGATGGAGTTATTGGATTGGGGAATCATTGGGTTGTCGTACTGGAGAAGTCAGTTTCTTTGTCATTCTAGTTGGGGAGAGACACCATCATTTACACTGTACGATTCAGATTCATAGTCGTAAGAGTTTGCGTATGAATTGAGATATTTCTGACCTGGCTATTGAGGAGACTTGGGCAGAGTTTTGGGATTCTCAGGGACTGTTGGATTTCAAATTCTGTTCTCATTAAGGTTCCGCCCGCGCTAAAATTCCAAAGGTCCGACTTAAGCTCCAAACTTTGATTTTGTGAAGACAAATTTGATAATTAAACTAAATCCAGTTCTTCTTTTCTTTCTTCTTCTTTTGCACTTATTGCATAAGTGTTTGCTAGGGACTAGCAAAGGTAAAGTATAGGGAGATGATGAATCCACATTTCATCATCTTTATTTTATCATTTTGGCCTCAAAAACCCTAGTGAATGCCTATAAATACCCTTAATTAGAGCATATTAGCATTCATGCATGTACCTGTAAATAGTGTATAAAATACTGTAATTAAAGCCAAAATAATAGAATAAATAAAAGAAAAGAAAAAGAATAAAATATTGTAAATATTTTATGACCCGAAACCCCGAGACCTAGGCATCTTGATGAATAGGTCGACCAGAAATAAAGTAGGGGGAGATAAGGGTCAAATACCTATACTTTTTAATTCATTCTTTATTTATTTTGGGACCTATTTTTGGTTCCACCTTTTATACATCAAATAAAGAAACTTTGTACATGAAAGTTGTAGATAATTAAACAAAGAAAAATACAAAATTTATTTCATTCAAAAATAATGTAAAGATAAAAAGTTATGGTCTGAATAAAAATCCAGAATCCCAACTTCCCAGACCCGTATCTCACAAATGAAAACTCCAAATGCATCAAACTCACCTTTAATTGTATATAGAATAAAATAAGCTATTTAATGGTGGTGGTTTCGCATTTGGCAGAGCTACGATTTGAAAGTTGAGTTTTGAACCCTCATTGTATACTTGTACAGATTAAACTATTCAATTTATTATTTATTCATTATTGTTGTATTTTTATATTTTTATAATTTTGTAAATATTACTTATAATATATTTGTATATTAAAATCAGAATAAAAATGCAAAGAAAACTTAAATAAAAATACCTATATATATAAAATACATAGGTACTATACCTATAAATATACATATATAATATATACACTTATATTTTATTAAATATACAAAATGATTCAGAAAAATAAAATAAAAATATAATTAAGTGTATAAAAGTATTTTATAATTTTATAAAATACTAAATAAAAATAAATTAATTAAAATCACAAAATAAAAATAAAATAATAAAATATATAGATATTATACCTAGAAGGGCTATAAAAGGTAAGTTGTAAAAATATACCTCATAAAAAAAAATAAAAATTAGAATAAAATACTACATAAAATAATAAATATTTTCATTTAATAACCTAAATAAAATAATATCATTTACTATTTTTTTATTTTACAAGGGATTTTTCCTTATTGGTCCACGTTGACCAACCAGGTTGGTCTGACAGTTGACCCCGGTCAACTGTCTGACCTACTCCCTTAGCCATTGTCAGAGCCTCGGTTTTCGCCATTTTTGTCGATTTTTCCAGGCCGCTCCTTGTATTTTTTCGTGTCGCAATCTTCACCGCTTTTGACCCTCAATCTTTGGTCTTTCACGCCCAGTGATTAGCTCAGGGATTGGAGCATCGTGTCGCCCGATAGACCTCGTCCTTTGGAGCGCCCCAGTCATAGAGTCAAACCCCTTATAACCTCCTCTGATTTTCTTTTGAAAATTTGAACCCCATTTGTCTGGTCCTTCGTCCCCATTTCACCCGCCTTAGATCCCTGGAGGTGACAGCTCCAGTTTGGGCTTCTTCGAGGCGGCGGAGCGGCGAGTTCCTGGGCGTTCCATCAACCTTCGGCCAACCCCCGTCGAGGTACCTTTAACCTCGGGCCCCTGTCCCTGGAGGTATTTATTTTCCCTTTTTTCGTGCATTCTTTTCGCCATAGCTTTTAGATCAAAAACCCTCAACCAATTTGGCATCTCATCGATGAAATCACGCTATCAAATCCACCTCGCCGGAGCGCATCTCCAGCGAGTACTCACATCATCGTTCACCCTCTTCTTGAGAGCCACTGGAGGTCGAGGCATTTTGCCCTCGACCTCTTTAACTTTTCCTGCAGGTATTTGGAGCGTAAAGGGCACCTGGGGTCGATTTTGACCTCGCCGGAGATACCCGGGCCGCTCCTCCTTCTCCGACGTCGCAGAGGAGACCTGGTGTCTCCCGCCGCATTTTGAGACCTCAGGCGTAGAGAGGAGCCTCGTAGGAACCTAGTGGACCATTTTTTAGCGCGTAAGACTGCCGAGGAGGCGCGCAATCACCGGAGGAAGGTCGCCACGACGAACCTTCTTCCCTGTTCATCTAGCGCGTGCCTCCGCCTCGGATCATCAAGGTCCCCCAGGCGTAGCAGGAGCCGTCCTATCAAGCGCACCTGAGCTACCCGATCATCGACGATCCATCTAATCGCGGCCGTGCGTTTCGAAGCGTCATCGCGCGAGGAGACGCGGACACGTGGATAAGTAGATGCATCTGAACCGTCCGCTAGCGCCTTAGCGTGGGAATTTTGCAAGTACACCCACGCTCTTTTTGTAATTAGTATTTAGTCTTTAAACTTTCAAGTGCCGTTTAAAATATTTTGTAAACTTTATAGGTAGGCCCTTAAGCTTTTAATATTTACAAGTAGGTCCTCTGCCACGTCACCTCACGTGACCTGTTCACGTGAGGCGCGGGGCCTTTTGCAGAGAGGCCCCCAGCCTTTTATGTATTTCTTTTCAGTACCTGAACTTTGAATCATAGTGTAAAAGTTTTGGAAATTTTGCAAGTTGGCTCCCGGATATTTTTGAAATTACACTTGGGTCCTTCCCAAGTGTGTGCAAGTCACGCGCCCTGGTGGACATTTTGCACCTATACCCGTGCGGGTTTGGAAATTTGTGTTTGGTCTATAAATTCGAATATTCAGTGTTGTATTTTGCTGGAAAATTGCATGTTTGCCCCTGGGTTTTTGATATTTGCACTTATACCCCTGCCAGCCTTGGTTATTTTTGCTTGTTGTCTCTATTAATTTCATGCATCATATTAATTCCAAAAATCACCAAAAAATTCACATAGGCTCTTGTTAACTTGTACTTCCACGCCATATTTTTGTATTTGATTTTTGTTGCATTTTCTTATGTATTAAAAATCAAAAACATGCATTTTAGCTACTGTCTAGCTTAGAAAATACCAAAAAAATTAAAACCCCTAGAAAAATTCAAAAAAATCACCTACTATCTATTTTAGCCTATTTTAGTGTCAGTCCAAAAATCACTAAAAAATTCAAAAGGAAAACCTTAAAAATTAGAAAACACCTTAAAACTTCAAAAAAGATAAAAAATTCTAGAAAACTCTAAAAAATGAAAACTCAGTTCCTGTAGGTTCTCCATTTTATTCTCTTTATTTTAAAATTAATTTGGGAAATTTTTTATATCATTTGACATTTTTATTCCCATTTTAAGTTCGGCCAGTGATTTATTCCATGTTTTCCTTTGTTTTCACTTTTGAAAATACCAAAAAGATTTTGAAAACCCCCAAAAATCACAAAAATAGTAAAAAAGTATAAAAAGACCAAAAAGATTTTATTTCTGAATTTTTGAGCATTTTTGCATATTTTTATAAATATTCTATCCCCTCTTTTATGATATAGTTTATATATTCCATTTTTTAAATATATATATATATAATATAAAAAGAAAATATAAAATCATAAAATTAAAAATCAAAATAAAAAATAAAAAATTAAATTAAAAAAATTAAAATTAAAAACCCACAAAAATATTTACATTTGCATAGTGTAGACAACACATCACATTCACACACACACACACACACACACACTTGTGGATCTATCCTGCCTTGCTCCCTGTGTTCGAACTCTCTACGTACTTGCTTCTATACATCATTTATGTAGAGTTAAAAATAAATTTTAACTTCACATTTGCTTGTCATTTCTTGATTTATTGAGTGTGGGTTAATTGTTGATTAAATACGAGATTCTGTAGTGGTCAAGACTTCGACTGTTGATTCGCCTTGTGAATCAATACGACCGCTCTCAATTCTGTGTTTATCAGCAGACCCCACCGACTACCTCTGTAAGCCCCCGGTGAGACCACCTCTGCAAGCCCCCACCACCCCCTCTGCAAGGAGTCACGATGGTCGTGGGATATTTTTTTATTTAGGTTAATTCTAGCCGTTAGATCGTTGATTGGTTAGATTAACTCAATCATCTGGTTGGGTTAATCTAATAAAGTAATGGAAGGTTATAGGTGTAAGATGGTACACTTATTCAGGGTTATGAGTGATTTGTGATTTTACAGGATTATGAATGTTATTACGAAATTACTCAGGATTATGGGTATAAAAATCCCTTGATTTAAATTATTTCAGATGTTACCCGACAATAAATATTCACAACCGATGAGTCACCAAGACTATACTAATCAAGAAGACTTCTTCGGCAAGGAGTCGGGGAAATATTCCAAGAAATAAAATCATCTCCCGATCGATATCAAGAAAAATAAAACTGAATGAAAACTCGATATCCAACCACGAGTGAAGAAACCATTACCTTAATCATGCAAGCTTAAGGTCATCCGCGTGTCCCCTTCACAATCGTGTGACCGAATCAATCCTTCGAATCACATAGAGAAGAAAAACCCAATGAAAGTATGTATCATAGTCATTGATTCGCACCTTGAAAGAATAAAATAACATATTGATCGTGAACTTGTCTTTGCTAAGTTGTTTCCTTTCTAATCGAGCTTCCCCATGACAACCATGCCTCCAAGAACCTCCCTTCTTTTCTCTCAGTCGCTATGGAGTGGAGGAGAGGGTTAGGGTTACAATGGATGTCATTAGAGACAAAGGAATCTTTAAGTAGGTGAATAATGTAATCCCTTGTTTGCCTGATATTACATATTTATGAAAAATGCCACAGCACCAAAACGTGCATAACTTGAGTTATAGGTGTTAGAATTTTGCATTCTTGAACTCGTTGGAATCGGCTCGATGAGCAGGGATAAAGCTAGGATTGTTGGTTCAGGGGGCCAAATAGAATAGAAAGATATTTTTTTAATATGTACAAAGATTTCTTTTACTTAAGATGCAAAATTTATTTTGACTTCATATCTTACCATTTTAAAAATATTAAGGAGTTATTTTTATACATATTACACTATTTTTAAAAATACGAAAAGAAAGATTTGAATAATAAAATTACCAGCGTACTTATTACATTAAAAGTATGACTTGTATACCAATAGTTTTCATACAAAAATTATGATTGCAAGGGGATATTCTTATTCTTTATAATTTAGAATTGTTCTTGACAGAAAAAAATTAATCGTGTTATAATTTTTCATAAGAAAATAAAAGAGATCGAATAAACCTTTATGTTAAGATATTTAAAACACGCTCTCTTTGATTTTGAATCAAACTCATCTATAATTGATCCCTTGAAAATTTCCCTACAACTTTTTCTCAATGTATGTTAATAAACAATTTTTGGAAAAAGTATCTTCCATCTTATTACAAAGCATACTTTCATGATTTTCATATGCAAATAGATTTATTTTTAATAATATATGATATAATTTTACAACTTCTTTCACTATATTTAGTATAATTTTAATGATATTAGTACATTTAATATAGTTATATGATTATTTTATCCAATACACATTTATTTAAACTAATTTATGGAGCATTTCTAGTATTACTCATATGTGATTAGTATCCATTGTACATATGTGTATGTTTTTTTATATAACATGTTAACATAGTTTTAGTATCCGTTAAAATGCATATCTGCATTTTTATTCATACTTAAAAACAAATAAGATACTGTAATATTTATATTTGTATCCATCAGATTGCATTCGTACATATAATATTTGATATACAATTAGTTTATCAATGGAAATAATTTATACAAGTGTATATATATTATTATAACTTTTAATCCAATCCAATTTAAAATGTAAAATATATGTATTTTACCATAGTAGTATAATTTCTTCTTAAAAATAGATGCATATTTTATTTTGATTAGTGATCATTGGCTTCAACTAGATATATTTTATTATAAGGAAAATAAAGTACTCCATTATAGTGCATGTGCGTAACTTCAAAGAATCAACATGATACCATCATTTTGTCAATTATAAATAGAGTGTCAAAGTTCCTAATTAATATTTTTTTATAAAGCATTCCAGCAGTATTATAGTTAACAAATTGAAAATTCTGAAATAAAAACTCCTTTTCATACTCAAAAACTGTTGGCATCGTTATAACAATAGATGAACAACTAAAATTAACATTCCACTCTATTACTTCTTCTATGATTTAGCAAAAACTCAAACGTCTACTCTAAAATCATGAAAATCACAAGATATAAATAAACTTATTGAGAATTTGATAATGTAGGATAAATATGTGCATCCGTATAAGGTAAAATGATTATTATCATAAAAAACAAGTTAATGTCAACAAAATTTTCATATACATGTATTAATATTTTAATTGGCATCTATCGATAAATCAATTGAAAAAATACTAAATCAAAAAATAAATTCGATGATGTTGATGCATGCGCGCACTTCTTGCGAACAACGAAGGAAGGTTGGATCAAATCAATATAGGCGAAGGTCGGGACGATGTTGAAATAGCTACGTTGGAGTTGTGACACGGTATATTTATCGAAATCTACTTCGTTTGCGTTGTTGATACCAGGAAAGGGAAGATGGTAAAGATGTTGTTCTGAAATCGGGAAATTGGAATTAAAAAGAGAGGAGAATATGTAGGCGGATCTGTATTATGGAAATAAATATTGGCAATAACGTGAAACTAACCTTCTCATGAGCTAATCGCGCCCACAACTTGGAGACATATAAACAAATTTTTTTTTTAATTTTGAATATTTGAATATCAAAAATCTCTTGAGCACAATGGAGGTGATGTCATAATAGGGAGGGAGGCATGGGAGAGAATCGTCTCATTTCCCCTAATTTTAGGGAATGAGGGGTGGGGAATTTATTTTCCCAAAAATTAGGGAGGTTAGTACGAACCATTTTGCTTGAAAATAGGAAGGCATGGGATATCATTTTCCAACGGGAGGGGGGCCAAGGAAGGTTGCTCCTAAAAATAGGGAGGGGAGGTGTGGAGTGACGGGGAGGCCTGGCCCCCTCCCGCCCCCCACTACCTCCGTCCCTGTCGATGAGATTCTTCTTTTTTGTATTTTGCAACTATATATGCCTTGTATATGTTGTTTTTGCTGCAAGAGATTCTCGTCATTTTCTTGAAGATCCATTTGTAGCTTAAAAAACTTTCCTCTAATTTGGTAACTTGACAAGCTCCCATATTTGATTCTCGTAAAGATCCTCCATTTTCACGTTAATGGAAACAATCCATTGTCCATATCATGCTCCTACAATAGCCTCCTTATATATGGACAACTCGAAGGCTTTACCTCATCAACAACTTGTAATGCAAATGCAGCCATGTCCTCAAAGTTGTATCTCTGAGGAGGTTGTATCTCTGTGTGAGGTTTGTTAATGACAATGTTTTTAGACCTCTCCTATGGTTTCTCAACTTTAGGTTGTTGAGCACCAACCTGATAAAAAAAGATGCAAGATCAAGTGCTTTGTCACTATGTGATTACAATACAAACTATATATATATTCATAGATATAATCACATGGACCTAAATCAACAAACTAGACGCTCGAGTGAATCATAAAATCCTTATCAAAGTTGACATCGATACTAACAATTATTGTATGCTCAAGAAGGGGACACATACTCTATACATTCATTCATTCACCATAAACCTGTAAATCCCCTCTCTTTTCCCTTGATTCTAAACTTTCCTTTACTAACATGGTAATATGCAACACAATCATAGACACGTTCAACAAAGATCTCAATATGATTAACAAGTCATATCTCAATGAATATCTTGCAATCATTAGCGGATGCAAGAATTCTAATCACCAAGTAACACGATATTCACAGCTTCAACCCATAATGCCTTATCAAGAACATCAATTGAGATCTTACAACTTTCGCTCTAAAAAAAGTAGATCATGCATTCTGCAACTCCGATATGTTGTTTCTTTCTTTGTCCATGTGGTGTCTCACAACATCCTCCTCTCCGTAGAACTCTTAGATCCTGATGAAATAGTTCCAAGCCATGTTTAGTGCACATATCTTGACCCTCTTTGAAGCCTGATACTCCACTAAGATCTTCCACTATCTGAAAATCTTGAATTCTTGTGCATCATCGCAAAGTACCAAACCATCTGGAATAATAGATAAAATATTCCTCCTGAAAGTGGAAAGTGGAAGGGCCCTTAGTAGTCGGTATGCAAGTGTCTCCTTCGCTTGTAAACAACTTTGTTAAAATATCGCCAATGTTATTGTCTAAACACACAATGTTAACATAACTTGAACTTAGAGTCTTTAAGATCTTGGAGAAAATCTTTCTAATTGAGTATGTTCGTCATGTTCTCAGTTATATTCCATTGTTGTATATACCACAATTTGGATTCAAAACTCAGGACTTGGGATGCAGCAACAATTGAATTAGTAATTGTATACCCTTGAAGATGAAGACAGACGGACAAAACCTTCCTTGGCAACCTCCAAAACACTTTATATAGCCTTATAGTTATACACTGTAGAATTCAAACTCTAAGAATATAATATTCTTCCTCAAGTCTAGAACATGACAAACTTCAAATACTACCCTCACCATCCCACCATGCATCTTGATTTTCATAGAACTGATGCTAATAATCTTGCATTGTATGTCACTCCTCGTGATGATGTTTCCACCAATGGTTCATAAGTGTAGAACCGATCACGATGAGGTGTAGGAACAACCAAAAAATTCATGCATCTATAGAATACATTTGATCCATGATGATGAGCTCGTAAACATCATCCGATTCATCTCTTTTGAGCTGGTACATGAAGATGAGTACATTGACGGCATTTGAATCATCTCTCTATTGAGATACTACGATGATCATGGCCTCAATTTTCTTCTTATGACAATCCCTCTTCCAATAGTCAAGTTCCTTTTAGTAGTTGCAAACATCTTTCGAAATGATCTTTATGTTTACTTTGCTTTTTCCTTCTTTTGATAATTCTTTGTGGCACTGTCTCTTTTCATTAATCATAACCAACCCCACAGTCTGTGTGTCTCCATATTTCATTTATGTCGTATGAAAAAGTTCACAAGTAGGATGACTCGATTGAACTTCTTTTAGGGTCATCTCTTCTTTATCAACCATAATGACTAAACTAAATTCTCAAACGATAGCACCAACAAAACAAAACAAAATCAAAACAACATTTGCATACTCTACTCTTGCATCTGTCTCTCAATTCTAAAAGTAATGCATCTAATCGATCTACATGATCCTTAATAGGGGCACCTTCTTGCATACAAAGCAAGAAAAATTTTGCTTCAGTAACAACTTATTGGATAGAGATTTCATCATATATAGATTCTTTAGCCTTAACACAGATTTGTGACAATCTTTTCTTTGGTGATTTCTGCAATAATCTCGTCAATCACACACAATATGATTGTCGAGTGTACTTTTTCTTCTTCCCCCCAACAACTCTGCGAGCTTTAGCACATTTGCCCTATCTTTTTCCAAAGGTGTCATACACCCTACTTCTTGAGAAGGACATGCATCTTGACTTGTCAAAGAACAAAATTGCTTCCACCGATGAACTTCTCAATGTTCATATTTGGCTCGGCTCTAAGTGGGAGGCAAGGGAAAATTCTATCATCTCAGAGTGTGACTAAAGCCTAAAACTAGTTGAAGCGAGAAATTCTAACTTCTCTTATATTCCGAGCTGGAAAAAAAGAGCGTGTGTCATATTGAGATGAGGAAAGATAGATATCTTAATACAAGGGTCAGATACAGAGCAAGGAACACCGGCTTCGATAAAGCACCGAAGTGAAGAGACACTATACGATAATTGCATGGTTATTGGTTAATGGTTGCTTTTCTCTCAATGCTGTACAGCTCAGGCAAGGTAGGTATTGGAAGGCAGTCGGAAGGGCAAATAGAGGCATGCATTCCAAGCAAGAGCCATTGCGATCAGAAAAACACTTAAAGTAAGATTTTACCTACTCCTTGCTTTAGACGAGAGCTTGAACGCTCTGATACTCATTTTTTTGCATGTTGTGGAAAAATGAAACACAACAAACACATAGATAAGCAAGCAATAAACAACCAGAACATGAAATTTAAAGTGTATATCCACACATAATCTACATCCTAGGCAATGGTAGCGGATCTTTTTCTATACAGTGGAAGAATTGTAGTATGAAGGATAATTCAAAATACTAACCCTAAGGGGTTTATATAGTACCCATATAGGCAGACACCCTTAATCCCAATACAGATAGGATATGGAACCCAGATACAAATAAGATCTCAATCCTAAGACAAATAGGATAGGTGAGGATTCAAGGCATCTCAACAATGCATAGTCAGTTACATCAACAACCGTAATGCACATACATTTCTAATCAGCGATGAATCATGCTCTTGTCATGACAAATTCATCTCCCGCAACAACTGATGTTCTTTCTCATGTATTTGAACATCATCCTCACTCTTGGTAATTCCAAGAGTGTTTACAATGTCCTATCCTAAAAGAAGACCGTCTCTACCAGTTTTATGCCTTCTTTCACCATATTCCGTACAAGTACGATGCAACAAGTAAAATTAATATAATTTACCCATGCGCATTTAAACAATTCCATAAAACATTTTATGATAAAGAAAATGTGACGGCATTGTTTTGGTATCCATCAAATGTCTATTCACATTTTATGATAAAGATACGTTAAAACGTATATTTGTATGGGTTAAATGAGGTTGCCCCATGAGGGAAGCTAACTTGGCTCCCCCGCGCTATTTCGTCCTGTTTTTTTTATTGTTTTTTCAAAATTTCCATGAATATTCATCACTATATCCCTATATCATGCTATTAAAATTTCGTGCGAAACAGAGACCCGCACGGCCTCCATCCAGACAGTTATTTTTTAACGATAACAAAATTGCTAAAAACGACCCTTCTAGATGGAGGTCGTAGGAGTCTCTGTTTCATGCAAAATTTGAATGACATAATATAGGGATATATTAATGAAAAACCACAGAAGAAATTTCAAAAACAAATAAAAAAGAGGGTGAAACGGTGTGGGGGGAGCCAAGTTAGCTCCTCCATGAGGGCAGCCCCATTTTACCCTATTTGTATTAATAGTCAACAATCTGCATCTCCAATTAGAAGTGTTATAACGTAGTGGTTGTGAACCCCTGCACCGATTGCATCTCAAGGGGATGCGCAACTACTAAGACTCTACCAAGGATCAAAAAACTGCTAAGAAACATTCCTGAAACAATAAAAAATAAAACCAGCTACTCAATCCCTCATTCTTTCACAAAGTTGATCCATGAAAGCGGCGAAGAAAGAAAGATTCAACTTCTTAAGGATCTTAGATGAAAAAGCGCGCTTCCTTACCTTCCCGTCTCCATTGTACAAGTGGAAGCATTGTTCATCCTTGTATAATATGGAAGATAGAAAGAAATGAAGCTCAGTTGAATCAAATATAAATTTGATCGGTTTCTATCTGTTGGACATAATCTAGATTTATACACCTTCTCAAACTAGCATTCATAATAGATGAGAGTCATGAGACTGTGGCAAAGGTGGGTCGCCATCTAACTCCAGACAATATCACACATATGTGTGTAAAATATCCAAGCATCAAATATATCAAATTATAGCTCTGTAAACAGTAATGCACGCTCTCCCACCAACAGTAACAGGACACATAATATGAAAATCATCTGAATGCGCCTTCCACAGCTCCAAGACATGCATATATGCCTAGAAGAAACTAGGGCATACATGGCCTTAAGAAAGGCCCAGGCGAGCTTCCATTGCATGATGCATGTCTGGTGGTTGGAAATTTTCAGAATCACGGGGATCTGCAAAAACCAAAAAGGAAAAAAAAGCAGAAGTCAGTTCATCCAGATTCCTTTATAAAATCTTTGGATGTAGCTTTTGCCATCATTTTGAAAAATCAGATTAAACCATCACAAGCCGAAAGCTGAGCACCTTAGGGCAACAGTACACGTTGTCATGTAAATAGTATTTTTTTCCAGACAAGCAATCATGATGAAATAACAATTATCAACATTCACTTTAAAATGTGCACAACAATATGATTGATTTCTACTCATCTTAACAAAAATGTCAAAAGATTCCCCCAATAAGAGTTCGATAGTGATGACATATGCAGATAAATGGTGACACTTTATTGCATAGGCTTTCATATTGGGAATATATATTAATCTCAAGCAGTAAAACTTGCATAGAATCTGCTGCCCTTTACAGTTTACACTTACACTCTGAATTCCAATCAGAAGACTTCATTGCCAATGGTATTTGTCACAGGCATGTGCCCGAGGCTAAGAAATGTGCACTATTTTTAATTTTGCAAGCAAGCAGCTACCTAAGTTAGCCATCATTTCCAGTTATGTGGATCTTAAGTAAAGAAAATGTTGAAATATACCTTGAAGCACCAATCCGATTGCGATCCAAGTAGTTTTTTGTAAATGGATCTTGGCCGAACCGAATAATGGATTCAATTAGGATCCGTTTACCGACTACCCCTATACATATGTATTGTCGAGTTAAAGCGTGGGTTATCAAAGAGTCATTCCAGCAGAGCCACCACCTCATAGGGTTCCTATAATTATACTCTTGTTCTCTCTCATAGTGGAACCTCTCTTTGCCCGTGATTTTTTCCCTGCTACACCGGTGGGATTTTTCCACATAAATCGTGTGTGTTCTCCGTGGTTGATTGCGTGTTTGGATCATCTTCGGCAAACTGGTATTAGAATGAACTCTCTAGAATGTATTTGATCTATAGAGTCGTCTCAAGTTTCATCCAAAGGTGGTGCACGATACATGCTCACTTTTATAGATACATGCTCACTTTTATAGATGATTACTCCAGAAAGGTCTGGATTTACATCCTTAAATCCAAAGACGAGGTGTTTACACACTTCAAGCAGTGGAAAGTATTACTAGAAAAGCAGACCGGGAAAAGAATCAAGAAGCTACAGACAGATAACAGCCTAGAATTCTGCTCAAAGGAATTCATGATTGTTGCAAGAATGAAGGCATCGCGGGACACCGTAACAGTCAGACATGCTCCTCAGCAAAATGGAGTCGCAGAACGCATGAATAGTGCCCTGCTAGAGTGAGCCAGATGTATGTTGTTGAATCCTGGATTGAAGAAATATTTTTGGTTGGTCTACATATGCACATGTTAGTCAAGGAAAGCTGGAACCTAATCCCGTTAAGCGCATATTTCTTGGGTATGCGCTTGGTGTGAATGGACATAGATTGTGGTGTCTTGATCCGAAGTCGCGGAAGTTGATGATTGAGAAAAATGTTATGTTTAATGAGTATGCTATTTTATCTCCCGAGTATAGTTATGTTCATTCTTCTGATGCAGATACAGATGTGAGTACCGACAAGCATGTGGAGCTTGAGGTTAAACCAGTCCAACTACATCATGGTCGCCTATCTAAATCAGAAGAAGATGATAAGAGTTCAACATGCGAAGATGAGTGCACTGCAAATAGGCGAGGACAAAGCAGATCAAGCCACCCTCCAGATTTGCGGATTTCAACTTCACATATGCACTATCCGTTACAGAGGAAACATGTGATGTAGGAGAGCCAAACAGATTTTCAGAAGCCATTTCATCACAGTACTCTGCATAATGGTATGCAGTAATGAATGAGGAGATTGCATCTACTGCATCTCTTCCGGTTCACTAGAAAGCTAACCTAAACGTGCGAGCGGGAGTGAGGAGCGTAGACGAGGTCTGAGAGCTGTAGCGGTAAAGCTCCAACGAGTTCTCAAGTGCCAAATCCGACGAGTTGAGCTCTTTTATATAATAGCGGACGATAGGCGAAGTCGAGTTGAGTTCAGAACCGTAGAAAGAAAGAGGAGAAAAAAGGAGCTAGAACGCTAGTCGAAGCGAGCAATTCACAAGGGGAGGTCCAACCGCGCCCAATCTCCCAAATTCTTATAGTAATAGATATCAGATTAGAGGTCACCTTAACGACATACTTGCAACTGCATTTAACTTTTCGTCACATATGTAGTTCTTCAACCGCATGGATTGTCGAAGTTGGTAAAGACCCACCCCTTGTTTCAGTCATAATGGGACCCCGGGACATTGGCTTCCGCCAACAATGAACTCCCCAGGACCCGCACATATTCTACATTATAGCCTGCAACTAATTCAACTTCCGCTTCTAGGAGATCAAATGGAGCTAGATTAGCTTCTGTTAAAAATCAGATGTGAACCCTTATCCAACCACCACGTCGACAGAAGGTGATTGGTTGCAAGTGGATTTACAAGAAGAAAGAAAACATCTCTGGATTTATCGATGCAAGTACAAGGCAAGACTAGTTGCCAAAGCCTTTGGCCGGGAGGAGGATATCAACTACAATGATTTCTTCTCACGTGTGGTAAAGCACACCTAAATATGAGTTATACTAGTTATTGTTGCCATGAATAACTTGGAGTTGGAGCAGCTGGATATGAAGACAACATTCTTACGTGGAGACCTTGAGGGCATGTTTGGTTGCTGGGTTGGACTGGGTTGGGTTGGGTTGGGGTA
This sequence comes from Ottelia alismoides, assembly GCA_037367405.1. Taxonomy (NCBI): domain Eukaryota; kingdom Viridiplantae; phylum Streptophyta; class Magnoliopsida; order Alismatales; family Hydrocharitaceae; genus Ottelia; species Ottelia alismoides. Next base: position 195,168 of record JAZKJV010002304.1, on the reverse strand, counting down.
CCCCCGTGAATAGTAAACATGGCCTCAAATTTCAGCGAAATTCGGTCGAATTTCTGTCGAATATCGATATCCAGTCGAAATCCAAATTCGACCGAAACGACCGAAATGACCGAAATATGGGGTCCTAGTACAAAAAATGACCGAAATGACCGAAATTTCGGTCGAAATTCCACCGAAATTTCGGTCGAAATTCTATTTTGGTCGATACCGAAATGGTGACCGAAACCGACATTTAAGGCCTTGATAGTAAATTGTACCCCCGTGAATAGTAAACATGGCCTCAAATTTCAGCGAAATTCGGTCGAATTTCTGTCGAATATCGATATCCAGTCGAAATCCAAATTCGACCGAAACGACCGAAACGACCGAAATATGGGGTCCTAGTACAAAAAATGACCGAAATGACCGAAATTTCGGTCGAAATTCCACCGAAATTTCGGTCGAAATTCTATTTTGGTCGATACCGAAATGGTGACCGAAACCGACATTTAAGGCCTTGATAGTAAATTGTACCCCTGTGAATAGTAAACTGTGAGGAGGATTGAGAGGGTTGGAAGGAGGGGTACACCAGTGTACCCCAACCCAATCCAATCCAACCCAGCAACCAAACAGGCCCTGAATATCAAAAGATTTACATACGTCAATCTGAAGGATTTGCAGTCAGGGAAAGGAAGATCATGTGTGCATGTGGCGGAAATCTCTTTATAGACTAAAACAATCAGCGAGATAGTGGTACAAATGCTTCAACTTATTTATGATTGCACAAAGTTTTACCATGAACAGTTATGATGTGTGTGTCTACTTTAGATACCTTCCTAATAGGTCTAATATTTTTCTGTTGTTATATGTTAATGATTAGGCGCGGGCATTGGATCAGGCCGGGCTGACCAATTTACATATCCACAAAAATCCATTTAGTCCACGAATATAAGACACATGCCTGCCCAAGCCAATTTAATTTCGGATCGGGCTTAGCCCACTTATAATCGGACTTGGTTTCATTTTAGAATCCCAAGTCCGGCCATTTATCCCACAAGCTAATTGAGCAACGTAGAAATGAAATTCAATTACCTTTAAAATAGTAGATTGATTAATGCATTTGGTTAATAAAATTTAAAATGGAAAGTATTGTGGCTACGAGTCCATGATGTTCTCAATTACCCGTTATAATTTATCAATCAATATATTATCTTGAAATACAAATCTAATCATTACATATGAGCAATTATCTACAATATACTATATGTTGTCAATATGCATAAATTTTGAATTTTGTATATCATACTACTATTGTTATTATTTAGACATGAGTTTGTGTTATATACAGTAATACATTTCAAAAAAAAACAAAAATGTTATTGGGGCCAATCGGGTCAAATCAAGCCTACAAAAAAATCAATACCAAAGCCCATGCCTATTTAGTTGCGATCCTGACTAGGCCAAGATTGTTTCAGGCTAAAGTTCTAAAGTAAAAAGCCTAATCTTAGCGGGTCGAGTACCCACAAGCCCATTGGGTACTCGGCACATTGCCCATGCTTATTGATGGCATCAAGAAATAAATCTGAGGTGAACAGATTGAAGTCCCAACTTGGTGGAGAGTTAGAGATGAAGGATCTTGGTGCAACCAAGAAGATACTTGGCATGGAGATACACATGGATCGCAAGGCTGGGAAGTTACGTTTGAGTCAAAAGAGCTGCTTGCAGAAGGTTTTGGAGCATTTGGGCATGTTAGATGCCAAACCAGAGAAGATACCACTTGGCTCTCATTTCAAGTTATCCGCAAACATGTCACCACTGACAGAGGACAAACACGAGTACACGTCACGAGTTCCTTACATTAGTATCATTGGGACCATCATGTATGCCATGATAAGCATGCACCCAGACATCGCCAAGCAGTCAGTCTTACGAGTGTGTGTGTCAAATCCACGAAAAGGTCACTGGCTTGCATTGAAGTGGATTCTGAGATACCTACAAGGTACCATTAGGTTTTATCTTTAGTTTGGGAGAAGTAGTGATGGAGTAGTTGGTTTTGTTGATGTTGACTATGTAGATGACCGTGACAAGAGAAGATCCATGACATACTATGTGTTCAATATTGGTAGATGTGCAGTTTCAAGGAAGATAACATTGAAGCACACAGTGGCCTTACTACTATAGAGGCTGAGTACATGGCAACAACCGAAGGAATCAAAGAAGCAATTTGGTTGAGAGGATTATTCGACGAGCTTAGTCTCGATCAAAAAACAGTTGTCCTCCACTGTGATAGTCAGTGTGCTATGCATCTGAGGAAAGATCAGATATACCTTGGAAGAACAAAGTACATCGATGTCCGCTAGCACTTCATCAGAGATGTACTCACAGAGGGCCACATTCAGATAAAGAAGATTGCTATTGCAAACAATCCAACAGACATTGTGACGAAGCCAATGCCACTAACCAAGTTCACAACTTGCGTGGACTTGGTTGGTATTTCTCGTACGCAAAGGCCCTATTCGACAAAGAGAGAATTCCCGCGCAACATCTATGTGGAGTTCAAGTCGAAGTGAAGATTTGTTGAAATATGCCTTGATAAGGATTTTTGGATCCGTTTAACAATGTCCCCTAATTATATTATAGTTTTAAAAAGTGGGTTATCCGAAAGTCTCATTCCGGAGTGGTTGTCTCCTAGGGTTCTTGTATATGTACTCCTACTTTCTCTCATAGTGGAACCTCTCTTTACCCGTGATTTTTTCCTGCTACACTAGTGGGGGTTTTCCACGTAAATCATGTGTTTTCTCTGTGGCCGATTGCTTGTGGTTGAATGCATGTTTAGATCATCTTCGACTAGGTTGGTATTTCTCTTATGCAAAGGCCCTATTCGACAAAGAGAGAATTCCCGTGCAACATCCATATGGAGTTCAAGTCAAAGTGGAGATTTGTTTGAAATATGCCTTGATAAGGATTTTTGGATCTGATTAGGACACGTTTAACAATTTTCCCTAATTATATTATAGTTTTAAAAAGTGGGTTATCCGAAAGTCTCATTCCGGAGTGGTTGTCTCCTAGGGTTCTTGTATATGTACTCCTATTTTCTCTCATAGTGGAACCTCTCTTTACCCGTGATTTTTTCCCTGCTACACCAGTGGGGGTTTTCCACGTAAATCATGTGTTTTCTCTGTGGTTGATTGCTTGTGGTTGAATGCGTGTTTAGATCATCTTCGACAACAAACTATTACCGAATCTGCCCTCTATCACACAACTTGGTTTGGAACTTTGGAAAATATAGGGGTTGAATGATGATGTTTTAGTATTACGAGAATCATATACCTAGTGAAACCAATCTGAACACCAAACCACCACCACCAAACCTTTTCAAACTTTAAGTATTGTCGCCCACATGGATTAATGGCTTCCACAGATTTAATTGGGGTTATAACTTAACATAGATCTGAAAAAGATATATCTCCCTTAATAATCTTCCTCCATTTGTTTGGTACTTCCCCTCCATACTTACAAAGTCGTTTCAGATTTCTCACACCGCCAAATTGGAGAATTAAATGGCATCCTATAGAAATGTCCAACCATTTTATGGCCAAGTTTCCCTCATTTTTGTCTTCGTCGTGTACGGTGTACCACAATAATATTCTCTCTGATCAGTGTAGGAAATATCGATTTTGATATCGTATTGGTCCGTCCGGAAAAGGATATATCCGACAATATCGGTAGAACTATCGGAAATGGCTAAAAAAATCATTTTTGTTGTTTTTCAGGAATTAAGATCACCCAAGATATTAAAACAACAAATAACCTACAAATGCACATTTATATCACACATATCAGTCATTTATACCCCATATATCGTACATATCGGTCATATCGAGCATATCGATGTTAATGTTGATTCCAGACTTATATATATTGGGAATGGATTTAATCCAAGTTCTTATAACATTAAATAACTTATAAATATACACTTAGATGACACATATAGATCATCTATGAACCCTTATATCGCACATATCGGTCATATCAAATATATCGCGTTAATGCTGATTGGTGATTATTATGCATGGAATTGAAATCAAAGTTGCTAAGTTAACCACACTTAGAACACATGTTTTATTCGTTGAAGACAGTGAACGGCATTGAGATGAGTCATTTGATTCAAAAAATGTGCATAATGATTAATGAGACAATATTTCTTTGGTATAAAGATTTATCTATTCACAAAAATAAATGAAAAAATGTACATTAATGCAATATTGTAAAAGAGATTACCTAGTGGCTAGTCATTAGGGGTTTAGAATCAAGAGTCCCGTGGAGGGCAAGGTAGGAAATATCGATATCGTATTGGTCCGCCCGACGAAAAAGGGCGTAAAAAGTGATTTTTTCACGAATTAAGATCATCCTAGATACTAAAACAGTGAATAACATACAAATACACATTTATATGCAACAATGAGGTGTATTTAGCACATCAATACACATTATATCGCACAAATCGCTGGCTGTTAATGATGACAGCATACAGCTGAGCTAACTGCTGAGATGAGATGAGATATATTCTGCACATGTGATTCTAACTTGATCAGCATTAGATTTGTTTTCATATCTATTGCCAAAGATGGTGAAGTCCATCAATTGAAGAACCGTCGTACGCATCCCCCTCTAGCACCATACCCTATCAAACGGGGGTCTCCGCCGCCCGATCAGTGAGCCTAGGGGTTAAGGGGGAGCAGGTGCGCTCCCCTTGTGGGGATGCAGGGGGTCGAGGGCAATGCCGCCGACCCGAAACAAAATATATAATTTCACGATATGTTTTAATACTCGGAGTAGCAAAAAAAGTAGTGAAAATCAAGCTTACAAGAGTAATATCATTGATATATATAGATAATAGACAAAATATCGATGATATCAGTTGAATATCCGAGAAATTTTGTATTGAAATCAACCAATTTCGAGCGATATGGTTCGATATCGCCCATATATCAGGCACATATCGGCGACATCCGGTAAATGAATATCTAATCTTATATCGATATGAGCTCTCCCCTCAATATCAATATATCGGCGATATATCGCCGATATATCGTGATATGGCCTACTATGTGTCTGATACTCCCATTGTAAATCTGATCATTCTCTGTATGAACACACACAAACTGGGGCATATTCATCTCAGCATCCAATACGTACCCTAAAACACTGCTGGTCTCACTGTGCTATAATTCTTTTCATTTGGCCTTTAAAAGTATCTCCTTATTACAAAGAAAACTTGGTGCCCACCCTGTTGAGAGATTGAACCAGAGTATCTAAAAGCATCCTTTTTGGGAAAAAAGAGATAAAAAATTTTTGAAAACTGAGATTTCTGAACATGTTCTCGCACAAAACTATTCAATGCCCAGCCTACGTAATTAGAATAGATTAGATGCAAGATCAACAAGTTTTAACAATTATCAGTAACAAATAACTAGAAATTTCATTGCAATATTTCCTAATTATGCTAACGCTCTGGTTTATATTTAACGTAAAATTTTGAATACCTTTTATAACAAGGGAGCATTTTGTCGTACACCAACAACAACAACAACAACAAAGCCTTTTCCCACAATTAAGTAGGGTCGGCTACATGGATTTTTCGCCTCCATTCAGATCTATCTTGGGTCAATTCGGACTTATATCCAAAAAACTAAGATCCCTTCGTATAGTCTCTTTCCAACACTTCTTGGGCCGTCCTCGCCCTCTCTTAGCCGGCTCAACATCCCAACACTCGCATCTCCTAACAGGTGCATCAGTTGACCTTCTTTGCAAATGACCAAACCATCTTAAGCGGTTTTCTCGCATCTTATCCTCGATCGGAGCTACACCAACTTTCTTTCTGATTGCATCATTCCGAATCCGATCTTTACGTGTATGTCCACACATCCATCTTAGCATTTTCATTTCTGCTACAGCCATTCTCTGCACATGTCTATGGTTCACAGGCCAACATTCAGAACCATAAAGCATAGCAGGTCTCACGGCTGCTTTGTAAAACTTTCCTTTAATTTTAAAGGAATTTTTCTTATCACAGAGAACAGCGAAGGCTCCTCTCCACTTTTAGCCAGCCTGCATTTATTCTATTAGTAATATCTCCATCAATTCCCCATCATGTTGCAAAATAGATCCCAGATATCTAAAAGAATCTCTCTTCTGAATGTTATCGTCACCAATCTTAACCTCGATTCCTTCACCATTGCTTCCATCAAAGGTGCATTCCATATATTCCGTCTTAGCCCTACTTATACGAAAACCTTTAGTCTCTAATGCATGTCTCCAAACCTCAAGCTTCTCATTTACTCCATCTCTAGTCTCGTCAATAAGCACAATATCATCAGCAAATAACATACACCAAGGTAACTCATCCTGAATGTGACTTGTCAACTCGTCCATAATCAAAGTAAAAAGAAATGGACTTAAAGCTGAACCTTGATGTAAACCAATGTTGATATCAAAATAGTCAGTCTTCCCCGTCGGGGTCCTTACACATGATAAAGCCCTATCATACATATCCTTTATGAGATTAATGTATAGGACAGGTACTTGTCTCTTTCCAAAACTCTCCACAGTATCTCTCGTGGGACGGAATCATAAGCCTTCTCCTAATCAATAAAGATCATATGAAGATTCTTCCTTTTAGCTCTATAAATCTCCATTGTTCTCCTCAGCAAATGGATGGCTTCAATAGTTGAGCGACCTGGCATGAATCCGAATTGATTTTCTTTTACTTGGGGAAACTTGCCTCAACCTTCTTTCCGATCACACGTTCCCAAATTTCATAGTGTGACTCATCAGCTTGATACCTCTGTAATTTGAACAATTTTGAATGTCTCCTTTGTTCTTATAAAATTGTAAATAATTTATTTCTGAAAATTTCTCACCAGACATTCAGATAGAGGCAAAATTCTAAGTTGTGGGTGATACATCATAAACAACCTAATCCTTTTTTGGGTCTCTAAAATTTTGCTTAGAGTACTAAGAATAGTTGAGTGGCAACCACCCACTTGTTCAACTACCTTTTTATTTGGGCTATTGGTTATGGCTCAGATAAGGACTATATGACACAAGTGAATGGAGTGGAATCCTCTCCAATCATGTACAAGTGTTTGCTTCAGTCCTGCTGGAAGGAACTGATTTGCAAAGATGGATGTGATGCCTCACATGTTTAATGGAGTAAAGAGAGAGGGTAGTTCGACAGAGGGCTTGAACATTTCCATGATGCTCTTAAGTTGCATCTCCACTTGGTGGAGATACGCGAGGGAGGAATTTGATTTCTACAGACTGCTGACTCTTCCGATAAAGTGCGCATTATGGAGCAGAAGTGAGGATGTGAGCATGTGGAGTTGGAGCCGGGTGGTAGCAAAATGTCCTATAGGGAAGAAGATTGGGAGAAAAGATGGGGGGAAAGGGAGACAAGATTTTTTTGTTTCATCAGCCAATTAGGCCGGGCACTCCCATAATTCCAATAATTGTGTCTGAAAGGGAATGTGAGAGTAGAGAATGGCTCAAAATCTTTGCTTGAGATCTCAAGACCGAGACTTGTCTTTGGTCCCTATAAAAAGGGAGTCAGTTAACAATCATGCTCCTTTGTTCATGCACCCCAGTACGAGATCATTTCTTTAAAGTTGCCATTTTAAAAAACTTTCTTGGACTAAAAAGAGTAACTCTTAGAGATCCACGTGTGAGAGAAAGCCGCTCTTGATGTATGTGGAGGTTCATTCTCTAAATTTATGTACAAGAGATCCACTTTCGAAATTTTCATATAAGAGAGACTACTCTAGTGACTCCTACTGCTTTAAATGGATTCATAATACTAGTTCTTGAGATCATACCCCAACTACTGATTCTCATCTTCTTACCTGCATGAATCTCAGCACTCAAGCCCCGATGCCCACTTCTATTAGATGTGTTTTATGATAGTGTAAGAGAAAATGGTTTTTTTGTAACAACCGCAATTAAGTTCCAGAATGAGGGGAGTATCAGATTAATGCATTAAGTTATATGGTTATTACTCTCTTTTTTAGTATCACATTGCTTAGATAATAGACTTGTGTGCTAGTGTCTATATATAGATCTTCATGCTAATTGTACTATTTTTTAGAGAAGCTGCAACTTGAAATGTTTGAGAAGAACCAATGAGAAAACACGGCTATTATGCAGCTCTTGAGGAGTAGCACTATGATATTAACCGATAAATTAACGAGTCCATGCTTGTCAATGTGCTATAGACAGTTCTGAGTTCCGTTTTACCCCGCTCCTTTCTCACCTCCTGTCCACTCAAGTCCGCGCTTTCTTTTAGCTCACACCGGGGAAAGGTCTGTGTCTTCCCCGGGGATCTTTCCTCTTCCGTTAAGGCCCCATTTGTTATGCATGAATAGAGGGGGTAATGGAATCAGCATTCCCATATCGATTCCATTCATGTGTTTGTTAGATAATATTTAGGCAGGAATAACGATTACAAAGGAAATCGGATTCCTTCATACGTGGGAATTGCCATTCGTAGGTACCCCCCTAGGAATTGGGATCCATTCCTTAGAAATGCTAATGAATATATTCTTCTTCATTACTTTTTAATTGTTACGGATATATGGAATATGGATATGTGTGTCTCTTTTTTGGATATTTATTTGGACACCTACATGGATATGATTTTTTTGACATGGATACATGGACATTGACATGGATACAGATATGTGGACGCAAAGGTCGGATAAGTTACAAATATATGCATATATGGATACTAACATGGATATAGGATATTTTTTTGCGGAAATGAAAATAGATACGGTTCAATTTTTTGGATACAAATACACATATGGTTGCAAGATATTCCAGCGGATATGAATACATATATATTAAATATATCTATTATGAGGATAAAATAGATTAGATATGATTTTTTACGGGTATAGATACAAACAAGGATGTGTTATTTATATTTTTCGGATATGGATATGGACAGGGATATGAGTTTTTTTCTAACATGGGCATGGATACATATGTAATTTTCATTTTTTTTCTAAGATATGGATATTGATTATATTCTAGCAGATACATATACATACAATGGATATGGGTTTTATTTTTTTGTAGCTACATATATGGACATGGATGAGATTCTTTTGTGAAAATGGATATGGAAATGGATTTTTATTTTTTCTCAACTATAAATATGGATACATATACCATCTTTAGTTTTTTAGGATATGGATAACAGTTACATTTTAATGGATACGTATAGGGACATGGATATGTGTTTTTCTTGCAAACACGTATACCCATAATATTTTTTTATTTTTTTAGAATATGGATACATATATGGTAATAAATATTCTAGTGGCTACGGATATGGATATATCAAATATATCAATTGTATGGAAAAAATCAAAGTAGTTCTATTTTAATTTGACTATCGATTCCTTATATGAAATATATCAATTATATGAAAAAATAAGTTGGTGGATTCCTATTATTTCTTCTAGTTAACGAAATATATCAAAGGAAGGTTATTTTCTTTCTATTATTTTCCTTTCCAACATTAAGAAAGTATTGTGTCTCGTAATAATAGATGTTTTAATTCCTAATATGAACCAAACAATGGAATAGGAAAACTTATTCCTTTCCATTCCATTGTTAATTCCACTCTTATCTTGATTCCATTCTATTGTAATTCCTTTCCAACCAAACAAACGGGCCTAAAGAGAAAGAGGGTGCAGGAATGGAATGAGGAATTAACAAAGCCATATATTATTCTCAATATTTGTCGCCGCGCTGAAAATACTAGAAAATCGTCGAGCGACCTATTACTATATCAGACAAAAAGGGGCTTTCAGATTCCGAACATGGTTTTAAAAAATGTGCCTCGAGCTGCTGAGGGTCCCGAGGCGCTGCCGCGAGCTGTACAAGTTTGGTACCTAATTTTTTTATATTTTCATATTAATTTTTATGATATCTTAAGTATAATATTAATTATTAACAATTTAAGTTGGTATATACTCATATATATTTATTTTATATTTAAAAAAGTATGTGTTAATCATATAAAAAATTGTTTCTGGACGGGGGCGTTGTCCCCTGCAACCCTCGCAAGGAGGGAGCACACATATGTGTATAACACCCTAGAAAATCAAATGGTTTAGATTCAAAGCATATCAATATAAATGTTAGTCATATAACACATGTAATATGTTAGTCACATAATTTTGCTTCACACATGCACATAAAGGGAGGTGTTGTATATTGACAAGGACTTCACCCTGCCAACATTAATGGAGGTCATAATAAACTTTGCATTGTATACTGATGACAATACGAATTAGCATTCAAAGTAAATCATGCAAAGAATATTATATATTCCATGTTCATAGCATATATGGTGAATATATTAGGGAATATCTAAATTTATGATTTTATAAAGGGATTTTTACACCCATAACCCTGAGTAATTCTGCAATTACAATCATAACCATGCATAATCATGAATTACATGAGAAACCTCGGATAGTCTCTCCGTGTCACACTCATAATCCTCTGTTAGTTTAATATGTTAATTCAACCATATGAGTGAGTTAATCTAACCAATCTATGATCTAACGACTAGGATTAGCCAAAATAAAGAACAAAAGGAAAAAAATAAATGACAAACGACAAGGCGGAGGCAGGCTTGCAGGCAGATGCGACGACGGTGGGAGGGCAGCTTTGTTGCAGGTCGGTGGGGCAAGTCGGACACGAGGAGGGGGGTGGGGCTTCGTCAGAGCTCGTAGGTACCGGCGAGAAGGGCTTTGAGCAAGGGGAAGGATCATGCATTTAAACCCATAACCCTAAGTAATTCGTAATTACAATCATAACCCTGCATAATCATGAATTACATGAGAAACCTCAGATAGTCACTTCGTCTCACACTCATAACCCTTTGTTAGTTTAATATGTTAACTCAACCATATGAGTGAGCTAATCTAACCAATCTATGATCTAACGGCTAGGATTAGCTAAAATAAAAAACAAAAGGAAAAAAATAAATGACAAGGCGGAGGCAGGCTTGCAAGCAGATGCGACGACGGTGGGAGGGCAGCTTTGTTGCAGGTCGACGGGGGGAGTCGGACGCGAGGAGGGGGGGTGGGGCTTCGTCAGAGCTCATGGATACCGGCGAGAGGGGGCTTTGAGCTGGGGAAGGATCGACGCGGAGGAAGGGGATGAGCTCGGTGGGCTTTGAGTAGAGCACGAACTCGGGTCGACGGAGGGGGGGGGGGGGGGGGGGGGGGTTCGAGGAGGAGCAGCGATGGTGGGAGGGTAGCTTCGCTGCAGGTCGGTGGGGGGAGGGCTTCGACCTTCGAGCAGGTCAGTAGGGAGTGGGGGGCTTGCTAGCGGAGGCGGGAAGGGGCGCAGAGCGAGGAAGGGGAAGGCTCGGCCGGGGGGGGGGCTTCGAGCAGGGGTTGAGCGGGTGGGGTGGGGCTTCGAGCGAAGGAGGGGAAGGGTCGGCGCGCGGCAGAGGGGGGGGGCTTCGAGGAGAGCTGCTGGGGGGGATTAGCAGCAGCAAGGAGGGAGGTGTTGCTCTTGGGATGGGGGACTTTCGAGCAGGGGAGGATTGGCGACGACGGCTGCTTCGAGCAGAGGGGAGAGGGACAGGCATGAAGAGAGGATGGCATGTTTTGTTAATAACAATGAGCTTTAGGGGCAGTTTTGTCTTTTTTAACGGAAGCCATCAAATATAATGGATATCCCAAACGGAATATAATACGGGCATGTAAGAGTTGAGCATTACTCAGGGTTCTCATGTAAATCATGATTATGCGGGGTTATGATTGTAATTGTGGAATTACTCAGGGTTATGGATGTAAAAATCCCTTTTATAAATATATATATATAATTATGCTTAATTGTATTTTATGTATATTTTCCTATATAATCGAGGCTTACGCCTTGTCTCATCGAGGGAAAACCATCTGGATCCGCCTCACATTTTTTTAAAACCATGATTACACATTAGCTGCTTTCCAAGATGCTCGCCATATTTCAGATCCTATCTCCATTCACTTTTTCCTTGATGGGATTGGAATATCTTCTACTTGCATTTTATTTTATTTTTTTGAGACCAAAGAGGGGGAGGAAACACGCAATGGTGTCCGCACAATTTTATTAAAGATAAAACGTCACAGATATACTTACAATACCCAGGAGTCTAGAAGAAATCTAGCATGGAAGAGTACATTTTCACAATAAAATCTCTGAGAAGAAAAAATAGACCCATTGCGAGCCAACCAAATTTTCCACAAGGCAGCAACAAGAGCTCTTTCCTAGGAAGATGTCATTCTCGAAATAAGGATTCCCAAAACGATTCCAAGCTTTGAAAATTCAACCAGATAGCCCCAATCTCTGGTCAAACTTCAGATGTCTTCGTGCATTGGAAAAAGAGATGTTCCACTGTTTCGATATGTGTTTCACAAAGCGCACATCTGTTGGAAATGATCGATAGTATTCTTTCACAGCGGTCCCTTGTCATAATCCGACGTCTGCGCATTGACCACATAAAAAATCAATTCTGGACGGCCGGGGGGGAGGGGTGGCCAGGATTCCGGCTCTGATCTCTTTATGGAAACCATTAACTCGCTGGGCCTTGAATGCATGGACGCCTCCGACGTTAAATACACTTGGCGGAACTCCAGATCGCGCTCGAGACTTGACCGCTTCTTCGCCTCAAATGAATTGTTGGAGACCTATCCTTTGGCATCGGTGCTGGCCAAGCCTAGGTCCTGCTCTGATCACAACCCTATCTTGTGGTCCTCTGGGTCGGCCCCGACCCAACGTGGTTTCTTTCGTTACGAGAAATGCTGGCTTTTGGAGGACGGCTTCAGGGAGATGGTGAATTTGCACTGGTCTTCGACGGAGATATCAGGTTCTGCGGCTAATAGATTCTCTCAAAAATTAACCTCTATGCGGAGAAGACTGGCTACGTTCAAACGTGATTCTAGGACTGCTAGGTGTGCAGCAAGATTGAATGCTGAGGATGTCATTCGTAGGTTGGATGCCTTGGAGGACGAGAGGAACCTCTCCTCTCTCGAGCAGGAGCGCCTCGCGGCGCAGAAGACGGTGGCTCTGGAGGACAAGAAACGCGTAACTGAATGGCGTCAGCACTCGAGGACCTCTTGGATTAAAGAGGGAGATGCGAACACCGCATTCTTCCATCGTATTGCTAACGGTAGGCGCAGATGTAATGCTCTCCGCTCTATCACTATTGACGGGATTACGACCGAGGGTGACAAGGATATGGGAAACGCGATTGCTGATCATTTCAGGGACAAACTTTCCACTAAAATTCCGCGGGTTTGGAGATGGATGGGCCGCAACTCCAGACTAGTGGAAACACCTTCCGCTGACATTCTCATCCGTGATATTTCCATTGAGGAGATTAAAGATGCTGTTTGGGATCTGAACCTTGATGTCGCCCCCGGCCCTGACGGGTTTCCTATCTCTTTTTATAGGGACTTCTGGGACCTTGTTGGCACCGAAGTGCTCGAGGTGACGCTTGAATTCTGTCGCGGGAATCGGGGTTTTGATCGCATTAACAGGGCGTTGCTTATACTTATTCCCAAGCGGACTTTGTCAACCTCGATTGGGGATTATCGCCCAATTGCAATTTCTAATGCACTTTATCTTATTGTAGCCAAGGTTCTTGCCACAAGACTGGTTAGCGTCATTGGTGACTTGGTTTCGCCGGCTCAATCCGCCTTCATCCTGGGTCGACAAATATCGGATTGCACAACTCTTGCGCCGGAACTCATCGCGGATTGGCATAGGCGGGGATCGAGTGCCATTTTATGAAAGGTGGACTTTGCAAAGGCTTTCGATAGCCTTGATTGGAGGTTTTTATGGTCTGTTTTGAAGAGATTATGCTTCCCTGATGTTTGGATTAACTGGATGAGGCGTTGTATTACCACGGCCTCGTTTACGGTTCTTATGAATGGCAAACCCGAAGGGGGTTGGATTCAACCGCAGAAAGGTGTGCGCCACGGTTGCCCCATCGCTCCTTTACTGTTCATTCTGGCGGCGGATATCCTCGCTGATATGGCCAAGGGCGTGATTGATCATGGTCTTTCTAGCTGCTACACCAGAGGCGATCTGCGAATTCCTATTATCCAGTACGCGGATGATACCCTTTTCCTCATTGAGGGGGGGGGTCCAAGAAGCAAGTGGCATGGCCACAACGCTTGAAATTTTCTCTGAGCTTTCTGGCCTATGCAAAAACGACAACAAATCTACTTTTGTTCCTTTTGGTGCTGTAAAACTTTTGGTAGATGGATTGACTACTGCTTTGGGTTCTGCGAGCGTTGAGCTCCCTATTGACTACATTGGGATGCCGCTGACTTTGGGGAGGGCGCGGCTCCGCGATTGGCTGAAAGTGGTGGAGAAGCTAGACTCGAGATTGGCAGGTTGGAAAGCTAACATTCTTTCAAGAGGTGGTAGATTAGTTCTTCTCAAGGTCGTGCTATCGGCCATTCCCGTTTATTTTCTTGCTTCTCGCAAGATTCCGAAGGGAATTCGCGTAAGGTTGGAAAAGAAGATGTGCGGCTTTCATTGGGGCAACGGTGCCACTGGTAGGGGGGCATCCACTTAGTCAGTTGGGAGGATATCCAATGCTCCAAGATTTGGGGGGGGGGGGGGGCTGGATGTGAGATCCCTGGAGGATTTCAACGAGGCTTTCTTGCTCAAATGGGCTAGCAGGGTTTGGGGCCCGGGTAACGACCTCGTTGTTTTGACAATACGCGAGATTTATGGCGTGAAGGGCATGCCTCTTTCGCAACATATTAGTAGCAGCACCATTACGCCTTTCTGGCGGGGCGTCATGAAAGCTTTCTTGAAAAATCTTCAGCTGTTCAAGCCAGTTCTGGGGGGTGGAAATGACTTTATTTTTTGGATGGACGATTGGTCGGGGGCGGGAACCCTCTTCTCTCGTTTTCCCCGCCTCTTTGCCTTGGCAACTGACAAGCTCTATTCGGTGGCGAGCTGCTGGGTTGATGGTACTTGGTGCCCCACCTTCTCCACCAACTTCTCCGACAGAAGATTCGATGAGTTTCTGGACCTCCTCGAGACCTTGAGGAACGTGGGAGCTCCCAATGTGGGTAGAGATCACTGGGGCTGGAAAGCTGGACCTTTCTCGATTAAGGGGGCCTATGGGGCTATTTGCAGACCCCCGCCGGCGAACTCGGAGTCCCTGATCAGGGATTGCACAACAATTTGGTCCCTTCGCCTCCCGGAACGTGTGGGGATTTTCTTGTGGCTCCTACGGCGCAAGCGGCTCTTGACTCGCGACCGGTGCGTCAAACTTTTGGGAATAATTGCGGACAAATGGGCGATCTGTGACAATGCGATCGAGACAATTGATCACCTTTTCTTTGCTTGTCCTGTGGTATCTCAGATCTGGATGAACTCGGAGATTACTTGGTGCCGCTTCGATGACTTCCAATCGTTCTGGAATTCGATCCACCTGAACAAAGACAGACCAAGAACAGATCCTTCTTCCGATGGCTTATCTTTGGGCGATTTGGCGTGGCAGAAACGACCTATTCTCCGGGCAAAGATTTTATGAGGAGAACGTGGCATTCCTTGCGAAAAGGCTGGTCGAGGACTGGATGCTGTAGCGCTTTTACTTTGTTAGGGTGGGTTTATTGGCTTTTTGTAAGGATGGGTTAATCTGCTTTTTAACTCTGTACTTTACCTTTTTCGCATTTTGTTAGCAATAAATTTTTGATGGGGAGGGTGCCGCCGAGCACTGCCCCCTGACCAGCAGACTTTCAAAAAAATCAATTCTGTTTGGTAATTTGAGATCCCAAATAAACTTGCAGTCACTAACCATGACGTCTGTCCAAAGCAGTAGACTTGTAATAGTTATGTATCCACATTTCACCGAAAAATTTCTGTCCTTGCATATCCAGTGGTCACGCCCAAAAGACGGGCACTCCCTCTTCTAGAAGTTGGAGATACTCGTCTAGTTGTTGATCAGAAAAATCTGGCAAGAACGAAGGCATCCAATAGATGTCGACCCAGCAATCCAATACCCTTGCATTACGATCAGCAACCAAAGCAAATAGGTCGGGGTATCATAAAGAAAAAATCCCATCAGTTGTCAAGTTATCAGTCCAGAAGGAAAAAGAGGAACCGTCACCAAGCACTGGTCTGAACAGGCCCAGAAAAAGAGGCATCACCTTGATCACTCCTTTCAAAAACGTCGATGGCATGTAGTATCTGTGTTGTGTTAAACTGTCCCGAGTCCCAATGTTATAAATGTTGCAGACTAGGAGACAACATAAATCTTCACTTCTATCCCAGATCCTACTCACCCACTTGAGAAGAAGAGCCTCATTCATAGAGTCCAGACGAGTAATCCCAAGACGCCCCTTCGATTTGGAAGAGTAGCCTCCTCCCAATCAACGAGATGAACACCCTACCCCACCTGCACATTCTTACCCCAGAGAAAATGTTGTATGATCCTTTCGAGACGTCATCTAATGCGAACGAGGAAAAATCTGGAAGACATAAAAAATTGAGGATAGCAGAGAGAACGCCCAGCAGAGAGAACGCCCAGCAACAGGACTAACCGACCACTGCAGGATAGAATAGCCGCCTTCTAGAATGATAACCTTCTCTCCATCTTCTCAATGATCGGCAACCAGTCAAACAGCTTCAACCTAGCAGAAGGGAAGGGTAATCCCAAATAACAAATTGGGAGAGAGCTACTAACCATTCCCAGCTCGTCACACTACTCAAATGCTTCGTTAACTGTCAAGCCAAAGGGGATGCTAGCCTTTGATTTTTCATGGTTCAAGCTCTCAAACCCGATAGTTCACAAAAAACTTCCATGTGGTTGCCATACTTTAGCCTTCCTTGTTCCCCTCTATAAAGAAATGGTAGTGTATGCATATTGCAACAGTGGAATAG
Organism: Ottelia alismoides; assembly: GCA_037367405.1. Lineage (NCBI taxonomy): Eukaryota > Viridiplantae > Streptophyta > Magnoliopsida > Alismatales > Hydrocharitaceae > Ottelia > Ottelia alismoides. The sequence goes on along the minus strand of JAZKJV010002304.1, from coordinate 178,215 downwards.
AGATCCCATTCGATTTGTAACCAGATGTGAGATCATTTTCCATCACATGTTCCACCATACACGGTAATACATCAGCAGCAATCACAAAAAACATAGGTGCAAGAGGACACCCATGTCTAACTCCCTGTTGTTTCTGGAAATAACCTCCTTCAGGCTACTCATTAAATAGGATAGAAAAAGATGACGTGGTAACGCATTGTTTCATCCAAGAAATCCACGAGTCCGGGAAGCCACATTTTAGACATTGTCATCCATAAAAAGCGTCAATCAACTGTGTCGTAAGCTTTTGAGAAATCCACTTCCAAAGTACTCCCCTCATTTTTTTCCTTTTCCATTCCGCTATAATCTTTGTGGCCATAACCAACTATATGCAATCTGCCTTCCAGAAATGAATGCTGACTGGAGCTCCGAATAATATGATACATGGCCTTATTTAATCTGATTGCCAGTACCTTGACCACTATCAGATAAGTGGTATTTGAAAGTGCAATTGGGCAATAGTCTTCTATTCGCTTGGAAACCTCCTTCTTAAGAAGCAAGAAAATGATTGCCTTGTTTAATTTTTCAAACCCTGCATTTTCTCTAGCAACTCCTTCACCGCATTAACGACATCAGTCCCAACAACTGAGTAGAACTCACGGAAGAAAAAATAGGAAAACCATTTGGACCTGATGCACCATCCGCATTCAGGTTCCAGACCGCTACCTCCACCTCCTCTGTTGTGAATTCCTGTATCAGGTTACTAGAATATTGTTCAGATAGGACCGATGCACCATGGCATGTCCACCTCCAAGTCTGAGAATCAGCTTTTCTGGGAAAATCAAAGAAATGATCAACTATGGCACGCCCCATCTCCCTATCCCCCTCTATACTTCTCCTATTAAATCTGGATAGGATAAATTGAATTTTGGTGACATCTTCCACTGGCTATTCGATGGAAATAAGATGTGTTTGCATTCCCCTCTTTGAGACACAAGTTCCAAGAGTGTTGCTTCCATTCCATCGCTCTCTTCTTGTCTTCCACCACGATGACTCTTTGCGCCGTCAGTCTAACATTGAGCTCTTCTTCTGACAGATCTCTGGTACACTCCAATCTATCCATATGGTTCACCTCTGCCTCTGCCTCCACGTGAACTGGCCGCCTAGCTTCTCAAACGTCTTGTTTGTAAGAGCAGAGTCTCACCTGTAAAGACACCAGCTTCTGTACCAACTGTGATGCTAAAGAACCAAAAACAGCAGCCGAAGACCATAAAGTTGTGACCAGATCTTTGAACCCCTCTTCAAATAGCCAAGCACATTTAAATCTGAAAAAGCATCTATCTGGGGAAGCGTCTCCAGAATCCCAGACCAACGACGTGTAATCAGATCTTGATCGAGGTTTGGAGGACGAGGTAGATAGCGGAAAGATTTCTAAAAGCTTTGTGGACACTAAGAATCGATCAATTCACGATCGTGGGCCTGAATTTCTCCAAGTGTACCCAGTATCCGATGGATCAAACACTTCAAGCTCGAGTTCATCAATTAAATTAGCAAACTCCATCGACCCAAGGTAATGCAGCGTGAAATGGAAATATAGGGATGCATTTATTTAAATTTTTATCCGTTAATTTTAATTACGTTTATTTTGAGTCGTCGTAATAAAAGAGATCGCCTGTGATCAAATGGGAAATTCGGCGACGGTGAAAATAATTTTTGATCGGTGGAATTATTAGGTAGAAGAATTGGAAGGGTTGAAGAGGAGAAGGCGAGCCTGTTGTGCGAGACTTGGGGAGGAAGAAACGTGGAGATCACGCGGGGAGGGAGAGAAGTTAGAGAGAGGGAGATAAATCTCAAATTTTTATCACAATTGAACTGACTAAAACAATAGCCTATCATCCCTTTATATAGGAGGGATGAAGTTACAAAAATAGAAATTCAAATTCAAATTCAAACTAATTGTCCTAATTTGACTCTAACCGACTAACCGACTAATTTGAAATTCAAATTGAAACTAACTACTTTAGAGATCACATGCGATCTCTTTTATTACGATGACTCAAAATAAACGTAATTAAAATTAACGGATAAAAATTTAAATAAATGCAGCCCTATATTTCCATTTCACGCTGCATCACAAGGTCTTGCCCTCCTCTCAGACATGGGTAGTTTGAGGAAAGTAAGGTAACATTGAAAATCTCCACCGACCAACCAAGCAACATCGAGAGCGGTGCTTTTGCATTGCGAAGGTTATCCCACTACTCGGATCTAATGGAATGAGCGCAAGGACCATAGACACAAGAAAGAGCCAGCTTCAAGTTTCCCCCAACATTCTCTAGAAGAATAGTTAATGTGTGCCTTCCCCTTAACTCAGAGATAAGAGAGAGAATTCTTCTTCCAACCAACTATCAAGCCATCCGACGTTCCAACTGCATCCAATGATCTGAAATCAGAAATCGATCCACATTTCATTGATTTCCAAAAAAGCGGAGAGCAGGACGAGATCTTTTATCTCATGTAATAACACAACATCACAGCTCCATTCGTTTATCTGAGCTCCGATCGAGCTCCGCTTCGGGTCACCCAAAACCCTTACGTTCCGAGTTAAAATCTTCATTTAGGAACTTTGGAAGTTCTCGAGACGGCAATCGCACCCGCGTTTTGTGCCACCAGTGCTTTGTGATCTGAAACAATCTTGCATGCCAAGACTATAGTTCTTGATCTCTTTCTACTTCTGTATCTTTTCCCTTTTTTATCTTCACCGCTCGCTATATCAGAGAGATAAGGGGTTGTCGGTAGGGGACCCCCATCTCCCAACAGCTACTGCACCAAAGAACCCTCCAGGCTTCTTATCGCATGGTATAAATTGAGCCTCCACCAAGAGGACGGAGGTCGGATAGCCTTCAGCTGCATAAGGAGTCTTCGAAACCCTTGAATTGACGCTATTGTTCTCCGCTCTCGTCCCAAATGGCTCGCTCGTATTCCCAATCACCCAATCGTCTAATCGCCCAACACCTCCCAGTTCGAAGGTTCTGAATTGTGAAGAGGAAACTCCCAGTTGGGTATAGTCTAGGACCCAAACATATCCAAATTGCTCAAGCATAGAGGATCCGAATAGTTAATCGGATCATTAAGCTCCTGCTTCAGGGGTTGGTAGAGGGTCTTGGAAGCAAATGCCAAATGGGTTTCCAAATAGTAACTTTGTCCGAGAACTGTTAAGTCTCAACCGCTGAAAGATAGTGGTGACGATATGGTTTTTTGCACAGAGCGGCGGGCGCATCCCAAAACCAAAACTGAGCAGCAAAGGCGACACCTTCAAGACCGAGTTGTTGGAAATATCAACGATCTTCAGTAACGGCTTGAATCCCGTGACCATCTCCGCAATCCCTCCTTTTTTGAAAGGTTTCCAAATCTTTTGAATGTGAAACGTCCACTCCTTCTGTTTTAGGATTTGGAATGATTCGTGTGACTGATATTGAGCCTTCGGCCATCTTCTCCTCCGACAACGATGGTGGCGATGCTGGAAGAAGGTAGACTAGCAGCTCGAACGACGCCCTTCCCACCTTCAATTCACATGTCGACTTCGAGATGGAAGAACTTGCTTTCTCTAGAACTATCATAGTGGCCAACAGGTCTAATGACTGTTGAACACCCACCCGATAGGACCTTCGCAACGACACCTACCTCTCTCAAGGTCGGCCTTAGCGCATGCATTGTTCTTGAGAGAAAAGGAACTCCCATTACACGCGCTACCTCGCGAGAATTATTCGAAGCCTCCCCATCCATGAACCACATTGACCTCCATTTTACCATCGTGCTACGGTCATTCTTCAGGAGGATCTTCGATTCTGCAACAGTTAGACCCCCACCCTTAAACATCTCTCCCAGACAATCCACAACAAAGCATGTTGTGCTTTGGAGATCAAGATCGTCAACATAGTAGCCGATAAGAATAGTTTTTCTTACCATAATTTCAACAGAAGGACCTTCATGAAGAACTGACACATAAGACCACAAGGTGACTGAAAAGATGATGCATGTGAATAACCTACATGCTTTCCTTCTCGTGATATCTCGGTCAAAAGGGGGCAGGTAGCCCTTTGATGGCCTTCTTGATTGCGACTGAAACATCGTGGAGGCAATGCACACATGACCTCACGATGGTCGATCAGAACACATCGAAAGCAGTGTTAGTCGCATTTCCGATGAGAAACGAGCGACCAACCACCCGACTCCTCATCGCCCTCCCGAACGGTGGCTCTCTCTCTCTCTTCTCCTCACCCTTTTTGGTGGCCCTCCTTCAATCCCTCGACCCTCCTTTCACTTCCCAACTCAAACGCTCTCTCCTGCGACGAGTACTCATTTTTTGGTGACTTCGATCAAATTGCATTTTATTAATAGAGAAAATGTGGGGAGATTCACAAGAATTAATTAAGATGTGATTGACTTCAGAAGACATGGATATATCAAAATGTGTGTAGAGGTAGGTTTGATAAAGCCAAGGTTAGATCATATTCTCATCAAAATGGCTCCCAACTTTAAGTAAAGAACTGTCTGTGGAAAAGGTCTCATATTGTTGTATTTTTAGGCACAAATATCATGCTTGTTTTTATAAATAAAACTAAAACTAATACCTTTGGTGGGTTTTGAAACCAAGGCACGTCTTTCTTCTCAATTTGTGAACTTATCCTAACTGCATTATAAGCAAGAAAATAAGAATAGAGTTTTCATTGCTACCTCTTCATCTTATATCTCTCTACTCATTCACGCATTCTTTCTTGGAAAGGCCCCACTATTGAACAAATCCTCACCGTGCACATCTTACCAAATACCCCACATCTTCAAACATTTAATGTCGGTATTCATCAATGATGTCTTCCCCTCTGACCATCATTGGTGTTCCTTATTTTTTCGAATTAACTGATATAACCAATAATAAAAGGTATTTATACCACTCAAAATACGGTTAAAATTGCAAAACACCAAATAGATTGACCCTGACCTACGGAAATAATTCCAAAGTAGATGAGCTCAGGTTAAAGCATTTATATATTTCAGAAAGCTATAGCTGCGAAAAAAGAAGTTTGTATGCTTTACCATTAAGGTAATCCTCTACGCCAAACGAATCCAGATTCCCAGTAAGAACATCATACCCAAGCATGGAAGATGGGATTGCTCCAGGAGGCCTTTGGAACCTGCAAAATGAGAAGAAAGATGTTGGGTGGTATATACAAAATATGCTTTGAGCTCTCAGATATGCAATGCATTTTAAAGTAAGAAACAGTTGTGTATTTGTTTTCTCAGAGAGCTCAGTAAATTCACAATAAAATGACTTCTCATGCGAGCCACAATGAATTAATTTATTTTTTGATAATGTTTTGTGTGGGATTCTAGGCAGGAGCATACCCAAAAAAATGCTATTAGCTAGTCATAAAAGATCAGTATAGAGACACTCGCACTGAAAGACCACAGCATTCTTAGCCAGCCAAAATACCAAAATTACCAACAAAAAAACAAAGACCGCACCCTCTCCCTCCTATAATTAAAATAGGGCCCAACAAACATCACATAGATACTCTCAACATTCAACATTTCCAACCGATCCACGGCCACTCCCTTCTAAATTCCCTAAGCGAACTGACATGGGCAAAATGTGCTCAACATCTTCTAGGTCCTCCTAGCGGCAAACACATGTAACCTCCATCTCAGTGAAACGACGTGCCACGAAGATGTCAGACCCTGGCATTCGTAGACACCACATGATCATTATCCTCAAAGGAGCCCAAGGATACCAAATCATTCTATAGATGAAAAAAAGTGTTGCTAGGCCGCACCACAAAGAGCACCACATAAGCCTTTTTTTGAATCAACCACATAAGCCTTCTTAACATGGAAATACCAATCCTCCTAGGTCCAGTGACCCTGACAAAGATGAAATGGGCCCTACACCAAACTCCAATCCTCCACCATGTATAAATTATCCTAAACTTGTTGCTCTTTTGACTAAAAAAAAGCTGTTGCTCTGAGAATATAGAGAGAAGTTTGGTATATCCTCCTAAAACTGACCAACAAGATACGACAATAGCATCATTATCCTCAGCTAGAGCAAACAACCTAGGATAATTATCACAAAGAGATCCCTCCCCTAACCAATCGTACCACCAAAATCTAAAAAACCACCGCTATGGGCGGGACGGGAAATTAATGAAGTACAGTTAGAAAGGGTGAATCACATATCTATCCTGAAAGTGAAGCGGGATCTTTCCTTTCCAGTCGCAACATCAAACCACGTGGAGAAGTCATAGACCCGTAGTACCTCCAAGCAACTTGCATGCCAAGTTCTCATCGGGAGCTCAAAGTCACACCACCCACATCATCAAGTGCCATGGTCTTATCCTCCATCTTGAGCCATTCCTCCCTTCTTGAGCAATAGCGAAGCCAAGTCACAATCTGCTAATGTCACTTGACTTGTCTTCTAGCCAAAATAAAACTATAAAAATCCCCACATAAAGCCTGCTAGTACATGGTGCACCCCCACTGACTACCTATGCGTGGACAGGTAATAAATTAGGATTTCTGAGAGCATCGACTCTAGAAAAATGATCCCCCCCAAAACATCATGCATTTACCCAACAATTTTCTCTAACATATGGCCTCATTAGCTTTTGCTAAGCTGGCCACTAGTCAAATGCAGTCTGAGGTATCTCAAAAGAAGGGAACATGAAGGAGATACTAGTGCATGACTAAACTCTAGTATATCCGCATCAGACAAACAAAAGGAACAAAATCAAATTTCTCCCGACTCATTTGCAAATAACCGAATTTGTCAAAAATCCCAAAACTAAGACGTGATTGACCTCCCCAACTGAAACATTCCATGCATTAAGATGGGAAATGCATGTTCTGTAACAACCTTGCAACAACCAAGCTTCCAAAATAAATAGTCGGTACTCACGCAGTCATGACATTAACTAAGGATTAATTGGTAATCCAGCTACTAATCAGATTTAATTGGTTTTAGTCGGTTTTGTATTTTTTTGATAACTTTAGATATGCAAATTATTTTCAATACATATCTTCTTAGATATTTTCAAAGGTACTTGCATATTTATATATTTTAATAGATATGGTTTCATATATATTCTTGCATTACTACGTACATTCTTATGTAGATAAAGCTATTACAATTTCTTCACATTTCTCATATGCGAAAAGGTGTATATACTGGAATTTTTAGCATCTTTGACATTTGAATTTGGTATTGAGATCGGCAACACATAAATTTTGAATTTGATGCTGAAGTTAGCAAAACATTAGAATTTAAGTCAGTTGACTAATCTGTTGACTAATTGGATCAATTAGTCGATCAATTTAGAATTCGTATCGATAGCCTAATCAGTTGACTACAACAATAACAAAGCCTTATCCCAAAATTAAGTCAGGTCGGCTACCTGGATTCTTCGCCTCCATTCAGATCTATCTTGGGTCAATCTCGGGCTTATATCCGAAAAACTAAGATCCCTTCGTATAGTCTCTTTCCAACACTTCTTGGACCGTCCTCGTCCTCTCTTAGCCAGCTCAGCATCCCAACACTCGCATCTCCTAACCGGTGCATCAGCTGGCCTTCTTTGAAAATGACCAAACCATCTTAAGCGGTTTTATCTTATCCTCGATCGGAGCTACACCAACTTTCTTTCTGATTGCATCATTCTGAATCCGATATTTACGTGTGTGTGTGTGTCCACACACCCACCTTAGCATTTTCATTTCTACCACAACCATTCTCTGCACATGTCTATGGTTCACAGGCCAACATTCATATCCATAGATCATAGCAGGTCTCACGGCTGCTTTGTAAAACTTTCCTTTAATTTTTAAAGGGATTTTCTTATCACAGAGAACAGCAAAGGCTCCTCTCCACTTTAGCCAATCTGCATTTATTCTATTAGTAACATCTCCACCAATTTCTCCATCATGTTGCAAAATAGATCCTAGATATCTAAAAGAATCTCTCTTCGGATGTTATCGTCGCTAATCTTCACCTTGATTCCTTCACCATTGCTTCCATCAAAGGTGCGCTCCATATATTCCGTCTTAGCCCTACTTATATGAAATCCTTTAGTCTCCAATGCACGTCTCCAGACCTCAAGCTTCTCATTTACTCCATCTCTAGTCTTGTCAATCAACATAATGACATCATCAAATAACATACACTAAGGTAACGCATCCTGAATGTGACTTGTCAACTCGTCTATAATCAAAATAAAAAGAAATGGACTCAAAGTTGAACCTATGATAGCAATTGATGAAGTTAAAATTTATGGAAGAATTGTTGAGGGGTAAGAAGAGAAAAAAGGTAATGGGATAGGGAGGAGCGAGTCAAGCTGCGTGGGAAGTGAGAAGATAAGGGAGGTGAACTGGATTAGAGGATTTGAAAGGAGAAGAAATTCAAAGGGAAAAGAGGATAAAGCCAATGGCTAACCAACTTTTGCTTCGTTTCATGTTCCTATTACAAATGAGTAAGTTGCTTTATATAAGGATTTAACCCATTAAAAGATTGAACCTTTCACCTTAAAGACATATCCAAATCGAAAAGGCATGTCCAAAGGCTGCGACCATTGGTGTTTCACAAAATATAAAAATTACAATAAAATTGCAATAAATATTTTAGACTGCATCAGTTGACCACTCACCAACCCGACTAGTCGACCTACTTAGCGAACTTTTGCAAGCTCGAAAGCAATTAAGTGCACAATATGGTCCATTGGTCACAACCATCACATTTAGTTACCAAAAAAATAAAGAGGCACCAACATGCACCCATGTTAGACTTTCCTCTGCGAAGAAATCATCCTTTAGCTCATAAGAATTGTATACGAGGTCATGGTCACACACATCTTCATTAAAAAAGAAACCATGTTTATGCGACGAACTCTATGGGAAATCCCAATTTATCATATCATAAGATTTAGACAAGACCAACTTCCAATAGACACCCTTCTCTTCTAATATGCCACCATAGTCCAAAATCATCACTAGATTTCACTATCAACCGATCGGGAACATGCATTGTTGGCTAAGGGTGATGCAAAAGAAGATTCGGCTATGGCGGAAAATAAATTTTTGGGCAGTGGAATTTCGGTGGAGAAGAAATTGGAGAGGAGAAGAGGAGAAGGCGCGCCTATTGCGTGAGACTTGGGGAGGAAGAAATGTGGAGATCACGCGGGAAGGGAGAGAAATTAGAGAGAGGGAGATAAATCTCAAATTTTTATCACAACTGAACAGACTAAAACAATAGCCTATCATCCCTTTATATAGGAGGGATGAGGTTACAAAAATAGAAATTCAAATTCAAATTCAAACTAATTATCCTAATTTGACTCTAACTGACTAACCGACTAATTTGAAATTCAAATTGAAACTAACTACTTTAGAGATCACATGCGATCTCTTCTACTATGACGACTCAAAATAAACGTAATTAAAATTAACGGATAAAAATTTAAATAAATGTAGCCCAATATTTCCATTTCACGCTGCATCAACTCTCCTCCGCTTGAAAAATTCGTCTCCCGACGAATTGCTTGATCTTCGATGCGCCGTTAGAGAATTCGATGTTGACATTGTAGCTTCAAATTCCCCCCTTAGATCCTTTTCCATGTTACGTTTATAATTTTTCTCCATAGAAGGCATGGCTGCAAATGTTCTACCTCTTCACTTAAACAAGGTTTGGAAGGGCCTCCCTCTATTATGATCTTCACATAAAAACTTTGGTGGGAAAGGGCCAACTTGTACTTCTTCAAAAACCATTTCAAATCCCTAAATTTATGGAATCGACATAAGTTAGGGGTCCGTGAGAATCGTTCACCCTCCCATTGACGAAGGCGGCGCTGAACCCGTCGGCTAGGATTCCAGCGGCAATTGCGGCACGGGATCGCACAAGGGTGGAAACGAACGATCACCCAAGGACGGCGGCGGGATTTTGCGGTTTGTTTTTGGCAGCGTAGGACTGAGAGGGGGAGGGTGGCGATGCCAGCAGCGGGGAAGGTGGCGGGGAAAGGTGTTTGTGGTGGTGTGGGGCTGAATGATGCAAATTGAAAAAATATGAACGTTGGTGAAAATAATTTTTTTGTGGATTTTTGGTGGAAGAAGAAATTGGAGGGATTGAGAGAAGAAACTCGTCGGAAAAACGAGGGATTTTGGAGAGGAGAACCGTGTAGATCACGTGAGGGAGAGAGAAGGAGAAGGAAGAGGAGAGATAAATCTCAAATTTTATAAAATACTGAACTGACAAACAATGGACCATCATCCCTTTATATAGGAGGGATGAGATTACAAAAAATAGAAATTTAACTAATTATCCTAAATTGACTCTAACCGACAAACCGACTAATTTGAAATTCAAATCTCTAACTAATTGAGATCACAGGCGATCCCGTTTATTTAATTAAGAATACGACGACTCAAATAAACGTAAATAAAAATAAAATTAAATAAATATGCAACCCTATATTTTGGTTCCACGCTGCATCAACTCTCCTCCGCTTTTAAAAATTCGTCTCCCGACGAATTGTTGGATCTGCAGGCTTTGAGGCTGATAAATTCAAGTCCGCGTTCTTTGTCTTCCCATGGAAGAATTGGTGTGGAGCGAATGGCGAAATCCACACAAGCGTGACACGGGCGTTGGTGACGTGGCCTTCGTGGTGGAAGAACATGTGTGGCGCAAAGGGCGGCGTCTTCATGAACTTTGTCTCCCCATTGCGGTGATTGAAAATTGATGAGGCATGAACAACATGACCTTTGGAGAATCCATACCAAAGCAATAGCACAAGGAGAGTAGATGAGGAGACTCAGGAGAGGTGTCCAATGAATGAAGCCATGGAGCCTTTAAATAGGTGAAACTCAAGGTCCTAGTCCTATTTAGATAAGGAGGATTCCCAAATTTCCTCTTTTCAGCACTTCTCATTAAATATTTCTGCAGCAGGGGGTTCGGGTGCAATTTTCGTACCCCTTCAGTTAAGTTGAATTCATAGCATAATTCCTCCAAATAAACCTTTTGATAAAAACTTATGGGAGGAGGGGTCTTCCTGCAAATCTCCCAAGATAACCTCCTATCCCTAATTTTAAGGGATCTGATTCCCTTTGGAGGGGCGGCCGTTGTTAGGGCTTCCCTCTTCATCAAGCAGTGTCCGCGGCAGAGACTTGGATTCCAAGGGCAGCGCCGAGTTCGTCTGTGGCAGGGGGTAGATGCGGGGCCGCAAGGGAGGTGTGGGCGGCTTGGATAGAGGAAGGCGGGGCGGCGAGGGGGGCCATATGCAGGGAAGGGTTGGCGACGGGGGGCAGCGGGGAGACGTTGGTTGGCGCGCGGGAGGGGGCGGGTCTGTGATGGAGCTTGGGCGATGGAGGGTGGCAGAAGAGGGGAAGGTGGAAGCGCGAGGTGGGGCGCGCAGTGGGGGAGGTGTCTGTGTAGGGAGAGGTGAGGAGAGAGGGTGGCGGAGGGAAAGGGCTCGTCGAGGGCAAAGGTGGCTGGTGTGAAGAGGTAGGGTTTGGGGAGAGAGAGGCGCGGCGGGGAAGGATAAGGGGTTGGGGTCGCAGGAGGAAAGGGAGGGAAAGGCGGAGCCGTCGGAAAAGAGAAAGAGAGGGAGGGAGTGGCATTGTCGAAGTCGGGCGGGGAGGAGAAGGGGTAAGCGGCGTTTTGGAGTTTTGTTCCACAGAAGTCGTGGGGGTGGGGGATGCGGGCGCAGGTGGGGTTGAAGGTAGCGACTGTGGTGGGGTAGAGGGTTTCGCCGGGGATGTTTGGATGGCGAGGAGGGCAGTTTGGCGGGGTGGTGGAGGCGGCGGCGGGAGGCGGCAAAGGGGTGGGAGGTGGGGTTGCGGGTGCAACAGGAAGGGGTGTTGGGGTTGTGGTGGTCTTCGCAGAAGGTGCGAGGAGGGTCGGCGGTGGTGTCGGCAGGGAACTACAGGGCGGGAAAGGTAGGGGGGTTACTTGGGATGGCTGGGGTCGTACCGGGACGGACGGAGGGGGTGACGTCATTGATTTTAGTAGCGGAATCTGATCTGGGAGGTGCTGGACAGCAGTCGAATCGTCCTTGAAGGCGAGTTTTCCTTCGTCGATATCGGTTTCGGTGGTTGGTATCGTTGAAGCCTTTGATTTGGCGGCGCGTAGGGCCACGAAATTAGCCATAAGATCTCGAAACTAGGAGTGGAATGTGGTTTGTAAATCACGTAGCATTCTCATCGTCTCCTTGTTGTAGGCGTCGTCGGCTTGCCGTTTTCGTTCGGACGGACGATAGTCCCTTGATGTATGTCGGTGCGAACGTCTGGATCGTCAGATCGTGAGGACGATCTGTAGGCCATGCTCTGATACCAAATGATGCAAATTGAAAAAATATGAACGTTGGTGAAAATAATTTTTTTGTGGATTTTTGGTGGAAGAAGAAATTGGAGGGATTGAGAGAAGAAACTCGTCGGAAAAACGAGGGATTTTGGAGAGGAGAACCGTATAGATCACGTGAGGGAGAGAGAAGGAGAAGGGAGAGGAGAGATAAATCTCAAATTTTATAAAATGCTGAACTGACTAAAACAATGGACCATCATCCATTTATATAGGAAAGATGAGATTACAAAAAATAGAAATTTAACTAATTATCCTAAATTGACTCTAACCGACTAACCGACTAATTTGAAATTCAAATCTCTAACTAATTGAGATCACAGGCGATCCCTTTATTTAATTAAGAATACGACGACTCAAATAAACATAAATAAAAATAAAATTAAATAAATATGCAGCCCTATATTTTGATTCCACACTGCATCACTAAGGGGTAGGAGGGGAAGGATGGCGATGTTGGTGGGGGGAGGGAGGGGTGGGGGTAAACGTGACAACGACGCGAGGCTGGGGTGGAGGGACTGGCGACATCGGGGAAGGGTTGAGGGAGTTGGGGTGGGCGGAGAGAGGGATGAGTTTTGCGTCGGAGGTGCGGGGGCAGCGGGAGGGGGTGGTGACGGTATAGGGGGTGGGTCAAGGAAGGCGCTGGGGAAAGAGGAGAGAAGTGCAGTAAGAGGCGCAGGGACATGGGGCTTCGGCGGTGAGGGTGCAGCGTTCAGGGGAGGGGCCAGGGGCGCGAGAGGGGTTGGTGATAGGGGTGGGGCAGGGGAGCCGGCAATATGAGCCGATATGGCGATATGAGCCGATATGGCGATATGAGCCGATATGGCGATATGAGCCGATGTTCCTGTAAAAGGAGATACTGGGTAATATCGAAACCTCTACCCTGTCAAAACCGATATATCGGCGATATATCGTCGATATATCGATGATACGGCCTTCCATGTCCGTGGGAGGGTCGCGGATGGGCCGTAGGGCGATTTCAGGGGGGTTTCCAAGTCTGAAATTACCTGTACAGCAATCGGTTCGAAACTTTTTTCTTCTGGAATGAGCGGGACAGCGAACATTTCGTTGGCGACGGCCTCTTTTCCCTCTAAAATAGGCTGGACAGCGGGCGTTTCGTCGTCTACGCTCTCGTTTTCTTGTTTTTCTTCATCAGGAACTCGGACGAAAGTTTCACCGGCCTTTTTCGCAATGAGTTCTTCTAGTTGTCGCGTCAATGACTCTCTATTTTGTGAAAGAACTTGGAGCATATTCGATAGTGTTTGTCTAACCTCAGCACGCCATGCACGGTCGTTGGGGCGAGATCCGTTGGACTTTCTGCGTGAATGACGAGAGGGATCGTCAGATCGTGAGGACGATCTAGATGCCATGCTCTGATACCAAATGATGCAGAAGAAGATTCGGCTATGGCGGAAAATAAATTGTGGGGCGGTGGAATTTCGGTGGAGAAGAAATTGGAGGGGAGAAGATGAGAAGGCGTGCCTGTTGCGCGAGACTTGGGGAGGAAGAAACGTGGAGATCACGCGGGGAGGGAGAGAAATTAGAGAGAGGGAGATAAATCTCAAATTTTTATCACAATTGAACTGACTAAAACAATAGCCTATCATCCCTTTATATAGGAGGGATGAGGTTACAAAAATAGAAATTCAAATTCAAATTCAAACTAATTATTCTAATTTGACTCTAACCGACTAACCGACTAATTTGAAATTCAAATTGAAACTAACTACTTTAGAGATCACAGGCGATCTCTTTTATTACGACGACTCAAAATAAACGTAATTAAAATTAACGGACAAAAATTTAAATAAATGCAGCCCTATATTTCCATTTCACGCTACATCAAGGGGTAGTCAAGTTGTTCAACCCTAAGCATAACATATTGTCTAAGTGGTTTGGCAACAACCAAATATAGCACATTAGATAGCGCTATAGGCCTAAATCATGAGAAAATCCGAACCAGCCACCTCCTAGAACCCATATTACTCAGATTGAAACTCCCAACAAACTGCAATCTCCTAACACCCCTTTGAGACCATCTCTAGTTGACCACCATGTTGCATTTATTGAACTATCTATAGTATCCCACAACCATCCTTCTCACATGCATGCCCCCCCGGACCTAAGAACTAACAACCTCAATCGAATGAATGGGATTCCTTTGTCGACACCCGCTAGCAAAAGAGAGAGAATGTTGTGTGTTGACGTCCCCCTTCTTGATCCAAGTCTACTTGGAATCTTGGATTATTGTCTCCACTCCACACATTGCTTCATGCTCTCTACCACCACATGTTGGTGCATCAACCTCTCTTCGAGCTCCCAACTACAAGAAACTTGGAATCTTCCACCCTACCCAAACTGACAGCATCTCATTAATCAATTATCTTCCGTTCATCCTATTTTTTTATAAATAGGTCTTATCAAAGCAAGGCCTCAACACTGGTAACTTTGAAACCATAGAGTAACCTTCCACCTCCTAGTTCCGTCAAAAGCTGGCCACCATCACCTGAACCCAACCTCCAACAGGCATGATCCATTGAATTCAGCATATCATTCTTAAGATGAATTCTTCTTGTCAAGTTCAAAGCATAAATTTATTGGTTTTTCCCTGTCAATCGTTCCTCAAAATCCACCATTACTTAGAATTGTTGTGGAATCAAAGGAAAATGGATGAAGCAGTCAGCTAATTTTCTGAATGATTGTCATTTTTTAACACTTATAGGGGAACTTATGAGTCATGCATGCCACTTCATGAAATTACAGCCATTTTTTTGAGATATTGTTACAGTAGTTTGCATGAAAACTCAACTTTACCATCTGATTCATGCTCTCTTGCTACTTAGAAAAGGGAAAAACGTCGGCGCACATGTTCAGTCTTTTAAATAATGCAGGAATTCACACGTGAAAATCTGAATGTTGATGGCTTGACAAAGGCAAGACAACATACATAAATAAAAAAAACTCGTACATTTTCATGAAAAACTGGTTCTTTTATATCCTACTGGCGCTTCTGAGCAAAGTGAGCAGCGTACTTTTGGTTTTGGTATTATGAATTCAAGAAAGGTATGGCCTTTATAGGTCACAGAAAATGTAAAACATGTTATAACGCAAAATGAATCCGAATATACTCGTCTTGGTAAATTACTTGACAGATGCTAAGCTCATATGAGTTGACATCTATGAATCTATGTGCTGCCCAACGAACTTAGAGATGAATAAGAACAAGAAGGGCACATAGCCAAACCTAGAAAATATCTGCCTGTCGAGATCCATCTTGGCTGTGAAGGCCGATCCATAGGTGTTGGTGAGAATAGACCTCTTGATTTCTTCCTGCTTTCTCTTCGTCTGCAATAACTTGTTAGACTCCCAGACCCAAAAGAAAAGAGAAAAAAATGATGAGTTAGGGTTAACTGCTACCGTTTCGTGAAGGGATTGGATGGGATGATGACCCACGATCTCGCTGCGGACGCCGTGCAATCCGAAGCGGAGAGCCTCCTTCTGGATTCCGGTTACATCGTTCTCGATCGACCTCTTCGCCATTTCCATCGCTCCCAGTCGGCTTTTCTTGAGATGCAAGCAGGCGCTGCTTAGATAGCAGTTTGTGGGTCGGGTTACGGTCTTAAATTTCGGATTTCCAACTCCTTTCATTGAAGGTTGAAAAGAGAAATTCTGAAGAATTTTGCGGAAATTTGGGAGATTTTTTATAAAATTTCGCTTAGGTTATCCAAAGTCGTGGAAGGATATTTCTAAAAAAAATTATATGCAATTTCCATGAAATTACGTTAACGTTTCATTGAACTTTTAGAAAAAGAAATAATGTTGCATTTCGATTTCATTGATAAGAAGAAACGGAAATTTCAAGTCGTTTGATCCGAAATTTCAAGTAAATTCGATAGAATTCCATTGAAATTTGAAACTATGTTTGTAACAATCTGCTTCAACTTTCATACCATTGGAAAATCTATTGCGACAACCTCTTACCAAATCATATCATCGTTGATACCCCACACACAATGCTAATCCCTTATACTTCCAATTCTTTCCTTCTGATTATTGGGAGCGGATCATCTGTTGTACTCTATTATGTAGCAGAAGCGTTGTTATCATCTCTTTTTTTTTTGCAAAATTACTTCCAAAAATCCAACCTTATAGATTGAATTTATTAATGTTCTACAAACCTACCAAATTTCGTTCAAATCCGATGCCTATAATAATTGCGCAAAAAATAGGGATCATGACACCTCTGTTATGGAATAGATTACAATAAAGGATCGGTCGAGCAGGGACGAGTGGGGAGAGGGGAAATACCTCTTCCAATCAATTTTTAAAAAAAATAATATATAATATACATTTCATTTATAATTAAAAAAACTTCAACTCTATATATAGCATCCAGAATTATCTCTCATTATTTTCTCTCTCCCCGCTAATTAGACACACTCTCTTTCTCTTTCTGTCTCATCGCCTCTCTCCCTCCCTCCAAATATAGCATACCAGTTATCTCCTCTCCATACCCCCCCCCCATATATCATCGTTTTCTCTCTTGCACTATCTCTCTCTAGGGGTGTAAACGGATTGAGCCTAGGCGAATCTATATTTTTTTGGTTCGAATACGGATTAAATTTGTGTTCAGATTCGGTTCGTTTATTTTCGAACTGAATCTGAATCGAACCTCTTTTAAAAGAATCGAATCTAAGTAAATATCGAACTTAAGAATTCTCTGATAAGAGGGAGTGAAAAGAATAGAAATGGAAATATATTTGTATGTCTTCAATTAGAATAAATATTCATATAGTTTTTCCTTTGTCTAACTCATCTTCATCTTTTGAAAAAAATAGATTAATAAGGATTCGTCTCTTTGAAACCAAGTATAATTATGATATATTTTTATATATGTCCAAATGGGGATAAGGAATAAGAATAATGTGGATATATATTCGATAAGTAAGGTTTATGCTTGTTATATTGATTTGAAGATAAAGAAAGGAAAAGTACTAGACACATAGATGATGGATGTTTGTAAACACGATGTGACTATTTATTTTTGGATAGTTTATACCGAGATAAAATTTACTTATCCAGTGAATATTCAGTTATCTCAAAATAAGGTCCACTTCTACGGATAAGGATTTGTAAATATGTATATGTGTATGTCTATCGAGCTTTTAACAAATCGAACTTGAGCGAACCTATGATTTTTAGGTTCGGTTAGTTTATTTAATCGAGCCTAAACTCGTGTTTAGGTTCGGTTCATTTATTTCTGAACCGAATTTGAATCGAACTTTTAGCTAGTCGAACCTGAGCAAATATCGAACTTGAGAATTTTCTTACACCATATCTCTCTCCCTCTCTCTCTCTTGTGGACTCCCCCCCCCTGCGTGCTTGTCGGCTCTCTCTCTCTCTCTCAACTTCATACACACACTCTCTCTCTTGGACACAGTTTTGCGGCCATTAAGATTCAAAATCGAAGGAGAGGTGCTTTTTATTGCATATTTTTTCTATTAACATTGAACTTCTGATTTTAATTGTGCAGACTTCATTAAACAAACATGCTATATAGACTGTGCAGATGAAAAATGACTAGAGTCTTCGTCTCAATGTAATAATAGATTGTGTTATATTTCTTTAAATATGATGTTTGGCTTTTAGATGAAATGAAGAATCAAATATATCAAGTAATCAAGGTAATTTTCTTGAATTATTGAGCTCCTTGGAGATCATAATAAGGAGATTGGAGATGTTTTATTAGAAAATGCTCTGAAGAATTTAAAATTAATTGCACCAGAAATTCAAAAGAATATTATTAATGTTGCTGCAACATTAACAACTAAAAATATCGTTATAGAACTTGGGAATTATTTTCAATTTTAATTGATGAATCTAGAGATATATCAGTCAAAGAGCAAATGATTGTTGTTCTACGCTATGTGAACATGCAAGAATGTATTGTGAAGAGATTCTTATCTATAATCCATGTTCCTGATACTACAGCTTACTCATTGAAAGGCTCACCCGAATCTTTATTTTCATCACATGGCTTGAGTTTTGCACGATTACGTGGGTAAGATTATGATGGTGCAAGCAATATGGGGGGAGAATTTCATGGACTTCGAGCATTGATTCAAAAAGAGAACAATTTAGCATATTATGTGCAATGTTTTGCACACCAACTTCAATTATCTTTAGCAGTCGTTGCTAAAAATAATGTTCAAGTTGCATTGTTATTTAATATTAATCTGCATCTGTTGAATGTTGTTGGAGCTTCGTGTAAACTTCGCAATCAGCTAAGAGAAAATCATGCTCTTGAGATTGCTAAATCTATCGAAATCGATGAACTTTCAATTGGTAGAGGTTTGAACCAACAAACAAGTATGTCACGCCCCAATGATACTCGGTGGGATCACATTACAATTCTCTAATTAGCATCACTCCGATGTTGCATCAACAGTAGATGTTCTTGATGTTATCGTGCAAGATGGTTCGAATTGTGAACAATGAGCTGAAGCATCTTCTTTATTAGATTATATACAGTCATTTAATTTTATATTCAGTTGTTATCTTATGAAACTTATTTTGGGTATTACATCTGAATTATTACAATCATTACAACGAAAGGAGCAGGATATTGTAAACATTATGACATTGGTCAAGATTTCGTCGCAAAAATTACAACTTATAGGACATAGTGGATGGAACTCATTGCTAGAAAATGTAACTTGCTTTTGCATAAAGCAAAATATCGATGTTCCTGAGATGGACAGATCTTGGATGGCACATGGAAGGCCTTAACGTAGAACTCATAAATATTACTAATCATTATTATCGAGTTGAAATATTATATATTATCATCGACTTACAACTTCAAGAAATGAATTCTCATTTTACATAAAGGACAATTGAATTGCTTTTATGTGTAGCATGTTTTAATCCATTAAATTCATTTTCATCCTTCAATAAAAAGAAGTTAATCCAGATGGTCACATTGTATAAAGATAATTTTTTAGATGTTGACATGGTAAAGTTAGATAACCAACTTGAAACTTATTGTTTGGATTTGACTTTTGTTGAGGAATTTTCCAAGTTGAAAGAAATTGTAGATAGCATATCCTTTGGTTAATAAGCTTATCAAATTGACACTTATTGCGATGAAAGAGCATTCTCTGCGGTGAAACATATAAAAAAATGACTTCGGAATAAGATGGGGGATCAATGGTTGAATGATAGCTTGGTTACTTATACTGAAAAGATATGTTTACAAATATCAACAATGAAGAAATTATTCAGTGATTTCAAAATATGAAATCACATCAAAGACAACTCTAACAGGATAATTTTTTAAAGAGCACAATCATTTTTATAATTTCAGAAAGCATACAATCATATTTTTATTCGCATTGAAGATATTCAATATATTAGTTAATTTCATCACATCGATGTATACATTTTTATATTACTATTTGTGCCCCCTCCTAAATACCATCCTGGCTCCATCCTTGTCTGCTCATGCTCCAATGTTGCCTCCATCATTTCTACCCTTCTCCAATCCTTGCCACAACTCCCTGTTTCATCGAACACCATGTGGACAACTCGGACAACCACTTAGTATTGTATATGCAACATTCATGCAAGACCATGTCGGTCTGTGAGGGAAGAAAAGTTTTAATTTTGAGATTGATCCATGGAGCAAAGACGAAATGGAATAAGATGGAAGGGACTTTAGACAAATTTGACAAAGTGGTCAACTAGGGTGGATCCACAACCTTTCTTTAAGAAGGAGAACTCTATTCTGGAATTTTCAAAGAGGAGCATCTTTGTCTCCGGGCTTCTAATGTTTGATTTTTTTTATTTTCTAGTTGTGGGAGCTTAATGGATTTTGCAGGAAAAAGTTATTTTCGCTAAAATAGTTTTGTCATTCTTGGACGTATGTCATTAATTATTGGTATGTTAATTTATTGATGGTTGAAGATGAAGTATGTGTGATATTAATCGTTGGCGATATACTAATAATATATATTATGGGCAAACATCAAACCATATGGCATGGTATGTACTAGCAATCTTCTCCGCCATCACACATTTTCCTTCCCCCCACATTCCTTTTGTATACTTATCTTCCCGTCTACAGTAGAAGGAAAAAGCGGAAGAAGAGTAGCGAGAAAAGCATATAAAGGTTTTCAAGAGGGAGCCTCATCTCACAGCGAGAACATGGTGTCAGCGTATCGTACACGCACTCATTGGCAGTCTCGGTCAGATTTTTGAGTGATTAGGACAATAGTCCAAGATCTTAGTCGGCGCCTTCTTTCCCATTCAAGGGAGATTACCCACGCATTGAGGTCATTTGTTCACCTAACAACCTTTACGGGCATGATGACCGAGTTTTTCAGAGGGTCTAGATGTCTCACAAGGCGAGAGATCCAGTCGCTGAGTCGACCGCTCCAAAATACCCAGATCAATCAACAATTAACCCACAATCAATGTATGCAATAAATATTCCAAAATGTGGAGTTAAAATTTATTATAACTCTACATGTAAATGTGTATATGTGTAAGTACAGGTAGAGGTCGAACACTGGGAGGCGAATGGTTGTATGTGTTGTGTAATTATTCAATCCATTGTTCATGTCCAATTATTGTTTTTGTGGGTTTTGGATTTTATATATATTTTTTATATTTTTGTTTTTATAATTTTTATTTTGTTTTTATATTTTATATATTTTTCTTTTTATATTTTTAGTAATATAAATAAATATATATATATATATAAGATATATATAAAGAGATGTATATATAAGAAGAGAGAGAGGAATAATATAGTATATATATAGATATAAATGCTTAAAATATATATAGATATAATTTTTTTTGCTTTTTAATATTTTTTTATTTTTTTTGTTTTTTCTGAAATACTTCTGATTTTTATGTATTTTTAATTTCAAAAATGTCCACAATATAGGACTAAATAGATAGCCGAATATAATTTGGGTTTTAAAAATATAAAATAAACTCCAAAAATTCCCAAATTAATTTTAATATATTAATAATAATAATAATATATATAGATAATTATAAAAGAGAAAAATATATTTTGGGGTTTTTTAAGGATTGTTCTATTTTTTTGTTGGATTTTGGAGCTTTCTGATTTTTATATTTTTCTTTTTCATATTTTTAGGGTTTTTCAATTTCTGGACTCAATAGAGATATAATTATACCATATATAATTTTTTTATAATTTTTCAAAAACATTTTATATTTTTTTTTGTATTTTTTAATCTAAATAGTACAAAAAGGGCTTCTTTTTCATTTTTAATAATTAGGAAAAATGCGAAAAATGCAAAATAAAATATGGGCGTGGAAGAACTACATGAAGCACTTATCCTTATTTTTCTGAATTTTTAGAAGCACCCTAGGTATTTTTAATAAATAAATAAAAGACACAAAAATCAACCAGCCTGGCAGGGGCATTTTTGCAAATAAAATAAGTGACAGGGGCATCAGTGCAAAAATTCTACAGAAATAAACATTTATTTATATTTTTGAGACTAATTTACAATATACAAAAACCGCCAGGGTATTCATGCAAATTTCACGCGCCTCACGTGGGACTGCACATGAGGCGCGGAGGGACCTAATTGCAATTCCAATAAACTCAGGGTCCTTTCTACAAAATTTGCAAATATTTTACAACGTGCTATTTATTTTACAGTATTAAAAATTAAATACAAAAAGAGCGGGGGTTGGTTTTGCAATTTACCCCTAAAGGCGCGCTATCCAACGGTTGTGCTTTCTTCACTTGACACGCGTCGCCACCTCCTCGCCCGATGACGCTTCGCGGATCCACGGTGGAGATTAGATCATTCAAGATGATCTGACGGCTAAGGCACGGGCAGATCTGACGGTTGCGGCTCGACCTGGGGAGACCTCCTTCATCCAACGGCGGGGAGCACAGTGCAAGAACAGGGAAGAACGCTCGCCGGGGCGAGCTTCTTCCGCTTGGATCTCGCTCCTCCGCCGTTCGTCGCTGCACCTGAGGGTCCCAGAAGCTTCCTGGAGGGCTGCTCTATCTGTTGGAGTGCTTGGATCGGCCGGAGGCACGCTGGAGCGCCGCCACGAGCTCGGAGAAGGATCGGGGCTCCAGGTACCTCCGCCCGCATGTAACTCGGCTCCGGGTGCTGTCCAATGCACCTAACCTGCACAGGAAGAACGCTAGGCTCGAGGGCATCACCCTCGACCAAAAATTGAAGCTGTTAGCATACGAAATGGATGGGGTGGCGAAGCTTCCGGCGATGGGCGGAGACGAAGCTTCGGTTCGCAGATCTGGAACAGATCTGGTTGGACAAAGGTGGCTGGGAGGTGGAGAATGCGGTAGGGAAGGAAATGAAGGCGAAATGGCGTCGAAAAACGGTCGGGAACAAGGTGGCGAAGTCGCTGGAGCTGAGCTCCAGCGAACTTCGATTTACCTAATCTAAGCTATGCTAATAATCTAAATGCGAAATAAAATACAGAAATAAAATGCGGGAATAAAAATCTACCTAAATACATAAATGTGCAGCTCTTATACCTGAAGAAACTCCAGGGAGCAGGGCGGCTGCCGGAGCGCCGCCGTGGGTGCAACCACCTCCATCTCCAGCCGATTCAAGGTGTCGGCGGCATCCTCCTGTCACGAGGAGCACACCTGGGACTGAATGCGAGGAAGAAAATGGATTGGGGCTGACCAAACTTGGAGAGATGGCGATGGTTTCTTATTTATACACAAAAGAGCACCCTTATTTGACTGGGCCGAGGTTGGCGATACAAGCTATGTACTAGGGATCCCAGATATCGGCGAGAATCATGGATGATCAGAGAACAAAATCCGTGAAGAGATCGAAGGTGATGGAGCACTGAGCCAAGCGGGAAAAATGGCAGAAATCAAGGGAAAAGACCTGTCTGACGGAAGTCAGAGGCGCAGGGGGAGTTGACCGGAGGTCAACACTCCCTAGCCCCTGATTGGCCCACGTCAGCCAGATCTTGACCCATTTATTTAACATAATAAATGAATTAATTAATTTTTACTTATAAAATAAAAAATGTTCATAAATTAATGTAGTATTTATTTATGATTTTTATTTAATTTTTTGGAGTATTTTATTACGGTTTTATTAATATGATGTATTTATAAGTATATTTATTTATATTTATTTTTATTTTGTTTATTTTATTTTATTATTTTATTTTCTTATTTTAAAAATTTATAACTTATTTTTGTGAGTATAAATATATTTTTATTTCGTTTTTTTATGAATTTATTTACATTTTTAAATAAATAAGTATATGTATATGTATGTATACTTATAGGTATTTTACCTATATATTATATACATTTTATTTATTTAATGGATTTTATTTGTTTTTATTTTGGATTTGTATTTTTAATAAGTTATGCGTAATATATACATTATTATAAAAATATAGATGAATAAAGAATAAAAGAATAGAATCCCTTTTTATTTATGTACATGCAGGTAGCATAGGTATTTTGTCTATGTAGCTCACAGACTTATTTTATTTTGCAATTTCTTTTTGGTTTTCTTTTAATTTCAATATGTACATGCATTATATACATTATTTACAAGATACTAAAAATATAAATTTATAAAGATAATGAATATTGAATAAAATGAATATTTTAATCAATCCTATATACAGGGTGGGTCAAAAACCTAACTTCCACAGATGAACTCCAAAAACTATGAAACCAATTTTATAAAATAGTTATTGGAATGCTATATACAATTAAAGGTGAGTTTGGGTGATTTGGAGTTTTTATTTGCCAGATATGGGTCTGTGAAGTTGAGATTTTGCTTTTTATTCTGGGTATAAAATGTGCATTGAGTATTATTTTTGCACAAACTCAATTTTGTAATTTTATTTACATTATTATCTACAACTTTTATGTACAAAGTTTCTTTGTTTAATGAATAAATAGTTATGTACAAAATAGGTGTAAAAAATGCATAAATAAATGAATAAATAAATGAGGTATTTATTGTATACTAGCCCTAATCTCTCCCTACTTTATTCCTTGTCGACCAATTCCATTCCGGACTTAGTCTCGGGGTTAGGGTCATTAAATATTTGCAATATTTTATTCTTTTTTTCTTTTCTTCTCTTTATTCTATAATTTTGGCATTAAAAACCTTATTTTATGTACAATAAATACAATAAATAATGGGTGCTATTATGTACAAATGATGCTATTTACATGCATTTGTTGGGGTTTTTAAGGCCAAAATGATAGAATAAAGGTGATGAAATGGAGATTCATCACCCCCTATACTTGCCTTTGCTAGTCCCTAGCAAATACTTATGCAATAAGTACAAAAAGAACAAAGAATAAGAAGAAAAGAAAAAGCAAAAATAAATAATTTAAAGAATAAATTGGATTGATCATGATTATTAAACTTATCTGTACAAAATCAAAGTTTGGAGCTCAGGTTAGACCTTGGTGTGAGAATGTGTGTGGAACCTAGTCGGGACCCAAATTTAAAACACAACAGCATTCGAGAGTCACAGAACTTGGTTCAAATCACCTCAATAGCCAGGTCAGAACTAGCCTACATCATACGCAAACCCTTATGACTATGAAGTTGACTTGTACAGTGTAAGTGATGGTGGCTCTCCCCAACTGAAATGACAAAGAGACTGACTTCTCCAGAATGACAACCCAATGATTCCCTAATCCAACAGCTCTTTCCTCGAGGAGCAGGGTATTCCCTTCTAAGTTCAAGTGGCATCCAACTCAAGAGGAGGAGGTAGAGAAAAGAATGGACGGTAGCCAGTGTAGCTACCTATCCTGGGATGTAAGACCAGTATAGTCAAGTCATCCCGCTGCAGGCTCACATGGTATAACTTTGATGCTCAAGCTTGCTTATTGACTTTGTACATACTTTGCAAGCATTTTATTTTTGTACAGACCTGACCATTTTTTTTCAAACATACTATTTACAGCAGCATTTACATAAGGACTTTTTCCTCTTGAGCCAGAAGACTATCCCTCTTTTGAAGCATTATTGCAACCCACAATCTCCTGTCTTTAGACCTCATGGCTATTGGACCAGGTTGGGGTGCACTTCCCTCCCTAGACGAGGACGAATGTTTCCACTCGTGTGCGTCTCAGACCGACAAATCCAACCCCCTCACCACTCCAACTGAGTTGAGCCAAGTGAAAGGTGCAAGTGTCCAAGTTAGGTCACGGTCGGCAAGAGTCATACGTGTGTCTCGAAAAGTTCTAGTTAGTCCACTGAGGTGACTTGAACCTAGCCCTGATTTCTAAAAGAATTAAGTCTGAATAGACCTGAAGTACCTTAAACCTAGTTCCCATAAGGTTCCAGTGCAATTAGGTGCAGTAAGGTCCAACGAAGCCCCAATCTTCGACTTTATTGGACTAGTTCAATTATCAAGCTCAATCAAAGAATATAAATGCTATGCAAATGCTTTTTACAAATATGCAAAGAATAATGCACTTTTTTTTCAAAGAATTTTGAAAACAAAGAGAAGAATTTTACACAAAGAAAGAATTTTGGCATCCAATATATACAGCTATTTACACGGGCATGCCGCTTTATTTTACAGGAATTAAGAATTTATAATTTAGTTTTTATTTATAGGCATATATGTACACTTATTAAAGAATTTTCGTTTACTTTTATTTTTATTTACATATATATTATTTTAGTTATTTATTATATGTGACTATTCCTCAAACTTATTTGACACATATTTTTCAAACAATTTTTGAAAACTATAGTCCAAAATAATTTTTACAAATATTTTTACAAACATGTACACACATTTGAAAATCATTTTGCAAAGGTTTTTCAAAACAGTATAAATATAGATTTTTCAAAATATTTTTGCAACCATTTTTCAAACCATTTGCAAATCAGTTTTCAAACATTTTATTTCACACAAAGAAAATAAATTTTTACAAACCACACATTTTTACACAGGTTGAAAACATGTAACAAAATATTTTCAAAATAGTTTTCAATAAATGTTCACGAAGATTTTCAAACTATTTTTCAAACATTTTGCAAAAAACATTTTCACCTGATTTATTAATCAATATATACAAAAAGAATTCGAGGAATAATCACATCTCTTTTTATTAAGGGTTTTTAATGAATTTAAAAAATTATTAGCCATATTATTAAGAGAATACGAAAGTACGAGTTATGGCTAAAGTATATACATAGTATATACGACCCCCCTATACTTAGCTTGAGCTATGTCCTCATAGATCGGAAAGAAAAGAGAAGACATAACTCGTACTGAGTATAGACAAGTTTAAATAATATACGAATAAGAGATGAAGGAAATAGAAGTTGACCGCTCCCCCCTATACTTAGGATCAAGTAATCCTAAGTATAGCAGACTGTACACAAATCAGGGAGGGTCAAGGGTGGGAATAGACAGATGAACAAATCAGGGGTGCACCCCCCCTATACTTAGGATAAAGTACGTCCTAAGTATAGAAAACTGACACAAAGGGGTGTCACCTTTTATTTAGATAAAGAAATATGAAAAAGAAAAGAAGAAAAGAAGAAAAGAAGAAAAGAGATATATATATACAGATTAATGAAAAGATCGTGGAAAATATACACATCACTCCCCCTATACTTAGGGTGACATATCCCTAAGTATAGGCAAGAACAGGAGTGACGAAAATGTGCAAGGAAAGAGCAACTCGGTGTGTGCCCCCCTATACCTAGGATAAGGTACGTCCTTAGTGTAGACACAAAGATACGACGATAGATCTGGGGCACACATAACATGCGGGGGAAAGAAGGAATAGACAAAACACATATATACAACAGGTGAAGAACCTGGTGATAACACGATATTCCACGAGGGTCACCATGATATAAAAATGTTGTCGCTGAGGCGACCACTCACAGAAGACCGGTGTTAATCAGCAACTAACCCACAATAAAAGTATGTATCAATTAAGCTCAAAAAGAAGTGTGAATTAATCCTTATTACTCTACCACAAGATGTATAGTGTCTAAGTATGTAGAGGTCGAACCACAGAGAGCACTACAAAAATGTATAAGCCTACAATGTGCATTTATCACAAAGTCATCCAATTGTGAAGCCTATTTTTGTGGGTTTTTGAATTTTATATTTTTTTATTTTATTATTATTATTATTTAATAGTATAATTAGGGAATATGTATACATATATATTTTATAGAATATAAATATATAAATATATGTATATCCCTAGAGGATAGGTATAAGGTATATACTACATACAATGTATATATGTATATAAATAATATGTAATATACATATACATATTTTTTTTAATATTTACTCTGAGAATATCATATATTAATAGATATATATATATATATATGTATGTATATAGATATGCATTTTTTATCATTTTCTTTTTTTATAGGGTAATATATATATATAGAGGAGTTATAAAATTCATAAAAATATACAAAAATGGTCAAAAATTCAGAAATAATGTCTTTTTGGGATTTTCATGATTTTTTACTTTTTTGGAGATTTTTGGATATTTTTAAAATTGTTTTTGGTATTTTTAAATGCTGAAATAGAGGAAAATAGTGAAAAGGGTACTGGCTATAAGAAAAATAGACATTAAAAATAGAAAACAGCCTCAAAATTTTTCCATTCTATTTTTCAGATATAGATAATAAAATATAGAAGAAATAGGGACTGAGTTTATATTTTTTTTGATTTTTCTTTGATTTTATATATTTTTTTGAAGTTTTTGTGTATTTTTTGATTTTTAAGGTTTTCCTTTTGAGATTTTTAGGGATTTTTGGATTGACACTAAAGTAGATCAAAATACACACTAGGGAATTTTGTTGGAATTTTTAGAGTTCTTTTAATATTTTTTGGTATTTTATAAGCTAGATAGTGAATAAAAGACATGTTTTTGATTTTTAATAAATGTAAAAATGCAACAAAATGAAAAACTAAAAATATAGCGTGCAAGGGTACACTAACAGGAGCTTATGTCTATTTTTGCAAAAATTTTCAAAGAAATATGAAGCACAAAATAAATAGACAAAGCATACAAAAATAAATGGCCTAGCAGGGGTATTTTTGCAAATAAAATAAGTGATAGGGGGATCCAAGCAAAAATTACAATAAAAATGAACGTTTAATCTTATTTTCAGGGTCATTTTACAATTACTGAAACCCGGCAGGGTTTACATGCAAATTTCACGGGCCTCACGTGGGGTCTGCACGTGAGGCGCAGAGGGACTAAAATGTAAACACATAAACTCCAGGGGTCCTTCTGCAATTTATACAATTTATTCACAACGTGGTATTTTATTTTTGGAACTAAACTATAAATACAAAAAGGCGGGGGAGGTGTTTGAAATTTACCCCCTAAGGCGCATCATCCTGCGGCTCTGGGTGCGCCACTTATACACGTGTCGAGCATCTGACGGTTGACGCCGGTTCGCCGATGAAGGGTTCGGATTAGAAGCTCCTGGCTGATCGGACGGTTGGCGCGTGTCTTCATCGGACGGCTCCTGTGGGATCTGGGACGGGCCTCCTGATCCGACGGTGCTGGAGCTCCCTGGAAGAACAGGGAAGGAGCTCGCGCCTGGCGAGCTTCGATCGAAAAGCTTGGGCTCCTCCAGGGTCCTCTGGCGCGTCTGAGGTGGTCTGCACGTAGCTGGAAGCTTCCCGCGTCAACTGATGGTTCCATCATGGCTCTTGGAGGTCCGAGTCGCTCGGATGAGGTCGGTGAAGTAGCGGACCTCCAGGAACCTCTTCCTGGTTCGATTCGAGCCCAGATGGGCCCTATTCTTCGTTTGACCTGCAGAGGAAGAACCGGGGGAGCGAGGGCTTCCTCCTCGACCCGGGGTTTTGAAGCTTGGCAGCAAAATGGAGTGAGGCAGAGGGGCTCCGACGAACGGCGGAGGTGGAGCCCCGATTCGCCAAGACCAGGGGTCCTGGGTTGATCAAATGGGTGCGATCGATGGAGAAAGTGATGGGGTATGAAATGGGGTGCTCAAGGCGGTCGGACACGGTCGGGTTCACAGTGAAGAAGTCGCTGGAGCGGAGCTCCGACGAACTTCGAATTTTTGATTTTACGCTAAGGGGATTAACTAAAGACTAATCTAACTACTGGAATTAAAAACTAACATCGAAACCTAACTAAAAAGCATAAAAAAGGACAGCTCTTATACCTGGGGGCCACCAGGGAGCAGGGCGGACGCCGGAGCTCCGCCGCGACAAAATTCTCCTTCCTCCGGCCGATTGGAGGCACTGGAGCACTCCCCCTGTCACGAGGAACGTCCCAGGAACGAAATCGAGGCTTAAGGTTGGATTAAAATTGTCCAAATTCGAGGAAGGAGGCGGAGCTACTTATTTATAGACATTGGCATGGAGCCTTATTGACCGGCGATTATTACTTAATCCAATGAGTATCTGATCGATCCAAGTTATTGGTGGGCATCATGGATAATCAGAGAACAATTCTTGTGAAGGAAGCGAGCTCGATCGATGGACGGGATGGCCGTAAAAAAGGGATGAAAATCGGGGAAAAGATGGTTCAGAGATGCCGGAGCTGGGATGGGACAGTTGACCAGGGGGTCAACGAAGGCCGGCGCCCCATTGGTCCACGTCAGCCGCTAAAAGACAAAACAGGAAATTTGAGTCTAAATTGATTTATTTACCATAGTAAATGATTTTATTAGAATTTTCTTAAAACATAAAAAATGTGTATTTTTTCATGTAGTATTTATTTGTGATTTTTATTGAAATTTTCGAAGTGTTTTATTATGGTTTTAATTTAATAATGTGTATATGTATGTATTTACATGTATTTTTGTGTATTTTATTTTTAATTTGTTTATTTTCTTTTATTATTTTATTGGCTTATTTTATAAATTTATAATTTATTTTTGTGAGTATAAAGGTATTTTTATTTAATTTTTAGGAGTTTATTTACAATTTTAAATAAATAGGTATATGCATATGTAAGTATACTTATAGGTCTTTTACCTATATATTATATACATTTTATTTATTTAATGAATTTTATTTGTTTTTATATTGGATTTGTATTTTTAATAAGTTATATATAATATATACTTTATTATAAAAATATAGATGAATAAAGAATAAAAGAATTAAAATCCCTTTTTATTTATATACATTCTTAACATAGGTATTTTGCCTATGTATTACATAGGTTTATTTTATTTTACAAATTCTTTTTAGTTTTCTTTTAATTTTAATATGTACATGTATTCTATACATTATTTATAAAATTCTAAAAATATAATTTTGTACAAATAATGCATATTGAATAAAATGAATATTTTAATCAGCCCTATATACAAGGAGGGTCAAAAACCTAACTTCTTCAGATGAACTCCAAAAATTATGAAACCAATTTTATTAAATAGTTCTTTTAATGCTATATACAATTAAAGGTGAGTTTGGGTGATTTGGAATTTTTATTTGCAAGATATGGGTCTGTGAAGTTGATATTTTGGCTTTTTATTCTGTGTATAAAATGTACA
Source organism: Ottelia alismoides (assembly GCA_037367405.1). Classification (NCBI taxonomy): domain Eukaryota; kingdom Viridiplantae; phylum Streptophyta; class Magnoliopsida; order Alismatales; family Hydrocharitaceae; genus Ottelia; species Ottelia alismoides. The sequence goes on along the minus strand of JAZKJV010002304.1, from coordinate 147,285 downwards.
CTGAGTATTATTTTTACACAAACTCAATTTTGTATTTTTATTCACATTATTATCTACAACTTTCATGAACAAAGTTTCTTTATTTGATGGATAAATAATTATGTACAAAATAGGTGTCAAAATGCATAAATAAATGCATGAATAAATGAGGTATTTATTGTATAATTGTCCCTTATCTCCCCCTACTTTATTCCTTGTCGACCAATTCCATGCTGGCCTTGGTCTCGGGGTTCGGGTCATAAAATATTTGCAATATTTTATTCCTTTTTCTTTCTTCTCTTTATTCTATAATTTTGGCATTAAACACCGTATTTAATGTATAATTAATACAATGAATCATGAATGCTATTATGTACAATTTGATGCTATTTACATGCATTTGATGGGGTTTTTGAGGCCAAAATGATAGAATAAAGGTGATGAAATGGAGATTCATCACCCCCCTATACTTGCCTTTGCTAGTCCCTAGCAAACACTTATGCAATAAGTGCAAAAAGAATAAAGAAAAGAAAAAGGAGAATTAAAGAAGGATAGATTGAATAGGGGTGCTTTCAGTGCAATGCATGTCTTTATAAAATCTGAATTTGGAGCTCCTGTCAGACCTTGGGTGTAAATGTGTGTGGATCCTAGTCGGGAACCAGCTCTAAAATACAACAGCCTTCGATAGTCACAGAACTCGGTTCAACCCACCTCAATAGCCTGGTCAGAACCAGTCTACATCATACGCAAACCCTTAGAACTATGAAGCCGACTTGTACAGTGTAAGTGATGGTGACTCTCCCCAACTGAAATGACAAAGGAACTGACTTCTCCAGACTGACAACCCAATGATTCCCCAGTCCAACTGCTCTTTCCTCGAGGAGCAGGGTATTCCCTTCTAAGTTCAAGTGGCAACCAGCTCAAGAGGAGGGGGTGAAGAGAAGAATGGACGGTAGCCAGTGTAGCTACCTATCCTGGGATGCAAGACCAGTGTAGTCAAGTCATCCAGCTGCAGGCTCACATATTTGTCTTTGGAACTCAAGCTTGCTTATTGACTTTGTACATACTTTGCAGGCATTTTATTTTTGTACAGGCCTGACCATTTTTTGTTCGACATACTATTCACAGCAGCATTTACATAAGGAGTTTTTCCTCTTGAACCAGTAGACTATCCCTCTTTTGAAGCTTTATCGCAACCCACAATCTCCCGTATTTAGACCTCATGGCTATTGAACCAGGTTGGGGTGCACTTCCCTCCCTAGACGAGGACGAATGTTTCCACCCGTGTGCGTCTCAGACTGGCAAATCCAACCCCCTCACCACTCCAACTGAGTTGAGCCAAGTGAAAGGTGCAAGTGTCCAAGTTAGGTCATGGTCGGCAAGAGTCGTACGTGTGTCTCAAAAAGTTCTAGTTAGTCCACTGAGGTGACTTGAACCCAGCCCTGATTTCTCAAAGAATTAAGTCTGCATAGACCTGAAGTACCTTAAACCTAGTTCCCGTAAGGTTCCAGTGCAGTTAGGTGCGGTAAGGTCTAACCAAGCTCCAATTTGAGACTTTATTGGACTGATTCAATCATCAAGCTTACTCAAAAAGAATATGAATGGTATGCTTATGCTATGCACAATGAATGATGCAATTTTTCACAAAGAATCTAAAAGAATCAAAGAATCTTTTTACACAAAAAATTTTTTGCAAATAAAAACTTGACACATACAAAAAGGTACATACAATTATTTACACGGGCGTACCGCTTTATTTACAAACTGCATGGATTTTCAAAGACTTTACAGGTTTTATTAGCGTACAGAAAGAATTTTATGCATTTTATTTCTGATTTACAAGTCTCTGTATCAATGCTCTTTATGCTTCAGCTCTAGTTTTGAAAATAATTTTGCAAACTATAGTACACGATAATTTTTGCAATCATCTACACACATTTGAAGACTATTTTTGCAAAGATTTTTCACACCATATATATATTTTTCACAATAGTTTTGACAAGCAGTTTTCAAAACATTTGCACATAGGTTTTTCAAATCCTTTCTTTCACACAAGGAAAAGTTTTACAATCCAAACAGTTTCACGCCAGTTGAAAACATTTCACAACAAATTTTTCAAACAATTCACACTATTTTTCAAATCATACGGTATACGTATCTACCGTGATTTATTAATCAGTATATACAAAAGAAGAAAAATTGTATTTGTTATATAACATGGTTTTTATCAGTTTTATTTGTGATTATTCCTTGTTTACAAATGAGAGATTTTTGTGTAGACTCCTCAGACTTATTCAAGATTCATTTTTCACAAGAGTTTTGAAAGCTCTAGTCCAAAATTATTTTGCAAGCATGTACACGTATTTGAAAAGGATTTTACAAAGGTTTTACACATCATAGATAGGTTTTCGAAAACAATTTTGACCATCAAAATTTTACAATCATTTGCACTCTATTTTCCACACATTTTGATTTCACTCAAAGAAAATAAATTTTACACACAAAACTGATTTTTCAAAGGTTGAATACTTGTACACACTATTTTCAAACAATTTTCACAAGATTTTTCAAAGAACACTTTTTGCATAAAAAGCTTTTTCTGATTTAATAATCAGTACAAGTACAACGAGCCTGAGGAGCTTACAATCATCTTTTATTATTATAGGACTACTTTTTACATTTTAAGTTATATTTGGATGATATATTTTATTTTTCAGTATGAGTTATGGCTTATAGTATATACATGGTATATACGACCCCCCTATACTTAGCTTGAGCTATGTCCTCATAGATCGAAGAGAAAAGTAGAGACATAACTCGTACTGAGTATAGACAAGTCTAAAGAATATATATGAATGAATGAATGAATGAGAAGTTGACCGTCCCCCCTATACTTAGGATCAAGTAATCCTAAGTATAGCAGACTGTACAAAAAGCAGGGAGGGTCAAGGGTGGGAATACACAGATCGTACTCAGATTGTCTCCCCCTATACTTAGGGTAAGATACTCCTAAGTATAGACAAGAAGAGGAGACAATGGAGAGGATCGGAATGAAATGAAAAACTCGGGGTGCACATCCCCCCTATACTTAGGACCAAGTACGTCCTAAGTATAGAAAACTGTCTACAAGGGCGACACCTTTTAGATACAAAGAGAAAATAGAATAGGAAAAGAAGAAAAGAAGAAAAGAAGAAAATCAGATAAACAGTTCTTGGAGTACATCGTCTGAATCTTCTGATGCTGCAGTGGTTGTGGAGGTGTCATCATGTTGCACAAGCTGGATAGAGTCAACAACGGCCAAGAATGCATCAGGTTCTAAGTAAGGCTTCAGGAGTTGGCCGTTGACGACGAAGGGCTGTGCGTCAGGGGACAATTCTGATATAGCAATGCTTCCATTGTCATGCACTTCACAAACTCGAAATGGCCCTGTCCACTTACTCTTTAATTTGCCTGGAAATATCCGCAACTTTGCATCAAATAACCACACTTTCTGTCCAACGTCAAAGGTCTTTCGTCTGATGTGCCGGTCATGCCAGCGTTTCACCTTCTCCTTGTACATCAAGGTGTTATCGTATGTATAGTCTCGGAATTCCAAGAGCCTGTTCAGATCATCTTTTCTCTTCTGACCACTTCTTCGTGAGTCCAAATTACAACTGTTGATTGCCCATAAAGACTTGTGAATTAATTCCACGGGCAGATGGCTGATGAACGCGAAATTCGCCTCTTTAATATTCGATAATTGTAGTATAGGAGGTGAAAATCGGTCGATCAAAAACCACAAGCTTTGAATGTTGTGGAATATTTTACTTGGCAAGTTTACCAAGGTCGAACACAGGGAACGGTGAATTTTAGTTGCGTGGCCTTAAATCAAATTAAATAATTGATTAATGCTCGGTTAATTCCTGTGTGGAGAAAATATAATACAAATGCGAAGAAAATGCAATGCAAGAATAATAAACAGAATTTATGCCCAGGATCTATGATTTGGATCGTATCTAATTCTCTAATAATATGATCAATAATTTCCTCAAAATTAATCACAGATCAACATGTAATTGAGTCAATGCTTCAGGTAATAAGTTGATACTCAGAATAATTGAAGTAAGATATCCATCCTCCGACAGTCTTTGATCTAATTCCTAGAAAATTTGACCATCATCTTAGAGGAATTGATCTGAGATAATCCCCTGCGAATTCTAAATTATTAAGAATAATCAATGAAGGCTTAATCAGATAAAGATACTCGTCCGAGTTCCTGCAAATAATATCATCAAGATCCAAAGCCTTAATATGTCAAAAAGTAGCCTGCAAAAGTCTATGATGATCCTCAAATAATAATTGATAACAAACACCTCTAGATCTGATCACAAACTATGCTAAGTTGTAGAGCATGGAATTAGCTTCGAAACGACATATTATATGCTAAAATCGGAGTCCATATGACAAAGATATGATAAAATGAAGTTTCAGGGACTGAAATGTAAATAAAATAAATATTTCTTTGCAAAGAAGTCCCTGGGAGGACTTATCTATAATTATAAAAAACTTGGGGGACTTTTCTGAAATTTTCCCCTGGCGAGGGTGCTTCTGCAAATTCGTAAAATGCCAGGGGCTGTTCTGCAATTTTCCCACTGCGCACGTGCGGAGCACGTGCGCCTGGAGGTTTGGTGGGCGAGGCTGAGGTGCGGGGTCCGAGCCTGAGGCTCGGGTCAAAGCAGGAGGCTCGGGCGACCGAGCCTATGGTTCGGGGGCTGGCTCGGGGATCCCGAGCCTCGAGGCTGGGCTGGGCGCGTGGCGGCTCGACAACCGTCGGATCAAGGGCTGATTAGCCCGATCCGACGGCAACTGTGCCTCGTGGTGGGGCGGGGCGAACGACGAGGCAGCGGTCGCGCTCGGCCGACACACGGCCGAGCGGAGGCGGAGGGTGGTGGGGAAGACGGTAGCGCCGCGGTGCGAGGCGATGGGTGCGACCGGGAGGCGGCGCGAGGGGCGGCGCTGGGCGAGCGGAGCAGCCTTGCGCGGCTGCTGGACGTGGAGTAGCGGGGCGGTCGTGGCGAAGCCTCCCACGCGGCCGGAGGAGGAGTGTGCCGCACCTCGGCCGACACACGGCGCGAGGCGGCAGGCGGAGCGCGGCGAGGCAGAGGTGGAGGGCCTGGGCGGAGGCGCGGCGAGGCGGAGGTGCCGCCGGGCTGGTGGAGGCGGAGGGCAGGGTCGGCCTAGCGGGCGGCGTTGCACGGCTGGAGCGGCCTAGCGGCGGCCATGGCGAGGCGGTGCGGTGGTCGGGAATTCCCTTGCTCGTCGACACACGACTGAGCAAGGAAGGTGCTGTATGTGCTTGCTGGAGCTTCGAGCTCCAAGGTCTTGATGGAAGAAAACCTGCAAAAAAAATAAGAAGAAAGGAAGGGATTTCGCCAGAAGTCGGAGGAGCCAAAGCTCGCTTCCAGGTGATCTTTGCCTCAGAGGAACGGCGAGGTCCTCGAGGCTTTACAGATCCGAGGATGGAACTGCAGCAAGGCCCTGATCGAGCCTTGGATCACGCCGCAAGGGAGGCGGCCGCTGTCACCGGCCAAGCTTGGAGAAGGGCGGATGAAGAAACGAGGCCGGAGGTGGAGGCTCTTTATAGGAGGAAGGTGGTGGCGGTTACACGCGAGGGAGGACGAACGGCTGGCGGTGGTGGTTAAGGCCGTGCATGGCGGCGGTCCTTAATGGTAGGAGAACGGCTGAGAGGAAGGAGAGGCAACGGCTGGGGAAGAAGACCAGGGTCACGTGCTGGTCACGTGACCCAGGTTGGCCAGGAGAGAGAGGAAAGCGGGGTGCCACGTGGCACGCCCAGGGACTGCCACGTGGCACCCCAAAAAAATTCAACTTTAAGGATAGAAAAGAAGGAGAAGGAGACCTCGGATCGAAAAGTTTTCTTCACGAAAGTTGTTCGTCTCGACGAGATCTACAACTTTCATGAAGGGTCCGGGAGCAAAAGAGGTCACCTGTGCGAAGTGGTATTTTTGGTGGCTTTCCTGGTGTACGAAAAACCGATTTTTGGAGTTTTGTAATTTTTTGGTGGTTTTAGAGAGGATAAAAATTCTAGAAAAAATACGATAAAATAGAAGAAAATTATTTACACATTAATCTATTTTTTTTGATTTTTAAAGGATAAGAAATTAGGAAAATAAAATAAAAGTAAGAAACGCTCAACTTTTGCACAGACCGACAACAGACACTTGGACTTGGTCAATTTCTTTGATCTCAGTTTTAATCCGGATTTGAATCTTTGCATTTCTTATTAAAACTTTCATCAAAGGATACAAATGAAAAAGAAATAAAATTAAAAGAGTTAATTATGCACATAAAAACTCATGTCAAAATTGGCAAAAAGTTAAAATGCGCAAAAGAGGCCCAAAACCCAACTTTCACATATGAGCTCCGAATTTTATGAAATTGGTCTTGTTTTGAAGGTATTTGAAAATGGAGTACTTTAAAAGTGAGTAGACCAAAATCGGACACTGTATATATGAGATATGCTCATTTTAGTCTGTCAGATGTGAAATTTGACTTTGGGATTATTTGACACTTATTGAGGTTAGTATTTTTTGTATTTTTTATTTAATAAGGTTAGTAATATCTACACAATGGAGGTGGTTTTAGGTCAATTGGAGTTAGGATGAATTAACTAAAAATGTGAGAAGTTAGCGGCTTTTTGGGCTAATTTATACTGGGAAATTTACATGCAATTATGCATGATGAAATGCAGATATTATTGACACATGCATGATGGCTAATAATGCTCTATTAATGATTAATTACAAGAGGATGATGGGGGACAGAGCCTAAATGACCAATTTTAGCATGATGAATACGAGATTCATCATACCCCTATACTTAGACCATGCTCGTCCCCGAGCATGAATGAATGACTTAGTTGATTACATCCCTGACCGTGTAAGTGAATTTTCAAGGCTTAGTTCAGAGAAGACCCTTAATTTGAGTGATCCTAAAATTCTGAGCTCACCCAAGCTTTAATCAAAAGGAACCCAACTTCTCTAATTTTCAGACTCTCTTTTTGTACATATAGTATAAGGATATGATTCTTAGTGTACTGCATTTATGAGAGTCAAGTTGAGACATCACCCAAAGTTCCAATCCAAGAGACTCTCCTCTAGACTTGATCCTCAACCCTAGGGAATAAGTCTATTCTTGCTTCAGTCAACCGTCTCATTAGTTTGTCAGACTTGAAAGTGTAGATGGACGGCCAGTTGATGGAGAGCATAGGATTGTGTCTGATTTTCTTTCCCTTTCATTGGAACGAGGTGCCTCTCGAGTGCCTTATTACTCAACACAAGTGTATTTTAATTTTGTTGATCAATGTGTCCGTCAAGAGAATTTGGAGTCGTCTGCACTTGTTTTTCTGGGAGTACACCGGGGTGTGTCTCTTTTGAGTATCTAAGATACCTTCGACACCCAGACTTGTATCGCTTACGATGCAGAGCCCTTTTGTGGTGACAGCCCGACTCCTTAGTCCTAATTAGCGCTTGGTCCAAGTGGACACTTTGAAAATTTTGGGAGCGCTTGCCATTGGTGGAAGCTCATTTGGAATTTGACTTTGGATGATAGAGCTTTTCTTTGACATTTATTTTTCTTTTCTTTTGTTGGCTAGCTCCACTGCTTTTACCAAAAGTTGGCGCACACTAATCAACAATTTTCATTAAGTTTCATCACACCCTGGCACTTAGGTCAATATCAAAAAGATAGCATATGAACTTGTTCACATACTGGCTGGGTTTTTGCTAACAATCAGGTTTTCTGCAGCCTTCATTAACTTTATCCCGTCCTCGAATATCATCAGATCGGGTCTAAAACTCAAATCCCTAGTCCTAGTTCCTTAAGTGATATCTCAACTCATCTCATCAATAATGCAGTTGTGGAAGTGATTTGTGCTGATCATATTCTTTGAAGGTAGAGATGAAGAGTGCAATATAGCGCTCAAATCTTTCAAACTAGGGAAGTGTGGATTATTAAGTTCAAAACCCTAATGACTAAGGCAGGCTAACTCAGAATCTCAAGATTTCAGAAATCAAGTGTCCTCACAAATCCTCAAGCCTTGAGTGATGGTGAATGTGTCAGGAATATATCGACCAAGGAATGCATGAAATGCTAGATGAAATGCAAGACCATGAGTGATGATTTTTTTAATGCAAAAAAAGTTTTTCTTTTTTTTTCTTTTTTTTTTTGAAAAACAGGTAGTATACACTACTTGTACCCATCCCCGATGTTAGATAAAAACGATTAAAGTACGAGCTATGGATAAAGTAGATAAAATATATACAAATACACCCCCCTATACTTAGCTTGTGCTATGCCCCCATGGCACAAAGTGAAATGTTGACATAGCTCGTACTATATATAGAAGGATTAAAAACAAAAGAAGAGAAGTGATGTATAAACAATGGATGCGGTCCCCCTATACTTAGGCTCAGGTCAGCCTAAGTATAATCAGTTAATTACAGATGGGGAACCGGGTAGATTTGCGGATGTACAAGATCAAGGAGGTTTGCGACGGACCTTCTTGCGGGAGTGTGGAGGGAGATAGTATGGAGATGTGGAGTGTGATGAAGAGGGGACCGATGAAGAAGACCAGCCATCGTCGGAGTCGTCCTCAGGAGAATAGTAGTCGTCTGCAGAGGATCTCCAACTTTTGTCGATCAGAGGTAAGTTCCCTTGGATCAGAGCTGTACCTATTGCACTTATCTGATGAACTACATCAGGACCGCACGATGACTCTTCAGAAATCACCTGATGTCTAAGGTCAAAGGTGACTTTCTTAATCGATTTGTTTCCTTGAGAAGTATTGGGAGGAAGTTGGACAGTCTTCATCTCCCTGTCTTGAATAACCGATGTGGCATTCGTTAGTTCCTCATCAGATGAATCTCCATAAAAGTCGACCAATTCTTGAAGGGTCATGCACTGCTTTGGTCGAGGGAGAGTGTTCCTGCGGATCTTGTGGTTTATGGCTGGGGGTGTTGATGTCATTTCGGAATGATCATGAGTTTTGGTGACATCAGATGTTTCTGGAGTCGGTTCCTTATAAGGTTCAAGTATGTCATGAATTACTGCCGACTCGAAGATTGGACCACTCAAATAATCGTGTTGATCTTCAATAATATGGTCCAATTCCTCATAAGCTCCAAAATCATGATTTTTCCTAGGAGCAGTGATGGGGTGGTGAGAATCCGAAGTTTGTCCAACAGTCAGTCCCATAGGTGACTCTCTTAGGGTTTGTATGAGTGTGTTATGTGGAGATGTCTGATAATGTGAAGTATTTATCTCCTGATCATAACTGTTGGTTTCAAGTTGATTTTCCTCAAAGCAGGATGTGTCATTGGGGTCATGTTCATTGTGGTCCGAATTCGGGAACTTGATTTCCTGAGTCTCGCAATCGACGATCGCTTTAGCAGAGGCTAAGAATGGCTTTCCTAAAATAATAGGAGACTCAGTCATCCTTCCGGGGTGCTCAATGTCAAGGACAATAAAGTCCACTTTGTGTTTTCCCCCTCGGAAATTTACGACGACAGAAACGATCCCCCGCGGTCTTTTGGTAGATAGATCGGGTAATTGAACGATCACCCTAGTCTTTTTGAGTTGTCCGAGTTTGAGTTGGTCAAAGACGGACTTGGGGAGGATGTTTAATGTAGAGTCGTCGTCTAACCGAACATGAGTGAATATAGAATCCTCAATTTCACATGTGACCCGAGTCAACCGCTTGACTTTACGGCTTTTGAGTTTATGATTCATCACCAAAGAACTAGCCATAGATATGACATGATATTCAGTCCAGGATCGTTTCTTGCCCGTCTTTTTGGGTATCAGTCGACTCTTCACAAATCTCTTAAGATCGGGCACATATTCTATGGCTTTGATTAATGGAAGCTCTAAGATCAGACTCTTGCAAAACGCTTCCATTTCAGAATTGTCCAATTTTTTTGAATTTTCAAAATTTTCAATTTTTTTTGGTATTTTCTGTAATATGGTCAGTCGGGGGGTCAGAGGTCAGTGGTTGTGTATGATTGTGATGATCCAGTGGTTCGCATGGTGGTGGCCTCACTTCTTCTGAATTTTGCATTGACTGGATGAGATCATATATTCTCATAGTTAAAGTGTCTGCTCTATGATTAATCTGAGTAATCTCATCCTCAAACATCTCATGACTAGTGATTGTATAATCAGTCTCCATGTGTCGTGATTCGGGCATGTATCCTCGAGGAGAGTATTGATTGTTCATAAACATTAAGGGCTGGTCATGAGTTGAATTTCCTTGAGTTTGGTTTTCTCGTGGAGTGTCGAAGGAAAATTGATCATACTCAAGAGGATATTCATCCTAAGTAGAGGATGGTTCAAGAGGTTGTGAGATCCTAGTGACCGGAAATTGTGTTCTTCTATCAACAGCGGTCACTCTATTGTTCATCCTCGATTCTGGTCTCTCTCTCGTGTCCATAAAAATTGTCAGAATGTGAGAGAGGACTATTCCAAGAAGAAGAGAGGTCATAGGGTGGGATGTATGGGCGGGAAGAGAATGATGGCTGAGGGGAAGAAGAATATTGGGACATGGTCGTGGAGATCGGGAAAGAAGACCACTGTGCCGACATCTTGTCAAGAGGGATGGACTGATCAGCGAACCACGATTTGCTTGCAATTGCAAGGTCTTTGACGCACACAAATCAAACACAAAACAAACACGTTGATTCACCCACTCAACACTGGTGAAGGCACGTTAGGGTTCGACCGCTTATCTTTTCAATTTTAATTTAATGACAAAACAATCATGCAGATTAAGCGAAGCTGTTAGGTGCCGAAATATTTCACAAAGACTGTCCCGAGTTCATACAACTAGTTGCTCCTACTTTCAGCCAGTATAGGTGTAAGTACGGACCGTAAACGGCTACCCGTGTTACTTGAGGACGGAGCCTTCTGCGGTGTCCTCTAAACCACCTACTCTGCTAAGGGAAGTCGGACCGTAAACGGCTACCCGAGACCCTCACTGAAAAGTAGCTAATTATATTAAACTCAGTAGTCTGAATGAAGCATTTCGGTTTTGGCTCTACCCTAAGGTGTGCGATCTTGTCCTTACACAAATAATGAGTGGGTTTCTCTCCACCAAACAAAAGTTAATTTTAGGTCAGTTTATTTACAGTCACCTTGATTAGCAGTCCCAATTTTAGATTAAGGTTATCACTGTATTTTATGTGAGCACAGAAATTCACGCCTAACGAGCAGTCCCAATTCCGTTAATTCCTAAGTTGTAAAACTCGAGGAGGGAGAATCGAAAAAAAAAGCCAATGCAAGCGTAAATCAATGATGCATGCTTAAGAGAAGGACTTACAGTGAATCCTCGCGTTCTTCATGCAGGATGCAAGACAAAGAATTTAAAATTTACACTAAATGATATGCACAGATGAAAAACGTCCTAAACAGATAGTTCTATTAGCGGGAAGAATTGATTGAATTTTTTTGGCTAATGTTGAACGATCTATGGTGCGTTTATTTAGTGAAAAGTGTGGCCTAAAAATTACGAGCGCAATCAAATAATTCTAATCTAGCGTAAGTGCTCCTAAATTCTACGTCAAGCCACAGAGAGTTCAGTCCTGAATATTACAAATTGACAGGGTACAAGGAGAGAGGGACCCTGTGAATAATGCAGAAATTTAAACCTAAGCTAACTCTCTCTCACAAAATTAAAATAAAAATTAGTTTTCTTCGCAAGTCCTTGATTTATATCAAAAATTATCTCCGAGTAATCTGCGAAGAAAGAGAGTGCGGTTAGTAAAATTCAAAAAGAAAAAAAATGCAAAAGAAGGAAAAAATGACACAAAAATAGTTTCACAAAAATCAATTACAGAAAATGATTTAAAACCCTAAAAATACGCCGTTCCCCGGCAACGGCGCCATTTGATGAACGCGAAATTCGTCTCTTTAATATTCGATAATTGTAGTATAGGAGGTGAAAATCGGTCGATCAAAAACCACAAGCTTTGAATGTTGTGGAATATTTTACTTGGCAAGTTTACCAAGGTCGAACACAGGGAACGGTGAATTTTAGTTGCGTGGCCTTAAATCAAATTAAATAATTGATTAATGCTCGGTTAATTCCTGTGTGGAGAAAATATAATACAAATGCGAAGAAAATGCAATGCAAGAATAATAAACAGAATTTATGCCCAGGATCTGTGATTTGGATCGTATCTAATTCTCTAATAATATGATCAATAATTTCCTCAAAATTAATCACATATCAACATGTAATTGAGTCAATGCTTCAGGTAATAAGTTGATACTCAGAATAATTGAAGCAAGATATCCATCCTCCGACAGTCTTTGATCTAATTCCTAGAAAATTTGACTATCATCTTAGAGGAATTGATCTGAGATAATCCCCTGCGAATTCTAAATTATTAAGAATAATCAATGAAGGCTTAATCAGATAAAGATACTCGTCCGAGTTCCTGCAAATAATATCATCAAGATCCAAAGCCTTAATATGTCAAAAAGTAGCCTGCAAAAGTCTATGATGATCCTCAAATAATAATTGATAACAAACACCTCTAGATCTGATCACAAACTATGCTAAGTTGTAGAGCATGGAATTAGCTTCGAAACGACATATTATATGCTAAAATCGGAGTCCATATGACAAAGATATGATAAAATGAAGTTTCAGGGACTGAAATGTAAATAAAATAAATATTTCTTTGCAAAGAAGTCCCTGGGAGGACTTATCTGTAATTATCAAAAACTTGGGGGACTTTTCTGAAATTTTCCCCTGGCGAGGGTGCTTCTGCAAATTCGTAAAACGCCAGGGGTTGTTCTGCAATTTTCCCACTGCGCACGTGCGGAGCACGTGCGCCTGGAGGTTTGGTGGGCGAGGCTGAGGTGCGGGGTCCGAGCATGAGGCTCGGGTGACCGAGCCTATGGTTCGGGGGCTGGCTCGGGGATCCCGAGCCTCGAGGCTGGGCTGGGCGCGTGGCGGCTCGACAACCGTCGGATCAAGGGCTGATTAGCCCGATCCGACGGCAACTGTGCCTCGTGGTGGGGCGGGGCGAACGGCGAGGCAGCGGCCGACACACGGCCGAGCGGAGGCGGAGGGCGGTGGGGAAGACGGTGGCGCCGCGGTGCGAGGCGATGGGTGCGACCGGGAGGCGGCGCAAGAGGCGACGCTGGGCGAGCGGAGCAGCCTTGCGCGGCTGCTGGACGTGGAGTAGCGGGGCGATCGTGGCGGAGCCTCCCACGCGGCCGGAGGAGGAGCGTGCCGCACCTCGGCCGACACACGGCGCGAGGCAGCAGGCGGAGGCCGAAGGCTGCGCAGCGGAGGAGTGGCGCGGGCAGGGGCGGAGGCGCGGGGTGTAGGCGCGGCGAGGCAGAGGTGGAGGGCCTGGGCGGAGGCGCGGCGAGGCGGAGGTGCCGCCGGGCTGATGGAGGCGGAGGGCAGGGTCGGCCTAGCGGGCGGCGCTGCACGGCTGGAGCGGCCTAGCAGCGGCCATGGCGAGGCGGTGCGGTGGTCGGGAATTCCCTTGCTCGTCGACACACGACTGAGCAAGGAAGGTGCTGTATGTGCTTGCTGGAGCTTCGAGCTCCAAGGTCTTGATGGAAGAAAACATGCAAAAAAAATAAGAAGAAAGGAAGGGATTTCGCCAGAAGTCGGAGGAGCCAAAGCTCGCTTCCAGGTAATCTTTGCTTCAGAGGAACGGCGAGGTCCTCGAGGCTTTACAGATCCGAGGATGGAACTGCAGCAAGGCCCTGATCGAGCCTTGGATCACGCCGCGAGGGAGGCGGCCGCTGTCACCGGCCAAGCTTGGAGAAGGGCGGATGAAGAAACGAGGCCGGAGGTGGAGGCTCTTTATAGGAGGAAGGTGGTGGCGGTTACACGCGAGGGAGGACGAACGGCTGGCGGTGGTGGTTAAGGCCGTGCATGGCAGCGGTCCTTAATGGTAGGAGAACAGCTGAGAGGAAGGAGAGGCAACGGCTGGGGAAGAAGACCAGGGTCACGTGCTGGTCACGTGACCCAGGTTGGCCAGGAGAGAGAGGAAAGCGGGGTGCCACGTGGCACACCCAGGGGCTGCCACGTGGCACCCCAAAAAAAATTCAACTTTAAGGATGGAAAAGAAGGAGAAGGAGACCTCGGATCGAAAAGTTTTCTTCACGAAAGTTGTTCGTCTCGACGAGATCTACAACTTTCATGAAGGGCCCGGGAGCAAAAGAGGTCACCTGTGCGAAGTGGTATTTTTGGTGGCTTTCCTGGTGTACGAAAAACCGATTTTTGGAGTTTTGTAATTTTTTTGGTGGTTTTAGAGAGGATAAAAATTCTAGAAAAAATACGATAAAATAGAAGAAAATTATTTACACATTAATCTATTTTTTTGGATTTTTAAAGGATAAGAAATTAGGAAAATAAAATAAAAGTAAGAAACGCTCAACTTTTGCACAGACCGACAACAGACATGGACTTGGTCAATTTCTTTGATCTCAGTTTTAATCCGGATTTGAATCTTTGCATTTCTTATTAAAACTTTCATCAAAGGATACAAATGAAAAAGAAATAAAATTAAAAGAGTTAATTATGCACATAAAAACTCAGGTCAAAATTAGTAAAAAGTTAAAATGCGCAAAAGAGGCACAAAACCCAACTTTCACATATGAGCTCCGAATTTTATGAAATTGGTCTTGTTTTTAAGGTATTTGAAAATGGAGTACTTTAAAAGTGAGTAGACCAAAATCGGATACTGTATATAGGAGACATGCTCATTTTAGTCTGTCAGATGTGAAATTTGACTTTGGGATTATTTGACACTTATTGAGGTTAGTAATTTTTTTGTATTTTTTATTTAATAAGGTTAGTAATATCTACACAATGGTGGTGGTTTTAGGTCAATCGAAGTTAGGATGAATTAACTAAAAATGTGAGAAGTTAGCGGCCTTTTAGGCTAATTTATACTGGGAAATTTACATGCAATTATGCATGATGAAATGCAGATATTATTGACACATGCATGATGGCTAATAATGCTCTATTAATGATTAATTACAAGAGGATGATGGGGGACAGAGCCTAAATGACCAATTTTAGCATGATGAATACGAGATTCATCAATGGCACGGCTTTCCATATACAAGACGATAGGGCGGCATGCCCAAGGGAGACTTGTAGGCGGTTCGGTAAGCCCATAGGACCGCGTCCAAGAGTTGAGACCAATCCTTTCTGTTTGGCCTAACAAGTTTCTGCATGATAATCTTGATTTCTCTATTTGATAGCTCCGCCATGCCATTGGTCTGAGGATGATAAGGAGATGCGACACGATGGTCGATGCCGTACTCCTTCGTTAACTTCTTGACCTCTTTGTTAATGAAGTGGCTACCCCCGTCTGATATGAGAATTTTCAGTATCCCGAACCGTGAAATGATGTTCTTCTTCAGGAACTGGCATACTATTCAGCTGTCAGCGGCTCGAGCGGGGATAGCTTCAACCCAACGACTCACGTAATCGACGGCGAGAAGGATGTGCTCAAATCCTTGGCTGTTAGGGAAAGGTCCCATGAAGTCAATGCCCCATGCGTCGAAAACATATGCTATCTGAATGATTTTCAGGGGCATTGAATCTTTAGCAGTAAGTGTACCTTTCATTCTCTGACAGTCAGTACATCGTTTAACAAATTCAGCTGCATCCTTGAATAAAGTGGGCCACCAGAAGCCACACTGAAGTACTTTGGCTGCCGTCTGATCTCCAGAGTGGTGTCCACCAGATTCGAGCGAGTGACAATGCTCGAGGACACTAGACTGCTCCGTCTGAGGGATGCACCTGCGCCAAATACAATCTGCTCCTTCTCTGAATAAAAGAGGATCTTCCCATTGGTAGAAGCGGATGGTCGACCTGAATTTGTTCTTTTGGTTCTTCGTCCAATCCGAAGATATTACCCCAGAGGCGAGGTAATTGACTATATCAGCATACCAAGGAAGAAAATCCACTGCTAAGATGGCTTCGTCAGGGAAGGTTTCTGTGATAGGTGCATTGCTCAGAGGAGGTTCATGCTGCTCTATTCTGGAGAGGTGATCTGCTACCACATTCTGAACTCCAGGCTTGTCCTTGATTTCCAGATCAAATTCCTGGAGGAGAAGGATCCAACGAATCAGTCTCGGCTTGGCATCCTTCTTCTGCTGAAGGTACCAGATAGCAGAGTGGTCTGTAAAGATGGTGACTTTTGATCCCAACAAATAGGATCTAAATTTCTCTAAGGCGAAAACCACAGCCAGCAATTCTTTCTCTGTCACTGTATAATTTCTCCGTGCTTCGTCTAATGTTCTGCTAGCATAGTGAATGGCGTAGGGCACTCTGTCTTTTTTCTGCCCAAGAACAGCTCCAACTGCAAAGTCTGACGCATCAGTCATTATCTCAAAGGGAAGAGTCCAGTCGGGCGGCTGTAAGATTGGAGCCTGGGTAATAAGCTCCTTCAACTGATTGAAAGCAAGGAGAACCAGCTGATCGACAATGAACTCGGTCTCCTTGCATAAAAGTTCTGTCAGAGGTCGGGCAATGTGGCTGAAATCCTTGATAAATCATCTGTAAAACCCCACATGCCCCAGGAATGACCTCACATTCTTCACTGACTGAGGTGGCCGAAGATTTGAAATGACATCCACCTTTGCCGGGTCGACTTCCATGCCACGTTTGGAAACGACGTGACCTAGCACAATACCTTCTGTGACCATAAAGTGGCTCTTTTCCCATGAAAGAACTAGATTGACTTCACGGCACTTCTGAAGTACTCTGTCTAGGTGCTCAAGACAAGAATCAAAACTATCACCATAGACAGAGAAATCGTCCATGAACACCTCGAGAAAACTGCCTACCATCTTGGCGAAGACTGCTAACATGCATCTTTGGAAGGTTGCAGGTGCATTGCACAAACCAAAGGGCATCCTTTTGAAGGCGTAGGTGCCGAACGGGCAAGTGAAGGTAGTCTTCTCTTGATCTTCAGGAGCGATCGCCACTTGGTTGTACCCAGAGTACCCATCCAGAAAGCAGAAGAACTCCTTTCCTGCTAATCTTTCCAAAACCTGATCAATGAATGGCAAGGGAAAGTGGTCCTTCTTCGTTGTTGCATTAAGACGGCGGTAGTCAACGCACACCCGCCAGGATGTTGGTACCCGAGTGGAAATTTCCTCTCCTTTATCATTTGTAACCACGATAAGCCCAGATTTCTTGGGAACTACATGCAGTGGGCTTACCCATTTTGAGTCGGAGATGGGATAGATGAAACCTGCGTCACACCATTTCGTGATTTCTTTCATGACGACGTCCCGAAGGTTAGGATTCAGCCTTCTCTGAAATTCACGGGACGGCTTGGCATATTCTTCCAAATAGATGTGGTGTGAACATAAGGCTGCATTTATCCCTCGGAGGTCCGATACGCTCCAACCAAGTGCCTTGCAGTTCTTTTCTAGAACCTTGAGAAGTCGAGATTCCTGATCCGGATTCAGCCTGCTACTGATGATGACCGAATACATTTGTTCTTCACCCGTAAGGAAAGCATACTTCAAGCCTGCAGGAAGTGGCTTGAGTTCCAGTTTTGATCTGTCCACTTTATCTGTCACTTCAGATACCATGCTGGTGGTGGGATGTACTTCCTTGCGATACTTACTATCCTCATCATCCTGTTGAGATCCCGGTGATGCACCGAACGGTTCTGCGCTAAGCTGATCATGTTCGGTCTGGAGTGACTGCTTGAATAGATGCGCCTGCATCTGAGAATCTGTCTCCCATGAATCGTCGGAGCGTACGCTGACTGTGCTTTCTGAGTCCTCCTCAAGAGTGAGGATTTCTCGGGTCCATGGATCGTCCAATGACAAAGCTGAGTCTCTAATCTCTGCAATAAAATCACAGTCTGCTTCTGATGCCGCCTGGCTCTCATCAGTTGTGGCATTCTGCTCTTTGTTCATGTTTATCGTGATTTGCTGGGTGTTCGAGCTGAAGGTGATCTTGCCAGACCCGTAATCAACCACAACACCTGAAGTACGAAGGAATGGTCTGCCAAGGATGATAGGGGTCTGGAGCAGGGGTGCAGGCGAGTCCATATCAAGGACTACAAAGTCAGCTGGGAATTTCATTTCCTGCACTTTAACTATCACGTCTTCCAAGAGACCTCGGGGCCACTTGACGGATCGGTCAGCGAACTGAAGGATCATGCGTGTCTGCTTGAGCGGTCCCAGCCCGAATTCTTGCATTATGGACGAGGGCAGAAGGTTGATGGAAGAACCACTGTCAAGAAGAGTGCGCTCGAAGACCTGGTCAAAAATCACACAACTGATCAGAGGTGCTCCTGTATCTTGCTTCTTCTGGGGGAGATTGCTGATAGCTGCTACCGTGGCCAAGGTGAGGACGTGCCTCTCGACTTGCTGGCGTCTGTTTTCTTGCGCTGAGCGACGCCTGTTAGTACATGCCTCTTTCAGTCCTTTCTGTACGGCTGGCATGTATTCCACGACCTTCAACAAGGGAATCTCAATAGTCAACTTATCCAAAATATCCACAACACCTGGATCAGACAATGCCTTTTTTCGTTTTGCAATTTTTTTGGATTTTTGTATTGCATAAGGAAAAGGAATATTTACACCACTGGCAGGAAAATGAGAGTTCTTATTTACATCAAAATCATCGCCCACAGAATGTTGTACATCCGAACTACAAAAAGGAGTACAAGCTGGATATTGGCATGCTGGTGCTGTCGGGCGATCAAAAAGTGAAGCGTCTGCTCCGTCGGCTGGCGAGGGATCGGCTGCTGCTGGCGGCTCCTCCAATGCTGGCACGGCTTCGCTTCGGCTACAAGTTTCTTTTTGTTGTTTTTGTTTTTGCTGATTTTTTTGTATTTTCTGCTGAGGCTGCTGGTGACATGGCACGACGGCTGGACTGGCTTCTCCTTCTTCTTCCTCCTCACTCGCCCCTGGAGCTGGCACGGCTGATGCGGAAGATGACGATCCACCTGTTTCTTTATTCACCCCACTTTTGCTAGTAGGCGGAGGCAAGACCCTACCGCTCCTGAGAGTAACAACATTAGAATAAGCAGTAATATCATTACCAGACACGGACATGACATCAAATTCTACCTGCTCTTTCTTCTTGAAGTTATTGGGGTTGGCTTCGACCTGCGCCGGAATGGTAGTTCTGGTGGCGGTCAGATCGTCAAGCCGTTTGGTCATATCCGCTAGCCCTTTGACAAGCTGGGCCAGACAGTCCATGGTGGGGTTCGCAGGGGATACTTCAGAAGATTCAGCGTGCAAACCACGCTGCTGTTGGTTGGATGGGTGGGGAGATTGCTGCGGGTGGTGCTGCGGTGGTGCGGGAAGTTGAAGTTGTTGGTATGAGGGAGGAGGATACTGCTGGTATTGCTGAGAGGGGGCAGCCGCGTACTGGTGATACGGCTGTGGGTGACGGTACTGCGGTTGCTGCTGATATGGAAAATTCTGCCTCCATTGCTGTGCAAACTGAGGAGGCTGCTGGCACTGCTGATGCTGCTGAGAGGATTGCCCAAAACGACCACCCTGAGGTTGGTGGTATTGCTGATTGGCAAATTGCTGACCCTGGGGTTGTCCCGAGGACGGGTCGGCTGTGCATCATTAGCCCATACCCCGTTCACTTCTTGAATCAGGGGTGGTGGAGGGAAGACTGGATCAGGTACAGAAAGAAACTCTGGTTGGTACACGACCATCTGCTGCTGCGGCGGGCCCTGGTCGGGCACCTGCACGTAGTACACGTGCTGGACTGCCGGTGGCTGCTGGCTCGGCTGAGGCTGATGCTGCGGTTGCTGCTCGTCTTTCTTCTCAGCGGGAGCTTCCGATGGTGTAGCCGACTGAACAGAGTTGCTGGTACCCACCAACAGTTCAAGGTATTTGTTGATGTGATCGAGCTTGTCCAGGTTCTGGGTCCTCTTCTCGATCACAACGAGTTTCTCGAGGTCCTGTGATCGCTTCTCAATGATATCTACCTTAGAGTGATGGTCCCCGATGATGCTGAGGTTGGAGCTCTCATCTCTCTCTGCTTCCTTGGATGCAGCCATGTGCACTTGCTTTTGGAGAATCTGGGGCTGCTTCTGATACGCCTTGGATGAAGAGAGGGCGGCCTCTCCTTCGGCCATTTCTTCAAATATCTGCCAAACTACATCTTCATCCTTATTAAAATGGGAGCCCCCACATGCTGCGTCCACGAGCCTTTGGCTTTCAATGTTCAGTCCCCCAAAGAAATGCTGGACCAAGCTGGTCTTAGGGATCTCATGGTGGGGACATTTCTCCTGCAGGTCAGTAAATCTCTCCCAAGCTTCATGTATCGACTCATGGGGCCCTTGGGAGAAATTACTGATTCATGCTCGCATCTGGTTGAGCCAACCTAGAGGGTAATATTTGTGCAGAAAGGTGGACTTCAACTCCTCCCAGGTCGTCACGACCTTCCCCAGATGGTTGACCCAATAAAGGGCCTTGTCCTGTAAGCTGAATGGGAATGCCATCATCTTGACAATGTCCAGAGGGACATTGGGATAGTGAGTAGTACGACAGATGCGGGAGAATTGCTGCAGGTGAATGTACGGCTCTTCGCTGGTGTTTCCATGGAATGCAGGGAGAAGGGCTATGAACTGGGGCTTCAGCTCAAGTGGGCGTGTACCGGTGGAATGAGGATCCACTCGGTCATCTGGCTGTCTCCCGGATTGTATGTTTCTTTAAGTGTTGGCTTTGGTGGTGGTAATTCAAGGTCATCATCAGGAGGACCACCACCTCCTCCTCCCCTGCCTCCTCTGCCTCTGCCTCCTCCTCCATCGTCACGGTTCATCATATCATTCAACATGTCCTGGAAGGTTGTCTATGTGAGGGCCTGCTCGGTCAGCTGCTGCTGGATGGCCTGGATAGATGTCAGTAACTGTGCATTTACTTGGTTCTGATCTGGCACCTATCCCTCTAGTTGGGGTGGCTGCTGACCCTTGCCCTTTCCTCCTGGAGCCATGTTAGGGTCTGAGTCGGACGAGATGAATTCCGGAGTAGTCTCCAGGGCTCGCACTGTCTTCTATCTGCATAATGAGATAGTCCTGATCAGACCGCTTGTAATTAATATTTAGTTGCCGTGATGAAGCTGGAATTCAGGTCAACCTCAGCATGTTGTGAATGGAAAAGGACGTAGACTGTAATCGACTTCCATTCACAACGGCGGAAGTAGGACAAAAGTGATCCCAGTTTATTGGGTGGCCAAGAGAAAGGTAGAAAACGAGGAGTCTGGAGATCGATCCGCAAAGTCCGGATCGGGTTCTCGGGAATCGCCTCGAAATTATTGGCAGAGTTGAGTCCATGGAATCGATGTGGGTGTCGGCATGGTCCCGACGGAAACCATCCATGGATCAACTTCGCGGAGTACAAGAGAAAATATGATGTTGGATGAAAGATACGATGGTCAACGAGGAATAAAAGGAGTGTAAAACAGTAGAGAGGCTCGGTTGAGCGGGGTGGTCAAAGGGAGAAACAAAATGTGCGCAAATGCGCGGGACTTGATCTTTGAATCCTTAATCTAGATCCATACAAACACAATACAAAATCGGGTTCACCAACTCACACCATGTGAAGCCGTGAAAGCTCGGCTATTTATTATCTTTTCATTTTTAGAGTTGTGATTTTCAGGCATATCTTATAACAAGTCCTTAGTACGCTACCCTATAGGAGAGAGAGTACTGCCAGAAGAGTATCCCGTACTTGTCCTCCTCCTGTGTAACCTGTAGTCTGTACTTTTTGGAGTCCTTGTAACCCTTCCTGAATCCCTACTCAGCCAAAGAAAAGAGAGAGGAAGCCGATAGACGAAACCAATACTTCGGTTCTCGCTTGCAACGGAATCACCCGTGAGCGTGCAAGAACCTACTCGGATGCAGGACAATGAGACAGACACCCCCGTGAAGGCGTGGCCTATGCTCAATACTTCGGACAGTGTCGATGCTCTCACAACAGAGAGTCACCATTGGTGATCAAGTCCTACTCGCCTACATACGATAGAAGCGCCATTACTTCGAAAATCCATGCGATACACAAGGTAGTTGCAGACTGGGTTTTTGGCTTTAATCCTTAGGGGATCGCACTCGCTCAAGGGAGTAGGGTTTTGGTCCCCCTCCAAGTTACCTGAAAACAATGAGGGCTTTATGAACCCGGTACAATGATAGTCCATTACAAATTTTAATTAAGGTCAGAGTTTATTTAGCAGTCCCCTTGTTTTAATTTTTGGGTTTTCTCTTTTTTGAGTCTGTTTCATACAAGCGCCTAACGTTTTTGTAGATTTTCATTTAAGTCCTAGGTGCTCAAAATCAGAGGGAGATAGCGGAAAAGCCGTGCAATGGTTCCATGATGGAAATCTCACCATTGAACCGAATGATGTATGCTGAGTTAGAAGACTTACAGTGCATCCCAGCTCTCTCCATGCAGTATGCAAAACAGAATTTTTAAACCTATCTACATGTCGGTATGCAAGGCACAAAATTGCCCTAAACATTAGCTGCTATTAGCGTGAAGAACCATAAGTTGCTCATTCATCTCTAGCCCAAAGGGTCCGGTCTTAGCTCACCCCTCCTCTGCTCAACACACTTGAAGGTAGGAGAAAGCGCTTTACAGGACTCGCTGCGGCACAAGGGCTAAGAGATAAATGAACCGCTTGTTTAAAATTTGACTAGATCCAAACGAAGTAAACAATAGGAACATGCATTCTTATTAATGTGTGGACCTAGCTACCGAGTCAAGCAACCTACATCTAGGGGCTCCAAGCACACAAAACAAAGGAAAATAAAGGCGGAAAGCTCAAAACTTCGGAAAACAAAGAAAAGAAGGCGATGAAAACTCGAAAAGCTGCGATGAGGCCCCCAGGTGAACAATCACCCGGGCATTGGACCTCATTGTGAAGAGTAGAGTCCTGTTTAATTACATGCCAAAAATGTCTCTCTCTCACCATAAATTACAAAAATAATCCTAAATATCTACACCTATCTAATCCACATCTATTTGCTTCCTTGATACTCTCTCCAGATGGTCATGAGAAGAGAAGACCATCCTCCTCCAAGCTCGGCTGCCTTGGCCTCCTAAGAAGCCATCCTCACGTGGCGGGCCCTCACATCAAAGTCACAAAAAGATTGCATTAGAATAGCTCAATCAATCAAATAGAGCCGTTAAAATAATCACAATAAATGAGTCAATGAAGCATGGTGATTAATGACAATAAAGATAACTGCTCATGACATAAATAATCAATAAAAAATGTACACAAGAATGACAAAATAAATTAGGCTATGCTCATTGCTCCCCGGCAACGACGCCATCTGATAACACGATATTCCACGAGGGTCACCATGATATAAAAATGTTGTCACTGAGGCGACCACTCACAGAAGACCGGTGCTAATCAACAACTAACCCACAATAAAAGAATGTATCAATTAAGCTAAAAAAGAAGTGTGAATTAATCTTTATTACTCTACCACAAGATGTATAGTGTCTAAGTATGTAGAGGTCGAACCACAGAGAGCAATACAAAAATGCATAAGCCTACAATGTGCATCTATCACAGAGTCATCCAAGTGTGAAGCCTATTTTTGTGGGTTTTTGAATTTTATATTTTATTATTATTATTATTTTAATAGTATAATTAGGGAATATGTATACATATATATTTTATAGAATATAAATATATAAATATATGTATATCCCTAGAGGATAGGTATAAGGTATATACTACATACAATGTATATATGTATATAAATAATACGTAATATATATACATATTTTTTTTAATATTTACTCTGAGAATATTATATATTAATATATATATGTATGTATATAGATATGCATTTTTTTATCATTTTCTTTTTTTATAGGGTAATATATATATAGAGGAGTTATAATATTCATAAAAATATATAAAAAAGGTCAAAAATTCAGAAATAATGTCTTTTTGGGATTTTCATGTTTTTTTACTTTTTTTGTGATTTTTGGATATTTTAAAATTGTTTTTGGTATTTTTAAATGCTGAAATAGAGGAAAACATTGAAAAGGGTACTGGCTGTAAGAAAAATAGGCATTAAAAATAGCAAACAACCTCAAGATTTTTCCACTCTATTTTTCAGATATAGATAATAAAATATAGAAGAAATAGGGACTGAGTTTATATTTTTCTGATTTTTCTTTGATTTTATTTTTTTTGAAGTTTTTGTGTATTTTTCAATTTTTAAGGTTTTCCTTTTGAGATTTTTAGGGATTTTTGGCCTGACACTAAAGTAGGTCAAAATACACACTAGGAATTTTTTTTGGAATTTTTAGAGTTCTTTTAAATTTTTTTTGGTATTTTATAAGCTAGAAAGTGAATAAAAGATATGTTTTTGATTTTTAATAAATGTAAAATGCAACAAAATGAAAAACTAAAAATATAGCGTGCAAGGGTACACTAACCTAAGCTTATGTCTATTTTTGCAAAATTTTTCAAAGAAATATGAAGCACAAAATAAATAGACAAAGCATACAAAAATAAATGGCCTAGCAGGGGTATTTTTGCAAATAAAATAAGTGATAGGGGCATCCAAGCAAAAATTACAATAAAAATAAACGTTTAATCTTATTTTCAGGGCCATTTTACAATTACTGAAACCCGGCGGGGTTTACATGCAAATTTCACGCGCCTCACGTGGGGTCTGCACGTGAGGCGCAGAGGAACTAAAATGTAAATACATAAACTCTAGGGGTACTTCTGCAATTTATACAATTTATTCACAACGTGGTATTTTATTTTTGGAACTAAACTATAAATACAAAAAGGCGGGGGGAGGTGTTTGAAATTTACCCCCTAAGGCGCTTTATCCTACGGCTCTGGGTGCGCCACTTATACACGTGTCGAGCATCTGACGGTTGACGCCGGTTCACCGATGAAGGGTTCGGATAAGAAGCTCCTGGCTGATCGGACGGTTGGCGCATGTCTTCATCGGACGGCTCCTGTGGGATCTGGGATGGGCCTCCTGATCCGACGGCGCTGGAGCTCCCTGGAAGAACAGGGAAGGAGCTCGCGCCTGGTGAGCTTCGATCGAGAAGCTTGGGCTCCTCCAGGGTCCTCCGGCGCGTCTGAGGTGGTCTGCACGTAGCTGGAAGCTTCCCGCATCGACTGATGGTTCCATCATGGCTCCTGGAGGTCCGAGTCGCTCGGATGAGGTCGGTGAAGTAGCGGACCTCCAAGAACCTCTTCCTGGTTCGATTCGAGCCCAGATGGGCCCTATTCTTCGTTTGACCTGCAGAGGAAGAACCGGGGGAGCGAGGGCTTCCTCCTCGACCCGGGGTTTTGAAGCTTGGCAGCAAAATGGAGTGAGGCGGAGGGGCTCCGACGAACGACGGAGGGGGAGCCCCGATTCGCCAAGACCAGGGGTCCTGGGTTGATCAAATGGGTGCGATCGATGGAGAAAGCGATGGGGTATGAAATGGGGTGCTCAAGGCGGTCGGACACGGTCGGGTTCACAGTGAAGAAGTCGCCGGAGCGGAGCTCCGGCGAACTTCGAATTTTTGATTTTACGCTAAGGGGATTAACTAAAGACTAATCTAACTACTGGAATTAAAAACTAACATCGAAACCTAACTAAAAAGCATAAAAAAGGACAGCTCTTATACATGGGGGCCACCAGGGAGTAGGGCGGACGCCGGAGCTCCGCCGCGACAAAATTCTCCTTCCTCCGGCCGATTCGAGGCACTGGAGCACTCCCCCTGTCACGAGGAACGTCCCAGGAACGAAATCGAGGCTTAAGGTTGGATTAAAATTGGCCAAATTCGAGGAAGGAGGCGGAGCTACTTATTTATAGACATTGGCATGGAGCCTTATTGACCGGCGATTATTACTTAATCCAATGAGTATCTGATCGATCCAAGTTATTGGCGGGCATCATGGATAATCAGAGAACAATTCTTGTGAAGGAAGCGAGCTCGATCGATAGACGGGATGGCCGTAAAAAAGGGATGAAAATCAGGGAAAAGATGGTTCAGAGACGCCAGAGCTGGGATGGGACAGTTGACCAGGGGGTCAACGAAGGCCGGCGCCCCATTGGTCCACGTCAGCCGCTAAAAGACAAAACAGGAAATTTGAGTCTAAATTGATTTATTTACCATAGTAAATGATTTTATTAGAATTTTCTTAAAACATAAAAAATGTGTATTTTTTCATGTAGTATTTATTTGTGATTTTTATTGATTTTTTTGAAGTGTTTTATTATGGTTTTAATTTAATAATGTGTATATGTATGTCTTTACATGTATTTTTGTGTATTTTATTTTTAATTGTTTATTTTCTTTTATTATTTTATTGGCTTATTTTATAAATTTATAATTTATTTTTGTGAGTATAAAGGTATTTTTATTTAATTTTTAGGAGTTTATTTACAATTTTAAATAAATAGGTATATGCATATGTAAGTATACTTATAAGTCTTTTACCTATATATTATATACATTTTATTTATTTGATGAATTTTATTTATTTTTATCTTGGATTTGTATTTTTAATAAGTTATATATAATATATACTTTATTATAAAAATATAGATGACTAAAGAATAAAAGAATTAAAATCCCTTTTTATTTATATACATTCTTAACATAGATATTTTGCCTATGTATTACATAGGTTTATTTTATTTTACAAATTCTTTTTAGTTTTCTTTTAATTTTAATATGTACATGTATTCTATACATTATTTGTAAAATTCTAAAAATATAATTTTGTACAAATAATGCATATTGAATAAAATGAATATTTTAATCAGCCCTATATACAAGGAGGGTCAAAAACCTAACTTCTACAGATGAACTCCAAAAATTATGAAACCAATTTTATTAAATAGTTCTTGGAATGCTATATACAATTAAAGGTGAGTTTGGGTGATTTGGAGTTTTTATTTGCAAGATATGAGTCTGTGAAGTTGATATTTTGGCTTTTTATTCTGTGTATAAAATGTACACTGAGTATTATTTTTACATAAACTCAATTTTGTATTTTTATTCACATTATTATCTACAACTTTCATGAACAAAGTTTCTTTATTTTATGGATAAATAATTATGTACAAAATAGGTGTCAAAAATGCATAAATAAATGCATGAATAAATGAGGTATTTATTGTATAATTGGCCCTTATCTCCCCCTACTTTATTCCTTGTCGACCTATTCCATGCTGGCCTTGGTCTCGGGGTTCGGGTCATAAAATATTTGCAATAATTTATTCCGTTTTCTTTTCTTCTCTTTACTCTATAATTTTGGCATTAAACACAGTATTTAATGTATAATTAATATAATGAATCATGAATGCTATTATGTACAATTTGATGCTATTTACATGAATTTGCTGGGGTTTTTGAGGCCAAAATGATAGAATAAAGGTGATGAAATGGAGATTCATCACCTGGTGAAGTATAGGACGGTATCTGGTAAGCGACTACCGTGCTCTCGTCGTCGTCTCCCTGTGAGAACGAGGACGCAGTCAGAAGGTGAACAGACACCCTGATAAACAGTCAGGTGGGTGTCGGCTACCGGGGATAATCAGATCAGAGAGTAAAGCAGGGACCGGTAGCGTGAAGCAGTCAATCAGCTCATATGGTCATCATGAGGGAATATAGCCGATACCGTAAGACCGGGAGGAAGAAAGAGCAGTACAGACTCCTCCGGTCAATCAGAGTCCCAGATAGATCGGAAGTAAAACATATGAGACTGTGTGATGCACGGCGGTGATATAATCTGAAAGTCACAAGAATATACCGAGCAACACAATACATGGCTCACCCTTGCGAGGGTCTCAAGGTAAGCAGAATCGGAGAATAATCAAAAGACTCGGCTCCATGCTCTAACAGAGAGGAGACACAACAAGGGAGGAGACCGAATACATAAATCAAAAAGTCCGGCAACATGCTCCCCCAAATGGGAGACACCAGAAATAAAGCCGAGTACCTAGAAATGATGTACTCCCCCGCAGATAACCCTCGGAGAGTAATACATGCTAGTCAATGAATAATCAAAACAGAAGCTCACCCTTGCGAGGGTGGTCAAGGTGAGCGGGCTCAAAGGAGCCTGATCCATCAGACAGATCACAGAGACGGTCTCGGTAGGCGACAGATTGGCTACCAGCAGAAGAGACTGACAAATTAAGAAAGTGTGGCAGCGTCCCGCAGATAACCTTCGGGGAACGTACTGTCAACTAGGCATGAAAATAGCAGAAATCGGAAACTCAACCTTGCGAGGACCGTCAAGGCGAGCAGACTCAAAAGGAGTGTAATCAGATGGGTCCCATGATCCACAGATCGGATAGGCAACTCAAGATGGAACCAAAAATCAAGGATATCAGACGGCTCGATTCCGTGCTCCGCAGATCGGAGACACAGCCAGCAGTGGGAACCGAGCGTAAAGAGAGTGTCGCAGTCTCTCGCAGATAGTCCTCGGAGAGCACTGTGAACTAAGCAGTGAATATTCAGAATGTGTCTCTACCTTACGAGGGTCGTCAAGGAGAGACAATGGCTCAGAAGAGCCGGATCCATCAGACGAACCCACATAGTGGTCTCGGTAGTCGACAAATCGGCTACCAACAGCAGAGACCAATCAGATCGGAAATATGCCATAGTCTCCCGCAGATAACCCTCGGAGAGCTACGAGCTAGTCAAGGAATAATCTGAAAAGTGGAGCTCTGCCTTGCGAGGACCGTCAAGGAGAGCAGTCTCAGATGAGTCTAGTACATTGGCCTCGTGTTCGGACAGGTCAGGTACACAATCACAGGGGGAGGCCAATCAAGCATATTATCTGACTCGGTTCCAGGTCCCATCACAATGGCGACCGAAGTAGTGAATGAAACCACAGTCCTAGAAATTGTCGCATTCTCCCGCAGATAGTCCTCGGGGAGGAATGCGAGCTATATCAATGTAGATCGTGGGAATGCTGGCAGGTCATCTCAGGTCCTCAAAAGCAATAAATCACTCAATCATTTGGAGGGCATAAGATCAGGAAAGGGAGCAAATAATTATGTCATTCACCAAACATCCCTTGGGTCAATCCAGTCAGCTGAGATGGCACGAAAAATAGTCAGGAATCCTCTAAGTGCCAGGGTGGATTTGAGAGTCAGGAGATCAAGGATGGGTCAATCAGGAAGATGAGAGAGCATGCAGGATCCGCACACCTCTATCAGTCAATCCATATCAGAATAAGCAGTCAATCCTCGAAATGTAGATGGCTGGAACCTCAAGAAAGATAGATCATTCAATACTCATGAAGTCTTCATCGAATTATCGCATCATATCACATCCTCAATCCGGTGTGCGAGAACTAAATTTCTCAATAATGCATCATACCTATGCTCTATGCATCATCAAAAATCCTCAATAAGCTCGTATGCATGTATCAAAGACAAATCCATCACATCAATCTCAGCATCCTCAACATCATGGGCCCGACTTACAAATAATCAGTATACATCATCCTCGATGCGGGCTTCATCAAGATGCACAGCATTCCCAGGTAAAGGGAGAGATGATACGGAGGACACGAGGAAGATGGATAAGAAGGGTACACAATGGGGTGGAGAAGCTGATTGAGCGTGCGTGCCAATATCATGGGGAGTAGAAAGGTGACACAGAGGGAACGAGGAGGGCGGGTGAGAAGATCAGGACATACACAAAATTGGGTGTTCCACACAGGGCAGGAACACCGTCAAAATTGTGGTTCAAGGAGAGTGCTCTCCCTGATCCAGAGAATGAGGATGGTACAGAGAATACGAGGAAAGTGATGAAGAAGAGGGAAACAAAAAGACTTGGCGAAGAATGATTGAGCTCAAGCGCCAATATCACGACTCAATACAGATGAAGAGAGATATGTATAAGAGAGGTAGATCGACTCAAAGATGAAAAATGCATGACTCACACGGACGGGACTGACTACTCACATGATGCATGGAAACCTGATGAATACTCATTCATCACTCTTTATTCTTATATTTTAGCTACAAAAACCTTTGCAAATGCATGTAGATATGTGTAAATAGAAATAATTACCAAAAGCATGCATTGTGTAAAAACCTATAATTAGAATGTTTTGTGCAAAAATAAAAGAATAAAGATTAAAAAGAAAAAGAGGAAAATATTTAGAATAAATATTGAGCAACCTAACCCAAGGGAGGGCTCAGCATGGGCCTGACTGCATAAAAACCAAAGTAGAGGGAGATAGGGGCTCATGTGTGTAAATATATATGTAAACAAAATAAAAGTATTTTCCTCACAAAAATAGGCTTGTAAATATTTGTATATATTTATAAATATAAAATCAAAATAAAAATTTAAAAATTAAAAAGAAAACAAAAACACCTCTTGTATAGTCATCATGTATATAGGACCACCTTTATATTTATTTAGCCTTATAATTAAATAAAATTATTTTCCAAAATTTTTGTAAATATTCTATATTATATAGTGTAAATAAATAAAAACAACTAAAACAAAAACAAAACAAAAATAACAAAATTAAAAACACAAAAATATATTGTAAATATACCAGGTATATGAATGTATATATGTATTTATTTCACCTATGTATATAAATAATTAAAATAAAATAAAAATATCTTTTTATTCCTTATTTTATAATGAAAATAAATAAAATATAAAATAGGAATAAAATTGCATAAAAATAATAATTAAAAAAATCAAAAATTAAAAACCCTATATAGTGTACATATACCTATATATAACATATTATGTATATACCTTATTTTTATTTTAAAAAAATTATTAAAAATCACTAAAAAATAGAAAAAAATAAAATAAAAATATTTCATGTTTTATGTTTTCACTAATTCGGTCGTTTGCCACCCGTTATTTCACTTCCAAATATTGTCCACGTGGCTGACCCCTATTGGTCCTGGGATTGTTGACCGCCCGGTCAACTACCCCCCCCAGGACCACTTCTCACGGGCTTAGGCGCCCGACCCGATTTCCCTAATTTCTAGCGCCTAAACCCGATTGATTCTCACCTAAACCCCGGGTCAGATCCGTCCACGACACATCCGTCACCCTCGCTGGAGCCTTCGCCTTGGGATCCACGCTCCAGATTGCCCTACCCGCGCGCCTCTTTCCGGACCCTCCATGATATATATTCTCAGCTCCGCCACCTCGAATCTCATCTTTGGTCATTTGATTCCACCCCACGTGAGCTCCAGTGAGTGCGCGAGAGTGACAGCTCGTGTCCGGTGCTGTCGAAGCGAGGAGAGGAAGAGGGACCACTGATCCGGCGAGCATCGCCGCCTTGCTCCGCCACCTGCAGGAGCATCGAGCCTCGGACGTCGGCGCTCCGTGAGGCAAAGACCTAGAGCTGCGCAAGCTCGCCCACAACCCATTCAGCCACCCAGGTAGCTCCGTTAGCCTTTCTTGTTCCGTAATTTCTAGTTACCCCCAAATCGCTCCGCCGCCGTCCATCGTCGATTCCTAGCGACTCCGACCACCATTCGATCATCGGGCATCGCCATAGCCTTCGCCGTCTTCCCGCGCACCTTCTCCACGTCCCCATCCAACCCAGCTCGCACAGAAGCTGGGATTCGAGCTCCACCGTCCTCACCTCACCGGAGCTCGCCCATATCGCCTCATCGTTCACCGTCACTCCGCCTAACTGGGTCGAGGCAGTTTGACCTCGACCCGCGAGTCTCTTGGACTATTTTGCAGGTTCAATGAGGACCATCTGAGGTCCTTCAACATCATGCCAGGAGCTTCGCCTCCGCCGACCTCGCCGGAGCTCTACAGAGCTCGGCTGGGTCATCGGAGGACACCAGCAGCTGCGCAGCGCCACGCCGGAGCTTCTCCGATCCTCAGGCGCAGCAGGGGAGGTCAGGAGCGCACGCACGAGGCCGGCGAACCTCGCCGGCCACCTGTTCTTCCTCGACCTTCAGATGTCGTTCGATCAGCCCTCCTGCTCCAGTTCTTATTTGGACCGTCCTTTCCCGGAGCCGCCTTCACCGTCAGATCTGAGGAGGACCGATCCCAGCCGCCCGATGCTCGTGGGTTAGCCACAGAGAGCCACGACCGTTGATCACACCATGTGGCTGAACCCCGAGTGTCGGATCACTTCGAGGACCTCAGTGTTGGAGCGCCAGCCGATCCCCACCGTCGATCTCTCCACGTGGCGTCCATCCTGCGGTCTGCATTAATAAAGGGTAATTTACCCTTAGGCCCTTCTGTTTATTGCATTTCGTAGTTAGTCCTGTAATTAGTTAATCAAGTTGTTTAGTTTTTGGGGATTATTGCATAGAGGACCTCGTACTCTACTTAGTTTGCATTTATGCCCCTGTGTATGGTCTGACACGTGCATCGACACGTGCTTTTTGGCTTATTTGCATTCCATGCCCCTGTAGTTCTGATTGTTAATGATTGAATGAAAGTTTGTGTTTATTTGCATTTATACCCCTGTGCGTATTTTATTTGAACATGTGCGAATTTTTTTGGGTTATTTGCAGATAAGCCCCTGGGCTTTTGGTACATGTTACCAAAAGGCCCTCGGAACTTATTTTCTTTACATTTAGGTCCCTGAGTGCCTCAGGCACGCGCGACGCGCGTGACTTCCTGGGTTAATTGCACCAGACCCCACAGACTTTCGGGTATTTGCACTTCGGTCCCTATGCACAATGCCCCCTCTTTATTTTTGAATAAAATAGCAAATTACCTCCAAATCCAACGAAAATTGGTCACATGGCTCCTGCCATAGTGTAAAATTTTCGAGGATTTTTTAGGACATTTTTGTTTTCATTTGATATTTTTAAAAATTCAAAAACCTCTATTTTCTTCACTGTCTAACTTTAAAAATCATAAAAAATATTAAATAGTGTCTAAAAATTACAAAAAATGTCTACTGTCTACTTTGTTGTGTTTGATTTTCTAGCCAATTTTGGCTATTTTTCATTACTGAAAACCACTAAAAATTGAAAAACACTCAAAATCTTATAAAAATTCTAGTAAATAAATTAAAAATCCAAAAATAATAAATTAGGTGCCTAAATTTTCCTTGATTTATTTTCTTTACAGGAAAATTACCTCCCAGCTAATTTGGGGCCTTTAGATATTTTATCTAGGCCCTTTTAGCTAGGCTAGACAGTACCTTTCTTTTCAGTCACTCTTTGATTTTTAGAAAATTAAATAAACATCATAAAATTCTCAAAAATTCACCAAAAACACTAAAAATTATAAAACACATAAAAATATTTTTGTTTGAATTTTTGGTTGATTTTTAATGCTTTTAATAAATTGTTGAAGTGTGTGTTTATTTACTTTTCTTAATACATTAAAAATCCAAAAAAATATTAAATAATTAAAAACCACCAAAAATATTTGCTTCTTTTATTTTATTTCTCTTTTTGACTACTTCGTAGGCTGAGAGGCCAACCCGTGCTCCTTGTGTTCGACCCTGGTCGCTATACCAGGTTAATCTAATAGCGAGACCGCTAGCTTATTTTTGATCGATTATTTATCTTGGTGGTCTACTTTTTCTTGATCGACACGATCGAGTGACCGAGGTCGCGACGACCATCGTAGAGATACCTGATTACCTTAGTCGCTCGGTTTTTCGTGCCATCAGAATGGCGCCGTTGCTGGGGAGCACGACTTAGTAGTTTTTATTTTTATTTTCATTTTTTGTTTTCGCGACTTTTCGCGGCTCTTTCAGAGCTCGCGGCTTTTTCGCGGCTTTTGTCTATATTTTTTTTGTTTTATTTTGCTTTATTTTCTTTTCTTTTGTTTTTATTTTTGTTTTATTTTGAGTGTCTATTTTATTTTGCATTTTTACATATATACCCTCATTTTATTTCCATTTATTTCTCTTATCATTATTTGATTATTTTGGTCTGACCACTTGTCTCTGTTTCTTGCGAGGGCCTGAGGAAAGCGGAGGCGACTTTCGAGGAGCCGACGCAACCGCAGGACTTGGAGGCGGCTCATTTCTTTACGGAGCCGCAGGAGAGAGCGAGAGAGAGCTGAGTGGGAGAGGAGTAGATTAGGTTTTATTTTTCTTTTTATTTGATTATTATTGTAATAATACAGGGACTCACAGACTGGACTTGTGAACTTGGTTGACTTAGCGGGTCTGTTTCGCCGAGCACCGGTGTGCTCGGGGGACCCTTAGGAGTTTTTCGCGGCTTTTCTCGTAGTTTTGTTTTCTTTTCTTTTTAGCTGCCTTTTCCGGTGTTTACGTGGTTTTTGATCGAGCCCCTAGATCTAGGATTTTATACTTGCTTGTGCCGTAATTAGTAGGGTCCCCACACTTAATTATCTGCCTGCTCCTATAGTACGCTTAATTAGACCTACTAATAATCAATTAATAAAAATAACTGACTAATTTTCCTTCGTGGCTTACGTGCCGTAGTCTACCCCACAAAGCGCTTTCTCCTACCCCTGATTTGTCGGGCAGAGGAGGGGTAGACCAAGACCGGACCTTTGGCCTGTAGGACGGTGACCAGTTAGACGGTTCTGCGAGTAGAATTGCTGATCTAGGACTCGATTTTCATCGCTGCATCATTTAGGTAGTTTAATTTCTGTCTTTACATTTATGCGCGGATCATATTGCATGTAGAGTGCTGGAGACAGGTACGCCTTTCTGACTTTGTATGCATCATTGATTTATCGTGCATCGGCTTTTTCGTCTTCTCCCCCCTGTTTTGGACCTAATAATCAGGAGAACCGAAAAATTCGTTAGGCATTTATTTGAAAAATATTAAAAAGAAAAACCATAAAATTGGGACTGGCTAAAACTATTGACCCTAAAAGATGCTCACCTGAAAAATTTGTCTTGGGGAGAGCAACCCCCTCATTCTTTGGTTTGATTGCGCGAGAGAGTGACCCGCACCCTAGGTAGAGCCCTCCGGTGCTATTTCCAGCTGACTACCGACTCTTCCGTGCGGGCCAGTCGGTTGGGATAGTATCGGGTATCCTAACAGGTCACGTAAGCGCTCTGATATCTTGTGTGTTCACCTAATAAAAATTGATAAGATAATTTGACCGAGCTTTTACGGTCTTCAGCTCGCGTTGCGTTGGTGAACCGGGGGTTTGCATTCTGATCATAGTTTCTCCCGATCCCATCCGCACTACTCGACCAGATCACGATGATGGGTAGACGCTCTCTTAGGCAGCCTCTGGCTACACCGCTTTCGGGCACGTCTACCCAATCATCTAGGTTGGCCCGCGAGAGCCTAGACCAGTTCTCCGAGCCCGAGTACGATTCCGCCCTGTTCCCCCTCGACCCCCTTTCTTTCGGTTCTGAGAGATATGAGCCAGAGGAGAGAATAGCAGATTTGACAGCACCTGAGTATGGCTCATTTGATTTTGCAGACGTCATGGCCGGTAGTTCCGAGGACCGCTCCAGGACAGAGCACATCGTGATGGACCAGGGAGCGATCAACTCCACCCTGATCGCCTCGTTAGAGACAGTGCAGCAGCAGCTGAGGGATCAGGGAGCTTTCATGATTGAGATGAGGAGAGAGTTGGAGCGACTCAGAGCAGAGAGAGAGATCATAGCGAGCCTGAGGACGGACCAGATGCAGAGGCACGAGCCGCAGCAGCCGCCGCCGCCGCAGCGGCAGCCGCCGCGGCAAGAGGACCACCGAGACCGATGCGGGAGTTGCACAACCCCGGATCTACACTGATGCATCATTGGGTGGTGGTACCTGCTATCGTGGGGGACTTCAAGTTCCCCCCGAACACCCTGCAGATGCTTCCCCGTTTTCACGGACTTGCCACCGAGGAACCCCATCTCCACCTCCAGGAGTTCTTGATGATCTGCAGTACTGTCCACGACCGCCATGTGGACCAGGATATGATTCGGATGATCGCCTTCCCCTTCTCACTAGCAGACAGAGCAGCCACCTGGCTGAAGCATTTGGGGAAGTTTGTTTATACCTGGGAGCAGCTCCGCACCGAGTACTTAAACAAGTACTATCCACTCGGGTGGACGAATGCAACGAGGGCCCTGATTAGCAACTTCTCCATGCTCCCCAACGAGCAATTCCATGAGGCATGGTAGAGGTTCCGAGAGCTCACAGACCGATGCCCGCACCATGATATCTCGAAGCCGAACCTTGTGCAGAGCTTCTTCAGCGGGCTGACACCAGAGCTCCAGGGCCTGGTGAATGCTTCTTGTGGCGGGTCCTATTTCGCCAAGGATCACGACCAGGTCTGGGCCATCTTCGAGGAGATGGCCGAGAACTATATGGTGATGTCCCAGACCCGGTTGTATACACAGGGCAGACCCCAGCAGCAGCCAGGACCCGTGCAGTACCAGAGGATAGCACGGGTCGATGCCGGTCCATCCAGTTCATCCGCAGTTGCAGCAGCACAGGCAGAGTCGTCCGCTGCGGATATGGGTACCATCAGCGAGAAGTTGGACCGCATGGAGCCGATCGAGAAGAAGCAGTGCCAGGGCATCACTCAGATGGAGCAGATGGCACAGACTTTGAGCGACATGAAGATCCAGCTCATGTGTCTCCAGGAGGCACAGACGGCTTCCCAGCCCCGTCTTCAGTCGTGAGGCGATACCGGCGGCTGCAGCAGCTCGTCCCAGCGCTCCAGCTCCTTTCAGCAGCCTAGACAGGTTCACCTTGTACAGGCGGAGCTGTACCAGCAGCAGCAGCCCTCTTACCAGTCACCACCATCTCCAGACTTGCAGATGGTGGTATACCAGCCGGATCAGCCTCTGGCAGTACTCCCGCCAGCCCAGTTCGATGCAGAGCCGTTGATGGATGTCAACGGGATTTGGTATGACCGCCCTCAGCCTGGGATCTGACGAGACCATCCCGGATTCAGGTGGGGGAGTGGAGGTACCCAACCCCAGCAGCAGTCATCCGGTCAGGGAGGGCAGTATGGCCAGCAGAGGGATCACCACCAGCAGCAGCCCCCAGCCTACCAGCCACACCAGCAGTCATCCTTCGTTCCTCGTCCCTATCAGCAGCAGGGACAGTCTTGGAGACGTGAGCAGCAGGCTCACCAGCCACACCAGCAGCAGCATCCTACCTCCTACCCCTATCAGCACCAGCAACACCAGTTCCAGCAGCCTCAGCACCAGAGAGGCTACCCGTCGGGCTCCCAGGAGAGCCCCGCCTTGGATGACATAGCCCGCATCCTCACAGACCAGCAGGCTACTTTTCGACGGGAGATGGACGAGTTCCGTCAGGAGATGCGGGACCTGATGAGAGGGAAGGCCGCCATCCCTGCACAGATAGAGCCGAATCCGAACAGCCTGAAGAGGAAATCTGAGCAGGTAGTTTCCACTGAGCATGGCACTCCTAGTGATCCATTTGATGATATATCTTCGGATCTATTTGATGCTGATTTTGTTACACTTAGGAGCGGTAGAGCACCAGCAGGCGGCGCCTCATCTGAGCGACGACTCGAGGATCCACCCAGGGTGCCAGATGAGGAGGAGGAGAGCGGTACTGAGGCCGCACACGATGATGATGGTGGTACTGATGCCACCAAGGATGCTGATTCCACCGGCGGTACTGAGGCCGCCGCTTCACCAGTTCGAGGAGGTGGTGCTGATGCCACCAGAGTAGCCGGGCCAGCCCGCGGTACTGAGGCCGCGAGACGTTCAGTAGCAGAGCCAGCCCGAGATGGTACTGAGGCCACCGGTGTTCGTTTTTGATAGAGATGTTGTTCTTCCTTCTGTTGATGTACCTCAGAACACTGTTGTGAATAAAGGAAAGGGTTTAGTTTCTTCTGGTCCCACTGTGGTGATTGATGTATGTGCGGATCCGGCCGTCGAGCCGTCTAGACCTCTTCCTAGTCCTTCATCTGCGAAGGACCCTGTGATCCCCTTCCCTAGAGCCCTTCAGATGGGGAAGGGGAAGAAAAGAGAAAAAGACCCAAAAAAGAGAGAGCAGGAGGAGTTCAGCCAGAGCATGATCGATAGATTTCACATACAGCAGACCCTCCAGGAGGCTTTGCAGCACATCCCCCTTCTTCAGCGATCTTTGAGAGATAGGACCACAGTTAGGAGGAGGAGGAGGAACCATCATTCAGAGATACATGTGTTGACGAAAGCCACGTGCTTCGCGATCCAGAACCGTCTGTCGGCCAAGAGGCCAGATTCAGGAGCCCCGTATGTTAGATGTAAGATTAGTGAGCAGAGGTTCGACCGTACTCTATTGGATAGAGGATCGTCTATCAACCTCCTTCCGACAGCCCTTCTCGATCGCTTCGAGTTGGGCACTCTTCGACAGAGCAGGACAGTCCTTCAGTTTGCTGATAGATCTGTCAAGAGGCCGAAGGGGTTGTTGCGAGACGTTATCGTCACTATTCAGGGCCTGCAATTCCCCGTGGACTTCGTAGTGTTGGACATGGAGATCCCTGATTCAGTGGCCGATACCCCCATCATCCTCGGTCGTCCATTCTTGGCCACAGCCAAGGCGGTGACTGATCATGATAGCGGGAAGGTATACTTTCACGTCGAGGGTGAGAGTGTACAAATAGAGATGGTCGAGGACTACAGAGCCAGAGAGAGAGCATGCTCCGAGACCAGCACAGATACAGAGCAGCTGACAGAGGCCGGATTAGACATCCACCAGGACTGTGATTTTGTGATCACAGATGATGAGGCAGCATGGGCAGACCCTTCAGCACAGGCTATCCTCTCATTTCCAGACACCACTGAGACAGAGATGACAGCAGAGGAGAGCTTGGAGAGAACAGCCCTGGTCCAGGATACTACAGAGGCAGCAGAGCCGGTTCTTGACCGCGACACGGTTTCTAGTGATGGTGGTACTGATGCTACCTTATTTGATGCAGATCCCTCGGATTCAGAGTCTGATTGGGCAGATTGTGATGACCAGATGCCAGACCTGAGTCCACCTGAGCCTACAGATGAGGAGGAGGTAGAGGCAGAGCAGATCAGAGACAGCACAGTTGAGCAGCCTCCTCCAGATCTAGTTTGCGAGAGTTCGCATTCTTTCTCCCAGGAGATTTGGCAGATTTAGCAGCATTCACACATCTTCTTCCGAAGCCAGATTTGCCAGCACCCAGTTGTCCAGAGCTGAAGCCGCTCCCTACTTCGCTGAAGTATCGGTTCCTTGCGGGAGAACCTGAGATGTACCCAGTCATCATCTCCGCCGATCTGACTGGAGAGCAAGAATCCCGTTTGATGGGGGTTCTTGAAAAGAACCGCAAGGCAATCGGATGGAGCGTAGCAGATCTCCATGGGATTAGTCCATCAGTGTGCTCCCACCATATTTATCTCGAGGAGGGGGCGAAGCCGTCGCGTGAGTTCCAGCAGCGACTGAACCCCAACCTGAGATAGGTTGTGATGAAGGAAATATCAAAGTGGTGGAGTGCAGATTTCATTTATCCCATTTCCGACTCCAAGTGGGTCATCCCCTTGCATGTGGTGCCCAAGAAGACGGGCATCATGACTGTGATCAGTGAGTCGGGAGAGGAGATTGCTACACGAGTACCCACCTCTTGGAGGGTCTGTGTTGACTACAGGAGACTCAACCAGGCCACCAAGAAGGACCATTTCCCCTGCCTTTTATTGACCAGATCATTGAGAGACTGGCAGAGAAGAGCCATTATTGCTTCCTGGATGGGTACTTGGGCTACAACCAGGTGGCCATCGCTCCTGAGGATCAGGAGAAGACCACCTTTACCTGTCCCTTTGGTACGTATGCCTTTCGACGCATGCCATTTGGGCTATGCAATGCCCCTGCGACTTTTCAGAGGTGCATGCTGTCGATCTTTTCGGACATGGTAGGGGAGTGTTTGGAGGTCTTCATGGACAATTTCTCGGTCTACGGTGACAGATTCGACTCCTGTCTTGACTGCCTAGACCGAGTACTCCAGCGATGTATTGAGTACCATTTGGTTCTATCTTGGGAGAAGAGTCACTTCATGGTGACTCAAGGGACGATGCTTGGCCACATCATCTCCAACAGGGGCATGGAGGTTGATCCGTCCAAGGTTGATGTCATTAGAAAACTCGCACCACCGTCCAATTTGAGGCAGCTACGGTCATTCCTGGGGCACGTTGGATTTTATAGGAGATTTATTCAGGATTTCAGCAAGATTGCCCGCCCGTTGACTGACCTCTTGACGAAAGACACCGAGTTCCTTATCGATGACAAGTGTCTTTCGTCCTTTGCGACTCTCCAGCAGTGTGTTATTGAGGCTCCTGTCCTCCAGCCGCCTGATTGGTCTCTCCCATTCGAAATCATGATGGATGCCTCCGATTTTGCCGTAGGGGCAGTGCTGGGACAGAGGAGGGATGGAGTTCCATTTGCTATTCACTACGCTAGCCGCACATTGGATTCCACCCAGCGGAATTACACGGTCATAGAGAAGGAGATGCTAGCCGTAGTGTTCTCCCTAGATAAGTTTCGATCTTATATCATTGGATCTAGAGTGACTTTGTACACAGATCACACCGCCATCAGGTACCTCATGGCAAAGAAGGATGCCAAGGCCAGACTCACTAGATGGATCCTTCTACTCCAGGAGTTCGACATTGAGATTAAGGATAAGCCTGGGGTCAAGAATGTGGTGGCGGATCATCTCTCCCGTTTAGAGCGGCCTGAGGAGTTTGAGCAGATTGACCCTATTCGAGATACCTTCCCAGATGAGGCGATCCTTGCTATCGCCTCACTCCCGTGGTATGCCGATATTGTGAACTTTCTCGTTGCTGGGAAGGTCCCACAAGATTGGCCCAGGCAGAGGCTTGAGACCTTCCTTGCGAAGGCCAAGTCCTACCACTGGGAGGATCCCATCCTTTACCACGAAGGAGGGGATAGCGTCTGGCGTCGGTGTATTCCTCAGGAGGAACATCATAGCGTCCTCACGTACTGCCACAAGCTTGAGGCAGGAGGACATCATTCTGGGAGGAGAACGGCACAGAAAGTGCTCCAATCCGGCTTGTGGTGGCCTACCCTCTTCAAGGACTCAGATGAGTTCGTGAAGAGGTGTACTGACTGTCAGAGGATGGGCACTTGTGGACAGCGTGATATGATGCCGATGCAGCCCATTCACTTCTGTGAGGTTTTTGACGCATGGGGCTTCGATTTCATGGGTCCATTCCCTAAGAGTCAGGGATTTGATTACATTCTGTTGGCCGTGGATTATGTTAGTCGTTGGGTTGAGGCTATCCCCGCCCGAGCTGCTGATGCAAGGACAGTTTACAGATTTTTGAGGAAGCATATCATCACGCGGTTCGGGGTTCCACGAGTTCTGATTTCTGATGGGGGGTCTCATTTCATTAACGACCATGTGAAGGCCCTTGCTAGCGAGTTTGGTATAGACCATCGTGTTGCTACACCTTACCATCCACAGACGAATGGTCTAGCCGAGGTGTCGAATAGGGAGATCAAGACTATATTGCAGAAAGTCGTCCGCCCTGACCAAAAGGATTGGTCACAGCTTTTGGACTCGGTCTTATGGGCATATAGGATGTCTTTCAAGACTCCATTGGGCACATCTCCCTTTC
The DNA here is from genome assembly GCA_037367405.1 of Ottelia alismoides. Taxonomy (NCBI): domain Eukaryota; kingdom Viridiplantae; phylum Streptophyta; class Magnoliopsida; order Alismatales; family Hydrocharitaceae; genus Ottelia; species Ottelia alismoides. Next base: position 105,773 of record JAZKJV010002304.1, on the reverse strand, counting down.
GCCTCGTATATGGCAAGCTGTGCCATTTACCTGTTGAGCTGAGGCACAAGTCAATTTGGGCAGTTACAGATATTCTGATGGACCCAGATGGTATGGGAGACCAAAGGAGGGCAGAGTTAGCCGCCCTGGAGGAGCTTAGAGATACAACTTTCTCAAACAGCCTACAGTATAAGGAGAGAGTGAAGGAGTGGCATGATTCTCATATCAGCCGCAAGCATTTTGAGATTGGACAGAGAGTATGGCTGTTTGATGCGAGGCTTCGTTTGTTTCCAGGGAAGCTACAGAGCAAATGGAAGGGACCCTACTTGGTCAGAAAGGTACACGACAATGGTAGCATTGATATATCTGAGTTGTCTTCTGAGAGTACCTTTCGAGTGAACGGCCAGCGGCTCAAGCCATTTCTAGATCATGAGCCGCGGGTCGCTGATCTTGCCCCTATTCATTTTGCGTGAGATGTGGTCTTTTGACTCACATCTAATGCATCTCACGCCTGAGTTTCACTGTTCTTCCGCCCTGTATAGATCCACATGTCTATATCACTACATTCTTTAGTCGCACATCCCTTTCTTCATCTTGTGATTATGCTATACTTAGGGTGCACTTTACCCTAAGTATAGGGGGGATGTGAGACCTTTGGGTATTTCTTTTGTTGATGTCTACCCCTATTTTGCTGCCTATACGTAGGGATATTTCACCCTAAGTATAGGGGGGGGGTAGACCCTGTACATTCTCCACTCGGTTTTTCCCTTAGTATACAACCTTCTATACTTAGGATTACTTGATCCTAAGTATAGGGGGAAAACCCGAGACCTTTTTGACTTTCTATTTCATTTTATTCATCTTTGTATATAGCCTTCCTTTTCACTTCCCTATACATAGCACGAGTTGTGTCTTCTTCATCGCTCTTGACTCTGAGGACATCGTTCGAGCTAAGTATAGGGGGGTGTGTATATATTTCATATATACTTTAGCCATAACTCGTACCTTGTGTGAGTGTGTTAATAAATAAAATGGCTAAAAATCACAAAAATTAAAAATTTTTCATGTACATAAACCTCTTTTATTTGCACATAAATAGCTAGTGTACAAACTATTTTTGTAAAAATGATTTCAAAAATCTTTTGTGTAAAGTTTGTGTAAATATTTTCTTATCAAAATTATGTATATAGTACAAAATTTTTCCAAAATGTTTTGAAAATCAAAAGTTTGCAAAAATCTTGTGTAAATTTGTGTAAATATTTTTTTGCAAAATTTGCACTTCATGCATCATTCATTCATGATTTCAAAACATTTTTCAAAAATTTTGCATGTTTGTAAAATTTGTGTAAATAAGCATCTTTTGTACTTATGTATATAGTCTTTCTAGATGATAGTTGACATTTAAACTAGCCTGGAATCAAATTGAGGAATGGAGCTTGATTAAGATCTTAACCCACCTAACTTCTAAGAGGAACCTTATAGGGCTTAGGTTTAAGGCTTCTCAGGTCCATGGTGACTTAATTCTTTGAGTCTAGTAGGCTATGATCACATGTCATCTCAATGAGCCTAAGTAGAGCACTTAACAACAACACATGACTCATATAGATTATGGCTTTACTTGGACACCAGCACTATGCACCGAGCTCTCTATGGATGAGGTGGTGAGGAGGCAGTCTTCCTTGACTTGGGGTAGCATATGAGGGTAGTACTTCTAGGCGGAACCTCTCTTCTTCTTTTAGTGAAGGAAGTGCGTCTCAACTTGGTCTGGTTGCCATGAGGTCTAACGACGGGAGTTGTGGGTTGCGATAAAGCTTCAAAAGAGGGATAGTCTACTGGCTCAAGAGGAAAAACTCCTTGTATATATGCTGCACATGTATATGTTGTATAGATGCACTTGAAAAAAATGTGCAAAAAGAAAATAACTCCAAAAAAGTGGTGGGTCTGAGAGAAAATGATAATCCCACCGGAGTATGTATATAGAGTGCAATAAGCAAAGCTTGGTTTCATGATCCACCTGATGTAGCTTGCAGCAGGGAGACTTGGCTACACTGGTCAAGCTCCCAAGAGTACTTGGCTACACTGGCCTTGACCCATTCTCTTCTTCCTCCTCTTCTTGAGCCGGTTGAACTTGAACTTAGAAGGGAATACCCCGCTCCTCGAGGAAAGAGTGGCCAGATTGAGGTCATAGAGTTACCTTGTTGGGGAGGGTTGTCAAGTTGCCATTTCTGAGGTGGAGAGCTTAGACTTCACATTCACAGGACAAGAAAAGATTCATGGTCTTCAGGGTTTGTGATTGATGACTTGTTCTGATCTGGAGCATTGAGGAGTCTTGGTTATAGAATAGTGGAACTTAGAGGCTGTTGAGTTTTAGACTTAAGTCCAAATAAGGTTCCGACACATTAATAATCCAAAGATCTGATCGAGCTCCATACCTTAATTTAATGAAGGCAAGTTTAATACTCAGCCTTAATCCATGTACATTCTCTTTTTCTTTTTCTTTATTTCTTTTCTTTCTTTTTTTCACTTCTTTTTCAAATAAGTGTTTGCTAAGGGACTAGCAAAGTTAAGTATAGGGGGGTGATGAATACTCATTCATCACTCTTTATTCTTATATTTTAGCTACAAAAACCTTTGCAAATGCATGTAGATATGTGTAAATAGAAATAATTACCAAAAGCATGCATTGTGTAAAAACCTATAATTAGCATGTTTTTGTGCAAAAATAAAAGAATAAAGATTAAAAAGAAAAAGAGGGAAATATTTAGAATAAATATTGAGCAACCTAACCCAAGGGAGGGCTCAGCATGGGCCTGACCGCATAAAAACCAAAGTAGAGGGAGATAGGGGCTCATGTGTGTAAATATATATGTAAACAAAATAAAAGTATTTTCCTCACAAAAATAGGCTTGTAAATATTTGTATATATTTATAAATATAAAATCAAAATAAAAATTTAAAAATTAAAAAGAAAACAAAAACACCTCTTGTATAGTCATCATGTACATAGGACCACCTTTATATTTATTTAGCCTATAATTAAATAAAATTATTTTCCAAAATTTTTGTAAATATTCTATATTATATAGTGTAAATAAATAAAAACAATTAAAACAAAAACAAAACAAAAATAACAAAATTAAAAACACAAAAATATATTGTAAATATACCATATATATGAATGTATATATGTATTTATTTCACCTATGTATATAAATAATTAAAGTAAAATAAAAGTATCTTTTTATTCCTTATTTTATAGTGAAAATAAATAAAATTATAAATAGGAATAAAATTGCATAAAAATAATAATTAAAAAAATCAAAAATTAAAAACCCTATATAGTGTACATATACCTATATATAACATATTATGTATATACCTTATTTTTATTTCAAAAAAATTATTAAAAATCACTAAAAAATAGAAAAAAAATAAAATAAAAATATTTCATGTTTTAAGTTTTCACTAATTCGGTCGTTTGCCACCTGTTATTTCACTTCCAAATATTGTCCACGTGGCCGACCCCTATTGGTCCTGGGATTGTTAACCGCCCGGTTAACTACCCCCCCAGGACCACTTCTCACGGGCTTAGGCGCCCGACCTGATTTCCCTAATTTCTAGTGCCTAAACCCGATTGATTCTCACCTAAACCCCGGGTCAGATCCGTCCACGACACATCCGTCACCCTCGCCGGAGTCTTCGCCTTGGGATCCGCGCTCCAGATTGCCCTACCCGCGCGCCTCTTTCCGGACCCTCCACGATATATATTCTCAGCTCCGCCACCTCAAATCTCATCTTTCGTCATTTGATTCTACCCCCAGTGAGTTCCAGTGAGTGCGCGAGAGTGACAGCTCGCGTCCGGTGCTGTCGAAGCGAGGAGAGGAAGAGGGACCACTGATCCGGCGAGCATCGCCGCCTTGCTCCGCCACCTGCAGGAGCATCGAGCCTCGGACGTCAGCGCTCCGTGAGGCAAAGACCCAGAGCTACGCAAGCTCACCCACAGCCCATTCAGCCACCCAGGTAGCTCCGTTAGCCTTTCTTTTTCCGTAATTTCTAGTTACCCCCAAATCGCTCCGCCGCCGTCCATCGTCGATTCCTAGCGACTCCGACCACCATTCGATCATCGGGCATCGTCATAGCCTTCGCCGTCTTCCCGCGCACCTTCTCCACGTCCCCATCCAACCCAGCTCGCACAGGAGCTGGGATTCGAGCTCCACCGTCCTCACCTCACCGGAGCTCGCCCATATCGCCCCATCGTTCACCGTCACTCCGCCTAACTGGGTCGAGGCAGTTTGCCCTCGACCTGCGAGTCTCTTGGACTGTTTTGCAGGTTCAATGAGGACCATCTGAGGTCCTTCGACATCGAGCCAGGAGCTTCGCCTCCGCCGACCTCGCAGGAGCTCTATAGAGCTCGGCTGGGTCATCGGAGGACACCAGCAGCTGCGCAGCGCCACGCTGGAGCTTCTCCGATCCTCAGGCGCAGCAGGGGAGGTCAGGAGCGCACGCACGAGGCCGGCGAACCTCGCCGGCCACCTGTTCTTCCTCGACCTTCAGACGCCGTTCGATCATCCCTCCTGCTCCAGTTCTTATCTGGACCGTCCTTTCCCGGAGCCGCCTTCACCGTCATATCTGAGGAGGACCAATCCCAGCCGCCCGATGCTCGTGGGTTATCCACAGAGAGCCACGACCGTTGATCACACCACGTGGCTGAACCCCGAGCGTCGGATCACTTCGAGGACCTCAGTGTTGGAGCGCCAGCCGATCCCCACCGTTGATCTCTCCACGTGGCGTCCATCCTGCGGTCCGCATTAATAAAGGGTAATTTACCATTAGGCCCTTCTGTTTATTGCATTTCGTAGTTAGTCCTGTAATTAATTAATCAAGTTATTTAGTTTTTGGGATTATTGCAAAGAGGACCCCGTACTCTACTTAGTTTGCATTTATGCCCCTGTGTATGGTCTGACACGTGCATCGACACGTGCTTTTTGGCTTATTTGCATTCCATGCCCCTGTAGTTCTGATTGTTAATGATTGAATGAAAGTTTGTGTTTATTTGCATTTATACCCCTGTGCGTATTTTATTTGAATATGTACGAATATTTTTGGGTTATTTGCAGATAAGCCCCTGGGCTTTTGGTACATGTTACCAAAAGGCCCTCAGAACTTATTTTCTTTACATTTAGGTCCCTGAGTGCCTCAGGCATGCGCGACGCGCGTGACTTCCTGGGTTAATTGCACCAGACCCCCCAGACTTTCGAATATTTGCACTTCGGTCCCTGTGCACAGTGCCCCCTCTTTATTTTTGAATAAAATAGCAAATTACCTCCAAATCCAACGAAAATTGGACACATGGCTCCTGCCATAGTGTAAAATTTTCGAGGATTTTTGAGGACATTTTTGTTTTCATTTGATATTTTTAAAAATTCAAAAACCTCTATTTTCTTCACTGTCTAACTTTAAAAATCATAAAAAATATTAAATAGTGTCTAAAAATTACAAAAAAATGTCTACTGTCTACTTTGTTGTGTTTGATTTTCTAGCCAATTTTGGCTATTTTTCATTACTGAAAACCACTAAAAATTGAAAAACACTCAAAATCTTATAAAAATTCTAGTAAATAAATTAAAAATCCAAAAATAATAAATTAGGTGCCTAAATTTTCCTTGATTTATTTTCTTTACAGGAAAATTACCTCCCAGCTAATTTGGGGCCTTTAGATATTTTATCTAGGCCCTTTTAGCTAGGCTGGACAATACCTTTCTTTTCAGTCACTTTTTGATTTTTAGAAAACTAAATAAACATCAGAAAATTCTCAAAAATTCACCAAAAACACTAAAAATTATAAAACACATAAAAATATTTTTGTTTGAATTTTTGGTTGATTTTTAATGCTTTTAATAAATTGTTGAAGTGTGTGTTTATTTACTTTTCTTAATACATTAAAAATCCAAAAATATATTAAATAATTAAAAACCACCAAAAATATTTGCTTCTTTTATTTTATTTCTCTTTTTGACTACTTCGTAGGCCGAGAGGCCAACCCGTGCTCCTTGTGTTCGACCCTGGTCGCTATACCAGGTTAATCTAATAGCGAGACCGCTAGCTTATTTTTGATCGATTATTTATCTTGGTGGTCTACTTTTTCTTGATCGACACGATCGAGTGACTGAGGTCGCGACGACCATCGTAGAGATACCTGATTACCTTAGTCGCTCGGTTTTTCGTGCCATCAAAACCTCATGGACTCCAAGTCGCAATCAAGACACAAGGCAAACCCCCAATTCACCTACTCAACACAGTGAAGATCGTCAGGTGACGGTCATTTATCTTTTCGATTTTAGAGTTAGGTGAGAATCACAAAAATTGTACAATCACTCAGGAGGCTTGATGGGATTTTGGGCTCTACTCCTTAGTGTGTACGTGAGCAATTAAAACGCATACAATGAGGGTGTTGCTCTCCCCAAGACAAGGAATCCATTTTTGTTTTAGGTCCAATAGAGTTAACAATCCCTATTTTATTTAGGTTATCACTTTTTTTAGGTATTTTCAATGCACGTGCCTATTGAGGTTCCAATTTCCATTAACATCCTAGGTTGGCAAAATCAGAGGGAGAAGATCGGAAAAGCCATGCAAGTTGGAAAACAATGATGCATGCCAAGTAGGAAGACTTACAGTGCCTCCCAGCTCTCTCCATGCGGGATGCATAACAGAATTCGAAACCTATGCTATATGCAAATGCAAGCCGAAGAAATCGCCCTAGGTTCAGAAATTGCTATTATCGTGAAGCACCACAAGTCGCTCATTCATCTTTAGACTCAAAAAGTCCGGTCTTGGCTCACCCCTCCTCTGCTCAACACACTTGAGTTTAGGAGAAAGCGCTTTGCAGGGCTTGCTGTGGCACAAAGGCTAAGAGACAAATGTACAACTGTTTAGAGTTTGATCTAGGTCCAAAGCGAACTATAGGTACATGCAAGTTTATTAGGGTGTTTGGACCTAACTCTACGAGCAAACAACTCCTAAGCTAAGGCTCATTCACACAAAATAATAAAAATAAAATAAAGAAAAGAAAAAGAGTCAAAATCATCGAGGCCCCCAAGGGAACAATCCCTCGGGCAATGGACCTCGGGAGTAGAAGCGTACCTGTGAGAGTCCTGTATTATTACAAAATTCAAGTGTCACTCTCTCACATGAATATACATAATAAAATGAAATAAAATAAAATGCATAAAAATAGTGACTGTCTTAAAAATTCTCCTTCTTCTGTCATAGATGCTCTCTCCTGTTGGCTGGCATAGAGGAGCCAACTCCACCTCGCTTGGGTGCATAGGTCCTCCTAAGAGGTCCTCCTTCGCTTGGCGGTCCCTCGCATCAAGACAAAGAAAGGAGATGGTCAGAGCAGTCAATCAAATAATATCAAATAGAAATAAAAACCAAACAAATAAATAAATCAGGGACATGAGCAAATAATTGAATAAATGAACAAATAATCACACAAAATCATACAAAATCCGTTGCCTCCCCAGCAACGGCGCCATTTGATGACCGAGTTTTTCAAAGGGTCTAGATGTCTCACAAGGCGAGAGATCCAGTCGCTGAGTCGACCGCTCCAAAATACCCAGATCAATCAACAATTAACCCACAATCAATGTAAGCAATAAATATTCCAAAATGTGGAGTTAAAATTTATTATAACTCTACATGTAAATGTGTATAGGTGTTAGTACAGGTAGAGGTCGAACACTGGGAGGCGAATGGTTGTATGTGTTGTGTAATTATTCAATCCATTGTTCATGTCCAATTATTGTTTTTGTGGGTTTTGGATTATATATATATATTTTTATATTTTTGTTTTTATAATTTTTATTTTGTTTTTATATTTTATATATTTTTTCTTTTTATATTTTTTGTAATATAAATATATAGATATATATAAGATATATATAAAGAGATGTATATATAAGAAGAGAGAGAGAGAGGAATAATATAGTATATATATAGATATAAATGCTTAAAATATATATAGATATATATATTTTTTTGCTTTTTAATATTTTTCTATTTTTTTGTTGTTTTTATGAAATACTTCTAATTTTTATGTATTTTTAATTTCAAAAATGTCCACAATATAGGACTAAATAGATAGCCGAATATAATTTGGGTTTTAAAAATATAAAATAAACTCCAAAAATTCCCAAATTAATTTTAATATATTAATAATAATATATATAGATAATTATAAAAGAGAAAAATATATTTTTGGGGTTTTTAAGGATTTTTCTATTTTTTGTTGGATTTTGGAGCTTTCTGATTTTTATATTTTTCTTTTTCATATTTTTAGGGTTTTTCAATTTCTGGACTCAATATATACCATATATATTTTTTTTAGAATTTTTCAAAAACATTTTATAATTTTTTTGTATTTTTTAATCTAAACAGTACAAAAGGGCTTCTTTTTCATTTTTAATAATTAGGAAAAATGCGAAAAATGCAAAATAAAATATGGGCGTGGAAGAACACTACATGAAGCACTTATCCTCATTTTTCTGAATTTTTAGAAGTACCCTAGGTATTTTTAATAAATAGATAAAAGACACAAAAATCAACCAGCCTGGTAGGGGCATTTTTGCAAATAAAATAAGTGACAGGGGCATCAGTGCAAAAATTCTACAGAAATAAACATTTATTTATATTTTTGAGACTAATTTACAATATACAAAAACCGCCAGGGTATTCATGCAAATTTCACGCGCCTCATGCGGGACTGCACGTGAGGTGCGGAGGGACCTAATTGCAATTCCAATAAACTCAGGGTCCTTTCTGCAAAATTTACAAATATTTTACAACGTGCTATTTATTTTACAATATTAAAAATTTAAATACAAAAAGAGCGGGGGTTGGTTTTGCAATTTACCCCCAAAGGCGTGCTATCCAACGGTTGTGCTTTCTTCACTTGACACGCGTCGCCACCTCCTCGCCCGATGACGCTTCGCGGATCTACGACGGAGATTAGATCATTCAAGATGATCTGACGGCTAAGGCACGGGCAGATCTGACGGTTGCGGCTCGACCTGGGGAGACCTCCTTCATCCAACGGCGGGGAGCACACGTGCAAGAACAGGGAAGAACGCTCGCCGAGGCGAGCTTCTTCCGCCTGGATCTCGCTCCTCCGCCGTTCGTCGCTGCACCTGAGGGTCCCAGAAGCTTCCTGGAGGGTTGCTCTATCTGCTGGAGTGCTTGGATCGGCCGGAGGCACGCTGGAGCGCCGCCACGAGCTCGGAGAAGGATCGGGGCTCCAGGTACCTCCGCCCGCATGTAACTCAGCTTCGGGTGCTGTCCAATGCACCTAACCTACACAGGAAGAACGCTAGGCTCGAGGGCATCACCCTCGACCAAAAATTGAAGCTGTTAGCATACGAAATGGATGGGGTGGCGAAGCTTCCGGCGATGGGTGGAGACGAAGCTTCGGTTCGCATATTTGGAATAGATCTGGTTGGACAAAGGTGGCTGGGAGGTGGAGAATGTGGTAGGGAAGGAAATGAAGGCGAAATGGCGTCGGAAAACGGTCAGGAACAAGGTGGCGAAGTCGCCGGAGCTGAGCTCCGGCGAACTTCGATTTACCTAATCTAAGCTATGCTAATAATCTAAATGCGAAATAAAATGCAGGAATAAAACGCGGGAATAAAAATCTACCTAAATACATAAATGCGCAGCTCTTATACCTGAAGAAACTCCAGGGAGCAGGGTGGCTGCCGGAGCGCCGCCGTGGGTGCAACCACCTCCATCTCCAGTCGATTCAAGGTGCCGGCGGCATCCTCCTGTCATGAGGAGCACACCTGGGACTGAATGCGAGGAAGAAAATGGGTTGGGGCTGACCAAACTTGGAGAGATGGCGATGGTTTCTTATTTATACACAAAAGAGCACCCTTATTTGACTGGGCCGAGGTTGGCGATACAAGCTATGTACAAGGGATCCCAGATCTCGGTGAGAATCATGGATGATCAGAGAATAAAATCCGTGAAGAGATCGAAGGTGATGGAGCACTGAGCCAAGCGGGAAAAATGGCAGAAATCAAGGGAAAAGACCTGTCTGACGGAAGTCAGAGGCGCAGGGGGAGTTGACCGGAGGTCAACACTCCCTGGCCCCTGATTGGCCCACGTCAGCCAGATCTTGACCCATTTATTTAACATAATAAATGAATTAATTAATTTTTACTTATAAAATAAAAAATGTTCATAAATTAATGTAGTATTTATTTATGATTTTTATTTATTTTTTTGGAGTATTTTATTACGGTTTTATTAAAATGATGTATTTATAAGTATATTTATTTATATTTATTTTTATTTTGTTTATTTTATTTTCTTATTTTATTTTCTTATTTTATAAATTTATAACTTATTTTTTTGAGTATAAATATATTTTTATTTCGTTTTTTATGAATTTATTTACATTTTTAAATAAATAAGTATATGTATATGTATGTATACTTATAGGTATTTTACCTATATATTATATACATTTTATTTATTTAATGGATTTTATTTGTTTTTATTTTGGATTTGTATTTTTATAAGTTATGCATAATATATACATTATTATAAAAATATAGATGAATAAAGAATAAAAGAATAGAATCCCTTTTTATTTATATACATGTAGGTATCATAGGTATTTTGTCTATGTAGCTCATAGACTTATTTTATTTTGCAATTTCTTTTTGGTTTTCTTTTAATTTCAATATGTACATGTATTATATACATTATTTACAAGATACTAAAAATATAAATTTATAAAGATAATGAATATTGAATAAAATGAATATTTTAATCAGTCCTATATACAGGGTGGGCCAAAAACCTTACTTCCACAGATGAACTCCAAAAATTATGAAACTAATTTTATAAAATAGTTCTTGGAATGCTATATACAATTAAAGGTGAGTTTGGGTGATTTGGAGTTTTTATTTACCAGATATGGGTCTGTGAAGTTGAGATTTTTGCTTTTTATTCTGGGTATAAAATGTGCACTGAGTATTATTTTTGCACAAACTCAATTTTATAATTTTATTTACATTATTATCTACAACTTTTATGTACAAAGTTTCTTTGTTTAATGAATAAATAGTTATGTACAAAATAGGTGTAAAAAATGCATAAATAAATAAATAAATAAATGAGGTATTTATTGTATACTGGCCCTTATCTCCCCCTACTTTATTCCCTTGTCGACCAATTCCATTCTGGACTTGGTCACGGGGTTAGGGTCATAAAATATTTGCAATATTTTATTCTTTTTTTCTTTTCTTCTCTTTATTCTATAATTTTGGCATTAAAAACCTTATTTTATGTACAATAAATACAATAAATAATGGGTGCTATTATGTACAAATTGATGCTATTTACATGCATTTGCTGGGGTTTTTAAGGCCAAAATGATAGAATAAAGGTGATGAAATGGAGATTCATCAGGGCACCAGAAAGAAAGCCATAGTGCAAGAAGTGAATGTGAAGACGACCATATTAGGCTGCTTGAAGTTACCATGCATTTTCGATTCCAATATCAATTGCAGATTTGCATATTTATATTGGTAGGTTAATGATATTTTTTGTTACAATATCAGTTGGGCTCTGGTGAATGACACAAAGGTCACCAAGAAAATGGCTGAATTCATAGATTTCATCAGAACTAGGGTGTCCATGGACTCTAAGATTTGGGCTTAAAGCTCCTAGATGTAATGGCAAATGGCCTTGAGAAGTAGATCCCAGAGTGAGGAGCTATTTCATGGAAGGATTGTTATGACAGAGATATGGAGAATGCTTCGAAAGATGGTCTCATAAACAGGAACCTTTAGTTTCTCTAATTTCCCTATTGAACACTGTAATTTCAACTATCAACTTCTGGAAACACATCCAGGTAAATAGTTTCTTTTTCTCGCAAACCGACCATGCAAGATGAGTTCCAAATTTCTAATATCATGTGTTCCTAATTTTGTTTAGTTGTGCATCATGTTAACGTGGTCGATCGAACTTCCTTTATTCATTACTCTCTAGAATTTGCGTGGATAAAGTGCAAGAAGGAAGGTGTTGAGGATTGCCACAACATTTTGAAGAGCCACAAGATACTAATGTGCAATGAGGTGCCTTTCAGCTCTGGACCAAAGCATGCCAGGGTCAACCTGTTGGATTGCAATCTTATGTTCGATCTCATCCTTGAGGGCATGTCAGCTATAGAGCAGAATCCAATTGATGTCAATATTCCTGCAACTGGATTCTTCCATGGGAGCAAGGATGGTTTGGGAAGTGTCTAGATATATTTTAGCATCACATCTGACAGTGCTCAAAGCCTTAGTAAGTGCCTTCTTTCCCCTCAATCTACACAAGAAGTCCTCTACATATGTAGGGATAGAGGATGTCACGCAATACATGATGACTATTTCAAACCTGGCCAATATCTTTATTATCCAATATTTGTTGGTTCGGGAGGTTTCAACACTATCAACACTGACTTTATTCCCTTTCAAGGATCAAAATACTAGAAAATGTCAAGTTTTTATGTCGAAAATAAATTTGCACATACATATAACATGACAAAAATGAGAATCAATTTTCAGATGTTTATATATCAAGCATATTTATCCATGATATGAAAGACATCCAACCAAATTTTGCAGGCATAATAATGTATATGATTAATCTAGAAACAAACATGATTGAAAAAGGAAAAGGAGAGTTAGAGATATAATCGAAGAGTTTCAAAGAACTCCTCCTTAGAGAGATAATGCCCCCACGTTGATCGATGCACATAGTATTGGTTGGAACTCCTTATGTATGACGATCGCATGCTTGTATACGATGTGTAGCGTACAAGAGTGCCCTCTAAAGTCACCTTTATAGATGAAAACAAGATCAAAGAAGAAGGAACACACTCCCACACAAAGGGAGAAGAAAAAATATGAGGGAGATTGGTGATGTTCATAATCCTAGAGCGTGACTTAAAACAAATATTTAAGTCATGGTGAATAGTTACAATCATGGGAGAAATCTAGGGATAGATAGCTAATTCAGTATTCAAAAGACGCATCTAAAAACGTGAACCCAAAAACAAAATATGACTTATAGACCATCCTGCAACTGTGCTCACGCACAACATTACATGACACGATGGGCATACACGTGTGTGTATATGATAGTCCAAAATCCCATCTATTTTGGTCCCAAAGTGATTTAATGACTTCCTAAGTATAAGCCATAAGACACTTTTCTCTCTCCTCGATGTGGGACTAAAAATCTCCTAGACATGGTTAAAATAATGAATTCCAGAAACTGAAATATATTAATACAATTTAATATTGATCGTGTATTAAACATCCCAACCAAACTAATTCCAATAATCTCCCACGAATTCATTATTGAAACACAAAGAACAAATAATAACGTTTTTCACACTTTGCTTTCAGTAAAGGTAACTTTCGATTTGAAACTTTACCTAAGTTATCCACTTTCACCATCACATGACTAAAATGAACTATGTTTTGATCTTTAATACTTTATTATGATAGGATCCAATAATAACTAACATAGTAAAGTCTATAGTGATAATTTTCTAGTTTCTGATACTACTAATGGCCATGCATCCGACCATACTTCATTGGTAACTTAAGAATAAACCCTTGTACTTTATCTGTGGCCCTCAAAGACACTGACATATGCACTCTCTAAGGATGCACAACTTACATCATGACTTTAAAAGGCTTGGATCCATTAACAATCTAACTTTCAACCTTCACTTGTAGCTTTTTAGGCATTCGGTCTTTTCAGGGATAGATCTCATGTGCAAAGCATTAAATTATGAGTGCCAACCAGTTCTCCATACATCTTGTTTTATGCATTAAACATGCTTCATGGGATCTTGATTCATTTAGATTAGGTTGCTGCTTGAAAACTATCAGTGGGTTTCGGCCTTACCCCAAGCTTGATTTTTGGACTCATGATCTATCAAGCTCATTTGTAAGTGGAATCTGTTATGTTATCTTTGGTACCAACAAATTCCACAATAATCACCCCAGAAGACACCAAATCCCTTGTAGGTTCAAATCCAACCTAGATATGTCATCTTGTTTTCTTGTCATACTTTGAGCTATTTATCTTCTTAATTGTGGTCATGTTATCACAATTTAATAATATTATTGGTGTAGGCTTACCTACTGATTAACCGAGAGATATGAGGGTCTAAATGTCTCACACAAGGCGGAGACAAAAGTCGCTGCGGCGACCCTCGGTAATTCCCGATTAAGTCAACAATTAACCCACAATAACAATCAAACAATGAGAAGCAAATGTGGAGTTAAAATTTATTATAACTCTACAATAAGTGTGTATAGTGTGCAAGTATGTGTAAAGTGTCGAACTCAGGGAGCAAGCAAGATAGATCGGGCGATGATGCTAAAAAATGTGATATTATGATCAAATGCCCAGAAAGATGCAAATTTTTGTGGGTTTTTAATTTTATAATTTTTTTATATTTTTATTATTTTTTTATATTTTTGTATTTTGATTTTTAATTTCTAATTTTGTATTTCCTTTTTATATTTTATATTTTTTTCTTTTTGAATAATGGAGTAAATATACGATAAAGGAAAAAGGGGTATAATATATAGAGTAAAATAGGTAAAATAGGTAAAAATCAGGAAATAAAATATTTTTATGCTTTTTATAATTTTCTAATATTGTTGTGATTTTTTTCTAGATTTTTCCTATTTTTCTTGGTATTTTTAAAGTCAAAAATACTAAAAATAGTGAATAAATTAAAAAGCTAAACTAAAAAGGAGGAATAAAATGGAAATCAATAATTAAAATTCTCCAAATTGATTTTAAATAAAAGATAATAAAATAAGGAAAATTCTGAGACAAATATTATATTTTTAGGATTTTTCTGGAATTTTAATGTTTTATGAAGATTTTTGGGATTTTATAATTTTTAGGGTTTTTACTTTGAATTTTTTAATGATTTTTGGATAAAAGTTAAAAGACACAAAAATACGCAAAATATATTTTTTGGGGAATTTTTCAGGGGTTTTTACTATTTTTTGGTATTTTCTAATGCAAACATTAACAAAAATGCATGTTTTTGAATTTTTATAAAAATTAAAATGCAATAAAAATGTAAGACAAAAATATGGCGTGAAACTACAACTAAATAGGAACTTATGGTAATTTTTGTGGATTTTTTTAGCAATTTAGAGATGCACAAAATAAATAGGGAAAGCATACAAAAACACAAGGCCTGACAAGGGTATAAATGTAAATAGAGCACAATCCAGGGGGTTGATTGCAAAATTTCCTGCACTAAAATATTTTTGGGCTAATAAAGAAATACAAAGATCACTAGGCTATTCGTGCAAAAATGTCAAAGACCACGTGAAGAACCACATGCGCACTGACAGGGGTACAACTGCAATATCCAACAAAGATAGGGGCTTGAATACAAGTTTGCCAAAAAATTATTACTTGATTAATAAAAAATCTGACTATAAATTAAATACCATAACCTGCGAGGGCTTGGTTGTAAATTGACCAAGTTCTGTCGGCTGACCTGGACAAGGACTCAATTGCAAATAAAACTAATGTGGGGGCTTAAACATAAATTTTACAAAATATTTAAAACTGCATATGAAAGTTTTAGTCCTAATAGTTAAATACAAAAATGATGGGTGAGAAAACGCAAAATACCCAGCTAAGGGCTCGATCTAACGACAGATGAGACGTCACTTATGCCACGTGTCGCGATCACACGCCACGATAACCCTTCGCAGCGAACGACCGAGATTAGAAGATCCCCCACGGATCTGATGGTACGGAGTAAGGGATGATCCAACGGAGGCTGTAGCTCGGGAAGAACAATGATAATCCGATGGTGCAGGATAGCCTCCAAGAACGCCCGAAGAACTCATTTTCAACGAGTTTTAATCCACCGACGCACGAGCTTCCTGGCACCTAGAAGCCCTCCGACTGGTGCTTGATGCTCCTGCTGCAAACCCGTAATTCCCAAGTGGCTAAGATAGGGCCGAAGACCATGGAATGGCCTTCCGCCTCTCGAGGAAGCTCCGGCGGACCTGGGGGGTTGCGCTCGCTCAAAATCGCCTCCAGATGAGGCTCTTGCTCATGGACCTGCAAAAGAGGTTAGGTGTGGCCGCGGGCAAAGTGCGCAACCTACCGGGGGGTGGAATGGTGTAGAAGTGGTGAAAGATGGAGCTCGCCGGAGCTTGTTCTATTGGATGCGAAGCGAAATGGAAAGTGGCGACTGAATCCTACAACTTCAGGTAAGAAGAACATGCAAGAAAAATAAGTGAAAACAATACCTCAAAGGCAAAATGCGCCTGAGATAAGTACCTCATGGCCACTTGGCCGGAGATGGGGTGGAAGCGCCTCCCGGCCCTCGCCTGACTTCCGCGTGCGAGCTGGAGGATTCCCTGTCACGGCCTCCTGTCCGGAGCTCGGTACTAGGATCAAATGAGGGTCAAAGAAGGGTTCAAAGAGGATGGGAAGCGATAGGGGGTTATTTGAACAAGATGGCCAAAGCGCACCAAAGATCGAGGCGCATCAGATGATTCAACGACCCGAGGATCGAAAAAAACTATGGGCGTGTATCCTGGATCTATGGGGAGAAACAATGTAGAAGGGAGTATCATGAAAGGATGAAAGGGGTGCCCTCGATAAATCCGCAAAAATGGGGGAAAATCAAGGTTTCTGACAAGTCACAGGAGAGGGTCAGAGAGTTGACCCGCCGGTCAACTCTCCAGACCTCCTGGTTGGTCCACGTGGACCAACCAGGAAAAATCCTGGAAAAAAATCCTTGTAAATTCATTTAAAAATAGCAAATCAATTTATTAATTTTTTGTTATTAAATAAAAAATATTGTTATTTTATAAGGTATTTTAATATGATTTTTAATAATTTTATGAGGTATAAAAGTACAAGTTACCATTTTAGGCTTATATAGGTATACATATCTATATATTTTAATAATTTATTTTTATTTTATGTGTTTAATTTTATTTATTTTGTTTATTATTTTTATAAATTTATAAAATATTTTTATATACTTAAATATATTTTTATTTTATTTTTCTGAAGTAATTTGTATACTTAATAAAATAGAAGTAGTAATTATATAGGTATGTTTATGGTATTATACCTAGGTATTGTATACATGTATTTTATTTTTGTATTTCTTGAGATTTTTATTCCTGTTTTAATGTACACATTTATTATAAATAATATTTACAAAATTATAAAAAAATAAAATTATAAAAATAAAGAATAATAAATAAAATCAATATTTTAACCTGTGCAAGTATACAATAGGGGTCCAAAACTCAACTTTCAAACCGTAGCTCCGCCAAATGCAAAACCACCTTCATGAAATAGCTTATTTAAAATTATATACAATTAAAGTGATTTTTGATGCGTTTCGAGCTTTTATTTGAGAGATACAGGTCTGGGAAGTTGGGATTCTGTAATCTTATTCAGATTATAACTTTTTATCTGTACATTATTTTTGAGTGAAATCAATTTTTTTATTTAATTATCTACAACTTTCATGTTCAAAGTTTCTTTATTTGAAGTATAAAAAGTGAAACCAAAAATAGGTCCCAAAATGAATAAAGAATGAATGAATTAAAATGTATTTTTATTGTATTTTGGCCCTTATCTCCCCCTACTTCATTCCTTGTCGACCTAGTCATCGAGATGCCTAGGTCTCGGGGTTTCGGATCATAAAATATTTACAATATTTTATTCTTTTTCTTTTCTTTTCTTTATTCTATTATTTTGGCTTTAAAAATCATATTTTATACACTATTTACGCAATAATACATGAATGCTAAAATGCATGAATTAACGTTATTTACACGCATTTACTAGGGTTTTTAAGGCTAAAACGATAGAATAAAGATGATGAAACGTAAATTCATCACCTACCATGGGCATCCCAGAGAGGCTCCTTTAGCCATTCAACCTCTATACCCGTAGTTTCCAAAATACACAACTCAAACTCAAAAGTAGACCGAGTGAAAATTGTATATTTCACAGAACTCCGAGAGGCAACACTTCCTACAAGGGTAAATGCATACCCAGTAACACCATTACTCCAAGAATCCTCCATTTGACCAGTACAACCTACATCATTAGATCTTTATAGAACTGAAGGATACCTATCATAGTGCATGTCTATAGGTGTAGTACTCAGCCCAAGGCCTCCTAATGAGTACCGTTAAGGTAGTTTTTGTACCTACTTAACTTTACGACTGCAAAAGGAATATCTAGTCTAATGTAATTCACAAGGTACAATAAACTTCTTATAATCAATGAATACCTTAGCTTTATTACGAGTAATCCACTATTATTATCATAGAGGGATTTAGATGAATCATAAAGAGTGCATACTGATTTATGGCTTTGATAACTATATTTTTCAAAAACTTTCTCAGTGTAGTAGCGCGACTAAGAAACAACTATCTCACAAGTTGATATGATCAACTTGAGTCACAAAATCACATTTGCAACTCCTTAATCTTTCATCTCAAACTTACCTCTTAAGAACATCGTGGTTTCTTCAGTTATCCTTACGTTCGATCCAAATATCAAAATATCATCAACATATGGGTATAAGACAAAAGATATATTACCCTTAATCATAAAATACACATATTTATCCAATTCATGAACAATAAACTATAAATGTCTTATCAAACTTTTGATGACATTGCTTTTGGGGTGTGTTTTGATCTGTAAATGGATTTTACAAGCCTACAAATTCCTCTCATCACAAGGTGCTATAAATCCCTCAGGTTGGTCCATGAGGATCTCTTCCTCAAGATCGCCATGTAGAACGGCAGTCTTCACATCCATTTGATGTTTTGTGACATTTACATGGAGACCAATGCAAGGAGTATTGGAATCATAGTCGTTCTAGAAACAGGAGAGTATATATAAAATTGATTAATACCCTCATTTATTTGGAAACCATTGACAACAAGTCTTGCCTTATATTTTTCAGTGGATCCATCTGATCTAAGTTTCCCTTTAAACACCCACTTAAACTCTTTGGTGGAACAACCTGGAGGTAGATTGAGCATCTCCCACGTGCCACTTAAAATGATCGAATCCATTTCAGATTTAATGATATCCTTCCAATACTTAGAATCAGATGAAACCACTACATTATGTAAGTGGGAGGATCACCTTTGATTTGATAGGAGACAAAGTCATTACCTATATCCTTGGCAATCCTTGGTTTCTTGCTCCTTCTAGGCTCAACATCCTCCAAATGTTTATTAGGTTCAGAGTGGGGTATAGCTCCCACATTTGACAGTTTTTGACATTGTTATTGAATGGAACTATATGTGGTGGCTAAATCACTTGTCAGATTTTGAGGAATTTCAGTTTTCATTGAAAAGACATCCTAAAAAAGGATAGCTTCACAAAGTTTAACAACAGTGTTTGGATGTATGCCAAAGACCTTGTGTTGAATTACTAAGAAGCTAAAGGCATAGTTATTTTTCACAAACTCTAAGAAGACCACATCAACTATCTTAGGTCCAAGCTTCTTTCTCTTGTGTTCCAAGATTAAAAACCACTTCAAATAATTTGATGATCACATATATGTGCACTTATTAGTGTAGCCTTTTCAAACTAGGCTAACCAGGGTTCAAGCATGCTAAGAAGTCGAGTATGAACTCAATGCACCAAGTGTTTGCTAACCACTTCAATCTGTAACCAATGGAATTGCTTAGAGTGAACGGTAGAAGGCTACGCTGCAAGCATCTTCATTCTAAGTAGTAGTAAACACTCAAAGCTACAAAACACTCATGCTTTAGCACTTGGTACAATAGATCCTAGTGTAGTAGCAAACACCGGCTTAACACGGGGAGGTGGTGAGTTAGTAGTAGTAGGTGATAAAGTAGCTTTGTTACTGATTCCATTAGGAACTACAGAATACTCCCGACGTGTACTTATTTTCCAACGTCAAGACCAAAGTGTGTGGACTTCGCCCATGCACTTCGAAGCATCTTTGGAAGAGGTACATCTTTTCACATCCTCTTACTTGCATGCAGACGAACAACCCCCCCCCCCCCCCCCCTCCCAAAAAAAAAACCCTCCCCGCGACCCTAAGAAAATTATATACATTCAGGGCATTCTTTGAAATTCTTAGGGACCTGTGACCAATTAGCTAGTACCTCACTCACCTTCGCATCCCTTCGGCCTAGTAGACATCATGCTTGGTTCCATGACTTTTTCTATTGTTTATCCCATGTCCTCTTCCTTCCCAATGGCTTCCCCTGCTCATACGTACCATAATCATCTTCTTACATAGGAAGTGCCTACTCTTCCTTTCTCAATCAATCTCACCGTTTGCCCCAAAAGAGATATAGCATCATCATTGATGGTGGTTGATTCTACTAGTTACATGTCTACCTTGTGAGAGTAAGAGAATGTTGATTACCATCTGGTAGTCCGAGAGAAAGGGTTCCTCTGTATGCACTATATGCATGCATGCATACATATATACATAGGCACATGAATTTATATGTACACGGTCCACTAGGAAATTGATGAGCATGCAATTCATCCAATGATGCATATAAAAACTACTTTTATTATCATTAATGATTTTTGAGATCCATCAATGCTCGTGGCATTAATCGTTCCTCAATTAGATGTTGGTCATTCATTTCTGTCCATCCTCTCAAATTATAATAGTAAAGTGATTAAATCTAATCAATCTCCAATCTCTGATTGTCAACAAAGGCCAGAAAAAATATATTGAGAAGAAAAACCCTTCCGCTCACACATACAGTTCTTTCTTATTTTTTAACACATCCATTAATTAGCGTTTGTTACAAATTTATTATATTTTTCTTATAACTATGTGCACAAATGGATGGCGGGGTTTTAAAATTTATAACACGTGCATGAAACATGATAACGGAGTTGTAAAAAAATAACAAGAAGTTGTAAAAAAACAAACATGTTATAAAAAAGAAGAATGAAATTGTAAAAAATTAATGAGGTTGTAAAAAATAATATGAAGTTGTAAAATATAGGTTATTGTTGTAAAAATAATAAAAATAAGTATACAAAATAACACAAAGTTATGAGAAATAAACACGAAATTATAGAAAGTAAATAACTCAATAAACCATAATGCTTCCATTATCTTTATTATCAAAATTTTTGTACTTAGCCATAAGCCGTGGTTTTTATTTTTGCTTCTTCTTTTTGTCGAATAGTAAGATTTAGTTTTGTCCTCCCACCTCTTTTTGTTTGTTCTTAAAGGGGAGAGGGATGAATAAACTTTTCCTTGACTTTTCTTAAAAAGAAATAAATAAATCCTTATGTATGTCATGAATGAGTTATAAAAAGGTAAACAAGGAGATGTAATAAATAAATAAGGAGTAGTAAAAAAGGTCAATAAGGAGTTTTTTAATTTATAAAAGCAAATAAGAAAAGTTTACACCGAAATAGGGGGCATGCGGCAATAAGCTGCGGCGCTAGTCCTTTTTAAATTGCAAAGCCAATCCTCCCAAACACTACATCCATAAACTTAGGACCCATCACATTACTGTTTATCACTTTTTGGATCCTCTTTAAAAGCTCAACAACTTCCGATGCTATGAAACCAAAAGTATCAAAACCGAAAGGGATGAAGGCATGTTGATTATCCGTGCATGCTTTCTCATGCTTCACCACCTTTGCTGAAGACGCTTTAAGGGCAGCATGCCCTGCTGTGAAGGTCCCGCTCTTCAACCCCACCAGCGGAGAAAATCCAGTCAAATCTACACAAGCATGTTTTCCTCCGATCCACCCAAAAATTAAAGGATTTTTATCAGTTATGCCCCTATGAGATATTGCAATTTCAATTATGCCCCTCCTTTTTTTGGAATATCAGTTATGCCCTACCTTCTTGCAAAATTCACAGTTCTGCCCTTTTGTAATATCAGTTATGCCCCTACTTTACCTTAATAGAAGGGCAGAACTATGAATTTTGTAAGAAAGTAGGGGCATAACTGATATTCCAAAAAAGGAAGGGACTTAACTGAGATTGCAATATCTCAGAGGGGCACAACTGATAAAAACCCAAAATCAAAATGTCAGCAGGTCTAAGTGTGGATCTTCCCTACTGTGGATCAGTTAAAAATTTCATATGAGTCTCTTTCTTAGCAGCAATACCTGCACGTCTGAGTACATCAAATAAAACATCTCTAACAAGATCGTGTCTTCACTTAAAACTCGAAAGTTCCCTGCAATGAATTGCATGATCACCAAAATTGTCTAAGCATGCCTTGCGATAGACTGGACGTATCTCATCAGCTGGAAATAAGAGAATCATGAGACGATATCTGAGGATACTACGGTACTCCACCGTTGACATGTGAAGTCCGAGTCCATAAATAGGAAAGGTAAGGAGAAAATCTTGGGCATGATCAGCTTGAAGATACCGAAAAACTGCCTTTTGTCTAATGGACATATTATATTCCACCTCCATATCCTCAATTATTTTGCTAAAAAGAACACTCGCCAAAGCATTTTGAGTCTTCGGGGGATGGTGTCCTTTCTAGATAAACAACCGAGGTCGAATGATGGAATCGTAACATGAAGTCTTTGAAGAGTACAATCAAAGTCAGAGTTCATATTGTAAATTTCACTGTCACGCAGGATATGGTCCTGAAGTTCCTAAGATTACACTATGGAAGCCACAAAAGCATACGAAGAAGCCTCAACTGCTGAAAATAGCACCAAACCGTCAAGTTGAATGGGAAAAGAAGCCATCTTCCATTGAAAATCTTCAAAAGAAGATCCACCACAAACAACAATGTCTTCAATAGAACTTCGTAAGCTTCCGTCGAATAAAATTGTGGCCTCCCTCATGTACATAGGCTGACAAGTTCTCAAACCAAATAAAAGTTTTGTTATGCCAATACAAGAACGATGTAAAAGAAGCTCACTCTAGGGATCATTCAACTGAGGTAGAAGATGCATCAACTTCACCGCTTTAGCAGCCCTCTCCAAAGACAGACCTTCTACAAAACTTTTATCCCTACTAACAACCCCTCCAAGAAACTTCAAGTCTAATAAAGATCTTCCAATATCATGTGGGAGCAATCCTTTGTGAAGCTTCCTGCCATCACAAGTGGGACAAAAGAGTTCCATTTTATGAATATTTAAAATTAGACCTAAGTCTGGCCCACGTTGTTAGATGATATTCAAAACCTTTGCTCACCTCAACTGTATCTCCAATAACTGTACCATCATCAAGATACCAGACATGAAGAAGTAGTTTGCGATTATCCTTGATATAATGGATAAGTGGGTGTAGAACGAGAGAGAAGTGGAGCGGGCCTAGAGGATCATCTTGTTGCACTACAACAAAAGATCAGATATGCATATCTCCAAGGTATAACCTTGTTGCCTGTGCATATAAGAACTCCACCTACAAAGAGATAGAAGGGCATCTTTATCTCACCTGACGTAATAGGGCGGACCTATCAACCATATTAAAGGCATTAGAAAAATCCACTGTAAGCAAGGAAAGACAGCCATCACTATGATGAGCATTCAACACTCTGTTAACACTATGTAGAATAGCCTCGGCTCCACCAGAAACACCCACTCCAAACTGAATGTCATTGAGATATTTGGTCATATCTTTACTAACTCCTGCCATAACAACTTTGGACACTAACCGCCTCCAAATAGTACCAACTGCAATAGGTCGAATGCTATTGTCTGACTTAAGCAATGGTGTAAGCTGTGCAGACACTATAAATTCTGACAAGAATGTGGGGCATCTTCCTCACAACCATAAATTAACCACACGGGTGATGGCATGCAGAATGTCCATGGCCACAACATGAGTTTTTAGAAATAAATACGGACATGTAGAAACATACAGGAAGTTGTAAAAAAATAAAAAAATAAAATTGTTAAAAAAATATGGAGCTATAAAAGGTAATAAATACTTGTAATCAACAAACATAAAGTTGTAAATCATATTAACAAATTGTGATAAAATTATATCTATATACGATTTCATATCTTTCTCAAAATATGTTTTGTATTATTTACTTATAACATGTAAAGATGGAGATAATGTAAATGCCATATTTGTTAAATCATATGAAGTGGTTTTTGCGTAATAACTGAGAGAGAGAGAGCTACTCATGGGGCAACCAACATGATATCCCAACCTTATTTTTTCATTTTTTGTTTTCTTGAAAAATACTTTCATGTATTTTTATCACTATATTACTATATTATGTCATTCCAGATTCTTTTGAAATAGAGATTCCTATGCCCTTCATGCATATTGTCAAAATTTTAATGATGTCAGAATTGCTAGAATCAACCCTGTCTGTATGGAGGGCATACGAGTCTCTGTTTCAGACGAAATTGGAATGACACAGTATAGAGATATAATGATAAAAATACATAGGGTATTTTTTTAAAAAAAGTATTTATTTGGAGAAAAATGTGGCTTGAGCAACCCATTGGCTGCCCCACGGCGTAGCTACTGTTGGAAGGGAATGAACTAGATAATATTTCATCTAACCCTAGAGCTCTCTTATATAGGAGAAAAGCTCTACGGGTAAATTACAGAAAAAGGACAATTAAAAGAAACAAATAACATAATTACTCTAACACTCCCCCTCAAGCTGGAGCATATATATCTATCATGCTCAGCTTGGAACACCATAGATGAAAAGGACCTCTAGCAAGAGCCTTGGTGAACATGTCTGCAATCTGCTCTCCTGATGATACATAAGAAGTTGAGATAAGCCCTTTTTGAATTAAGTCCCGTGTATAATGACAATCCACTTCAATGTGCTTTGTCCTTTCATGGAAGGCTGGATTATTGGCTATGAACAAGGCTGCCTGATTATCACATTTAAGATGCATAGGAAGAGGTACTTCAATAGTTAAATCATTCAAAACCGATTTAACCCACATCATCTCAGCACTACCTTGGGCCATTGCCCTATATTCTGACTCTGCACTGGATCGAGCCACGATAGTCTGTTTCTTACTCTTCCATGCTACTGGTGAGCTGCCAACAAATACAATAAAGCCTGAAGTAGACTTTCTATCATTAGGGCACCCAGCATAGTCTGCATCAGCACAACCTGTGACAGATATAGAGGTATCTTTCCTAAACAGAAGACCAGCACCTGGAGACGACTTCAGATATCTCAAGATCATAAAAACAGCATTCATGTGAGCCTGTCTGGGTTGCTCCATAAATTGACTTACCCTACTGACAGCAAAGGATATATCTGGTCGGGTAATAGTGACATATAGCAACTTCCCCACGAGCTCTCTATACCGTCTCTTGTCCACCTCCTCAGAGTCATCATCATAGAGTTTAACATTAGGATCCATAGGAGTAGTAGCTGGTCTACATCCTGCCATTCATGTCTCAGATAACAGGTCAGTAACATACTTCCGCTGTGTCATTACCATGCCCTGCTCATTTCTTGCAAACTCCAATCCCAAAAGTAACGAAGTGTACCCAGATCCTTCGTAACAACTGCTCACTAAGAAAATCCTTGGCTGCTTGAATGCCCTGCTTATTACTACCAGTGATAACAATATCATCCACATACACTAAGATGATCACAATACCTTGCTGGTCTCTCTTTACAAAGAGAGTATGATCTGCTGTAGATCTGACGAAGCCCTTCTGTTCAATCAACTCTGAGAGCTTCTGAAACCAAGCCCCGTGGACTCTGCTTTCAGGCCATATATGGCCTTATGAAGACATCACACCATACTGGACTCCCCCTCAGCAGCAAACCCTGGTGGCTGCTGCATGTAGACCTCCTCCTGCAAGTCACCATATAAGAAAGCGTTCTTGACATCTAACTGAAACAGGGGCCAGTCACGGACAATAGCAACTGCAATGAGAATCCGTAAGGTAGAATGACGGGCTACTGGAGAAAACGTCTACTGATAGTCCACCCCATATGTTTGGGTGAAGCCACGAGCAACCACCTGGCTTTGTATCTATCAACCGTACCATCAGCCCTATGCTTAACAGTAAAAACCCATTTGCTTCCGACTATTGACGCACCTGGTGGAGGATGCACAACACTCCACATACCACGTGACTGCAACGCTGCCATCTCCTCTTCCATAGCCAAACGCCATGGACTGCTCTGTAGTGCCTCCTGATATGACCTTGGGATTTCCACTGCTGATAACCCAAGGATGAACTTGCGAAACTCCGGGGACAACCGCTCCAAACAGGCCTGTGATGCAAAGTCCATCCCATATTTGGGATTCATTGTCCGCGCACGCTTTTGCCTTCTATGGGCAATAGGAAGATCAAGATCATCAACTGGAGGAGTGGTAGTATCATCTGTGCCCTGTATATCTGTCTGCGCATGCAAATCACCCGTGCCATTAGTAGTACTCAAATGTTCATTACATACCTCGGGCGTGCTGGATGATGGAGGAAGTACATGAGCAGAGGGTCGACGCTGATAGACCTGAGGATAAAAAGTAGAAGGTGGTGGTGGAGTTGGTGGAGGTATAGGTTGTGGTGGTGGTGGTGGCAGAGTAGAGCATGGAATAGATGGTGGAGGAGGCACATAGATATCATCTCCTTCGTCTGAATGAGTGAGGCTGTCACCTGTAGGAGAGAAATACATAATGGATTCAAGAAGGTGACATCAGCACTAACATGGTACCGTCGTCTAACTGGATCAAACCACCGATACCCTTTTTGGATTTTGGAATAACCCACAAAAACGCATTTGACAGCTCTGGGAGAGAGCTTGTCAAGACCAGGAGAGAAGAGATGAACAAATGCAACGGAGCCAAAGACACGAGGTGTTAGGGAGAAAAAGATCCTTCTCGGGAAACGCAGTCAAGAATGGGGATCTTTTCTCCTAACACTGACGAAGGCATACGGTTGACAGATAGCAAGCAGTTAGAACCGCATCCC
Source organism: Ottelia alismoides (assembly GCA_037367405.1). Taxonomy (NCBI): domain Eukaryota; kingdom Viridiplantae; phylum Streptophyta; class Magnoliopsida; order Alismatales; family Hydrocharitaceae; genus Ottelia; species Ottelia alismoides. The sequence goes on along the minus strand of JAZKJV010002304.1, from coordinate 78,790 downwards.
CCAATAGGAGTGAGGGGCATGACTCTGAATCAAAAGGGTCCTGGTAATGTCCAACAAATGACGATGTTTCCGCTCAGCTACCCCATTTTGTTGGAGGTGTAAGCACATGACTTCTGATGCACAAATCCATGAGACATAAGAAATTTTGAGATATGAGAACTACATAATTCAAGAGCATTATCAGACCGTATGAACTTCACTCTAGCAGAATAAATATTTTTTATTTCAATAATGAAAGACTGGATAACAGACGCAACATCAGCCTTTATTTTTAAGTAGAAAAACCCAACATAACATAGAAGAAACAAACAAATAACATAATTACTCTAACAGCTACAATTTTGTCACATATACGGGGTTTAAAGTAACCACTTCCACCCTTATTTTTTTAGTTCAATAGGTATAACATGTAATCACATGAGGAGATTTAGTCAACTACAAGACATCATGTTTCAGAGACTTGATGGATGCGACATGAGTCTCGAATTGAGCTGAAATTTGAATAAAAACATGCGTATAGTAATTTAAATACTCCTAGGTATTCTTAAAAAATACCTTAAGAAATAAGAAAAATAAAGGTGGAAGCAGCCAAGTTAGCTTACTCCTTGGGGTAGCATCATTAAACCCACACACACATACACATACACACACACACAACATACATACATACATACATACATACATACATACGTACGTACGTACGTACGTACGTACGTACGTACGTACGTACGTACGTACGTATGTATGTATGTATAGGTTTAATGGCGCTAATCCTATAGAGGAGCCAACTTGACTACCCCACCTTTATTGTTTTTATTTCTTAAAGTATTTTTTGAAAGTACATGAGGGGATTTAGATCACTATATGACACCATGTTCTCATTCAAATTTTGTGAAAAAACAAACATTCCTAACCCGTCCATCTACAAAGGGGTTAATTTCAGCAATTTTTGGACAGTTAAAATCTGTCAGGTTTGATGAATGGGATATGAGTTTTGAATTGAGTTGAAATTTGAATAAGAATATGATGTGATATAGTGATCTAAATTCCATAGGTGTTTTCAAAAAATACATGAGAAATAAAAAAATAAGGATAGACTTACCAGACTCTCCCATAGGTAACCCCATTAAACCTTGTATATACAATGAATTGGAAATATACAAAATTGAGAAAATAAAATAAGCAAAATAAGTCAACTTGACGTGATGGACTTAATCATTGAAATGTATATGTAAAATGCAGACTAACTCTTGAGCAATAATTTCTTCCTCTAGTGTAGCTATACAGTCAACGTTCAAATTTGGTGCATCCTATGTTATCAACTTGACATGATGGACTTGAATTCGAGGTCCACCCACATGGCAATTGGATCGGAACCCTCGATGTCAAAATACTTAAATTATTTCACGAACTTTGTTAACTCAAGCACAGTGTGACGGAGGGAAAAGTTAAGAGGTATCATATTGGTCAAGTATGCGGAAGCTACGTGGCATAAGCAGATTATTTGTATCGACCTAGATGAAGGTAGATCGTTGGACGTCAAGCAAGCAAAAGAACTTCAACTGATTTGCGTGATAGATGCAAGAGGATGTCCCACTGGTGGCAGGCTTCATGGCCTTACATATGCATATCTTCGGGGTGCCTATGACTGAACCAAGGTGTGTAATCAGCCTTGTATTTCTTTTAAATGTTAGATTATAATTTTGTATAATTGTCATTTTTTATATAGAGCTTCGTTGATATCGGGAGATTTGATATCAATATTAGAGTAAAAAAATCATCGTTTACAAAGCATCTTAGGGAGCGTTGATACTATTTAAAGAAAGCATGGAAAGAGAAAGGAGATGTAGCTAGGCTCTAAAATGTACCAGTTGAACTTTGGAATATCATGGTTCAAATATGGATAGAGCCAAAACATTAAGTAAGTCTGTATTTAAAGATTTTATATATTTTGTTTCTAGTTGGACTTTTTACATTTATAAGTGATTTCAAAATTTCTTTTGTGGGTTATTTATTTTTAAAAAATATGAATGGTGTCAGAAGAATAAGGACACGCATATAAACATTGTTAATAATCTTTCCACCACTAGATCATTTGACAAGAGACAATGAGCATTTTTCAAATTCAATTTTTGTTGGATATATTAATGATTATAAGGGATATTTACACCCATAATCCTGAGTAGTTTTGTAATTACCCCAAGAACCCTTGATAATCACGAATTACATCTAGAACCCTGAATAATGCTTAACCTTTACATGTCATAACCTGTGTCAAGTTCCGTCTTAATTCTCCGTTAACTCTGACGGGAAAAGTCATATGTTGACAATTTTGCCCTTCGAAATACATCATATTTATAACATGATGCCGTTCTGTAGATCAAATAAAATGAAACCTCAGGCCCCTACTCGTCCGCAAGGCCTCCGATCGGAGCTCCTCATGCCTGTACCTCCGCCCGCAAGCTCCCCCTCCCATCGCTCGCCCGAAAGCTCCAGCACCCCCGACGTGCCTCCGCCCTGCAGCCCCACCCCTTGCTCTCGCGCACGCCTCCGCCCTACAACCCCACACCCTACCCCTATGCACGCCTCCGCCCTGCATGCTCACCCCCTGCCCCCGCACATGCCTCTGCCCTGTAGCCCCCACCCTGCACGCCGCACCCCCACCCCTGCCCCCGTGCACGCCTCCCACCCTACAGCCCCACCCCTGCCCTCGCGCACGCCTCCGCCCTGCAGCCCCACCCCCTGCCCTTGCGCACGCCTCCGCCCTACAGACCCACCCCCGCATGCCTCCGCCCTGCAGCCCCACCCCTACCCCCACGCGCCTCCTCCCTGCAACCCCTACCCCCGCGCATGCCTCCGCCCTGCAACCTACCCCTGCACGCCTCCGCCCTGCAACCTCACTCCTACCCCGCGCGCCCTCCGCCCGGTAACCCCTGCTCCCGCACGCGCCTCCGCCCTGCAATCCTTGCTCCTGCACGTGCCTCCGCCACCCTCCCTCCACCCTCCCCCCCCACGCTTGCTCGCAAGCTCTAGCCCCGCCGCTCGCAAGCTCCAGCCCCCCGCACGCACCTCCACAACTTTAGCCCTCCCCCTCTCGTCGATTGCCCGCAAGCTCTAGCACCCCCAAAGCTCCAACGGCTCCCTGCCCGCCACTCCAGGCCAATCCCCCAGGTCGGATCTTATTGGGCATGCGAGCCCATGACGAGCCATTATGCAATAAATGTTATTGCAAATATCATTCCCTGATCTGAAATGAAGAATAACTAATTTGCGTAATAGTTTTACTTAGTACAATTTAGGTTATGTACCATGGTCATCTTGATGATCATACAGCTGTTGATTCAATTATTGAATCATAGAGGCTGGTGCTATGATGAATATCTAAAGAGATAGATTAAAGACTCATCAAGCATCGTCAAATGATTATTAAGAGATGATCTCCAGCCTGAGAAGGAGATGAAAATCCTTTCTCTGAAGGATGATATCTAAGTGACCTCTTGATGCAGGTCCTCTGCATAGGAATATAGATTCGGAGGTGTTAGATAAGTTAGGTCAAAGAGTCGACTTAATAAGATCGTGATAACCAAAGTCCTATATTGTATGCTGTCATGATATAGGCACACGTCCTCTGACCGGAGACAAATAGCATTATTATATGTCTAATTATGTACATTTGGCGGACCAATAGGTTGAATGACCTAATCAAGGTCTATACACCCGCGCGCTGGTGTGCATACAATGGCATATGAGTAATACGATCTCTCAAAGGGATCATACACGTTCATTTACTGAACCAGAAGACATGAGCTCACTCATGAGATATTGGGAAGAATCAAATTCCGCACGCGGTCGTCTCGCTTTAGAAGATTGACTGAATTTGTAAGGTTTGATATATACATTTGGAAAGTATATGATCAACACCTAGGTATGATATATGCTTTTGGAAAGTATATCATCGATACCAACTCTCAATGATAGAATGAGAAACTTAATGATAAATCCTTGAAGTAGACAGTGTAAAATTGATCTTATACTTCGGGATTATTCTGGGTCTTCCAGTATGCAGGATGTACAGGTATTAGGAATACCTAAGGGTGATGTGATCATAACCGATTGTATAACCATGACGCTTCCATTCCTAGGGAGTGATGAAACGGGTCTGGATTTTAGTGACTCCTCTCAGTAGAGAAGTAATCTGATCTTGGTCCAAATGTTGGACATTAATCTGAATGTGATTCAGATGTAATGAGAAGATTAGATTTGCGGTCTTGATTTAATCAAGCATTTATGGGAGGCCCAATATCTGGATTTAAGATGTGATCTTAATATCTAAGTCACTATACGTGGAACAATACAATCGCTATGTCCTTATCTTCAAGTATCCGCAGAGAAAGCGCATTATCCATGAAAGAGTTCGGGATAATTTCATTGTTGATATATGTATCCGAGCATTGAGAAAATAGATAATTAAATGTGATTTAATTCTCATGAATAGTATGAATTTGATTCATATTATATGGAGAGTAAAGTACAATAAAAATGCAAAATAAAAATATGGCGTGAATGAGCAACAAAACAGGAAGCTATGCTAATTTTTTGGGAATTTTTTAGATTTTATATATGCATGAAATAATTAAAAGAAACAAAAAGAAAATACATTCTGACAGGGGTATTTTTGTAAATATCCAGAAGTCTAGGGGGCAACTTGCAATTTTCCAGAAAATACATCATGTAATATAAAAGTTCCTGGACCAAGTGTAAATTTCAAGACTCGTAGGGGTATGAGTGCAAAAATCCCAGAGTCACGTGCTTAAGGCACATGACTGGTAGGGACCATTATGTAAATATTCAAAAACCCGAGGGTCAAGATGCAAATTTGCCAAAAATATTACACTAAATTGAAAAGTTCTTAGACTAAATAGAAATATACAAAGTTGCGAGGGTCCCCACGCAAAAATCCCTCACCCCACGCGCAAGTGTCACGTGAGGTGACATGGACAGGGACCTAGGTGCAATATCGAAAAGTTCAAGGGCATTTTTACAAAAATTACAAAATTGTTAAAATGCATATGAAAGTTTCAGGGCTAAATGTTAAATACAAAAACTCTCGGGTAAAAGGATGCAAAATACCTAAGCACTGGCGATCCGACGGCAGAGGTCTTTTCACTTGACACGTGGCGAGCCTCGGATGCACGATGCCCCTTAGCGGATGAGTGGCCAGGATTACATCCTGGACCTTGATCGAACGGCTGTGGGACGAGGGGATCCAACGGTGGCTGCTTGCCTGGACGACGGCCTTTGATCGAACGACGGAGGATGGCGCTGGAAGAACAAGGAGGAGCTCCAGCTGGGTGAAGTTCCCTGAGCTCTTCCTCCGGCCTCCAACGGACTTGAAGCTCGCAAAATGGCACGTTCTCTTCCTGGAGGCTTCCTCTGGCGGCTGGAGTTCACAAAAGGCCCCGACGAGGACCGGAGGGGCTCGTACGATGACGGCGGAGCTTTGGAGCTCTGAGGATCTCCGCCGAACCTTCAAAACTACTCCAGCTGCGGCTTTGGCGTTCAGACCTGCATAGGAAAGGTTAAACCGTCGAGGGCAAAATCCTCGACGGCTGGAGAAGCGAAGGGATGCGAAGGATGGCGAGATGGTCAGACGGCCAGAGCGAGCTCTAGTGAGGGTTCGATTTGATGATCGAATGGATTAAACGCGAAACTAAGGATGAGACTCTACTCCTACGGATATGGTGAACATGAAACGAAAAGAAAAATGAAGAAAAATGAACCTCAAAGGTGAATAACACCTGAGGAAGAACCTCAACGGCGAGGGTGTTCGTCGGAGGTGGTGGAGCCGCCTCGATGCTTCCTCGACCGACCTGACGTGCGGAGAATGAAACTGTCACCTCCCTCTTACGATTGAGCACGAAAGGTGGAGCGAAGCTGGTGCAAAAGGGGTTCGAATTCGAGAAGAAGGAAAAGGGGGCTTTTGAAGAAGTGGACCGAAGCGGCGTAAAGAACGATGAATGTAGGGTACGTTAGTGATCTAGGGATTGAGATAACGTAAGGACGTATATCACGGATCCACGAGGAGTCATGAAGATCACATCGCAAAAATGTGAAGGGATTAGCCTCGAAAAATCCGCAAAAATGGCCAAAAAATGCAGTCTGACAGGGTCCAAACCTCGGTCAGAAAAGATTTGTTAATTCGATTTAAAATAATAAACAATTTTATTAGTTTTAGGTTATTAAATGAAAAATATTTATTATTTTCTAAATTATTTTTATTGTGATTTTTATTTATTTTTTTGAGGTATAATATTACAAGTTACCTTTTATGAGCCATATAGGTATCTTTATCTATATATTTTAATATTTTATTTTTATTTTGTATTTTTAGTTTTATTTATTTTGGTTTATTATTTTATTAATTTATAACTTATTTTTATAAACTTAAATATATTTTTATTTTATTTTCTGATGTATTTTATATAATTAAATAAATAGAAGTATTAATCCTATAAGTATACTTATAGGTATTATACCTATGCATTTTATACAAGTATTTTATTTTTGTATTTTTTTGTGTTTTTTATTCCAATTTAAACACACACATATATTATAAATAATATTTACAAAATTATAAAATATAAAATTATAAAAATAATGAACAATAAATAAAATGAATATTTTAATCAGTACAAGTATACAATAGGGGTCCAAAACACAATTTTCAAACCGTAGCTTCAAAAAATATGAAACCACCTCCATTAAATAGCTTATTAAAAATTATATACAATTAAAGGTGATTTTGATACATTTTGAGTTTTTATTTGAGAGATACAGGTCTGGGAAGTTGGGATTCTGGAATCTTATTCAGATCATAACTTTTTATCTGTACATTGTTTTTGTGTGAAATCAATTTTGTATTTTTCTATATTTAATTATCTACAACTTTTATTTTTAAAGTTTCTTTATTTGAAGTATAAAAAGTAGAACTAAAAATAGGTCCTCTAATGAATAAAGAATGAATAAAATAAAAGGACTTTTTATTGGTTTTTGGCCCTTATCTCCCCCTATTTTATTCCTTGTCGACCTAGTCATCGAGATGCCTAGGTCTCGGGGTTTCGGATCATAAAATATTTACAATATTTTATTATTTTTCTTTTTCTTTTCTTTTCTTTATTCTATAATTTTGACTTTAAAAACAGTATTTTATACAATATTTACACAAATATGCATGGATGATAAAATGCATGAATTAATGCTATTTACACGCATTTACTAGGGTTTTTAAGGCCAAAATGATAGAATAAAGATGATGAAATGTAGATTCATCAATGAACCGTGTGAAGCTTAGTGGGAGTGCCATTGTGTTCATCGTACTAAATGTAGATAATATCCTAACCATTTGGAATGATATAAGGAAGATAATAATAAGTATTTTATAGACTGGTTGTTCCATACCTTAAGATAAGATCTCAAGAATACCTCTTAGATCTTAGTTTTGAAGTTATTCAGAAGCAAAGAGAAGAGGGTATTGGGACCGTCACATTAATGGTACACCTTGGACATTTCCATTTTTTTGAAAAATTCCAAGAATGGCTTCTTTCCCTCTAGATATGGTACTGACCTTTCTAAAGGGCATCACCTCAAAGAGTTGAGGAAGTGAATGCTAAAACTGGTTGTCCTTTGTGCATCAGTCACGAGAAGTTGAAAGTATGCTAGATGTGTACAAAAGGCAGATGTCTGCCATGCAATGGGAGCAGTAAACTGTTACTAATCATACTATAGAGATAGAACACTTGATTGCAGTAATAACAATATCTTCAAAGATGACAAGCCTTTAGAGATAATGATCTCTAAGTCTTATCTTTAAGAAATTAAGACTTTATAGATGGATATCTAAAAGGTCTTAACTACGAATACCTTAGGAGATAGAGATCTTCAGGAATAAGGGTATTCTGATAAGGATAATAGAAATTACATACTGGTTATAATAATTATTGAGATGTACTGTCAAGGACACTATGACTGATAAAATTGAGTATAGGTTGCATAAGATGCAACACTCATATTGAATGCGAACACTGTTACTAGGATATATGCAAGTACCGTAAAAGGACTTGGCGTAGTCTCTTGGGAACAGAGTGACTGATCAACTTACCTAACTATTTTCTTAAATAGCATATGATTATCACATGAGTGCATGTTTAAAGATTAGCCCATTAATGGCTCTTTGGGCTAGTGGAAGATTGTTGGACATGCGAGCCCACGACGAACCATTATGCAATAAATGTTATTGCAAATATCATTCGCTGATCTGAAATGAAGAATAACTAATTTGCATAATAGGTCCCTTAGTACAATTTGGATTATGTACCATGGCCATCTTGATGATCATACAGTTGTTAATTCAATTATTGAATCATAGAGGCTGGTGCTACGATGAATATCTAAAGAGTTAGATTGAGGACTCATCAAGCACTGTCAAATGATTATTAAGAGATGATCTCCGGCCTGAGAAGGAGATGGCAATCCTTTCTCTGAAGGCTGATATCTAACCGACATCTTGATGTAGGTCCTCTGCATAGGAATAGAGATTCGGAGGTGCTAGATAAGTTAGGACAAAGAGTTGACTTAATGAGATTGAGTTAACCAAAGTCCTATGTCATATGCTGCCATGATATAGGCATACATCCTCTGACCGGAGACAGATGTGTTACTATATGTCTGAGTATGTACATTTGGCAGACCAATAGGTTGATGAACTAATCAAGGTCAATACACCGACGCACTGGTGTGCATACAAGGACATATGAGTAATGCGATCTCTCAAAGAGATCATACATGTTCATTTACTGAACCGGAAGACATGAGCTCACTCATGAGATATTGAGAAGAATCAAATTCCGTGCATGGTCGTCTTGCTTTGGAAGCTTGACTGAATTTGTAAGGTTTGATATATACTTTTGGAAAGTATATGATCAACACCTAGGTATGATATATGCTTTGGAAAGTATATGATCGATACCAACTCCCAATGATCAAATGAGAAACTTAATGATAAATCCTTGAAGTAGACAGTGTAAAATTGATCTTATACTTCAGGATTATTCTGGATCTTCCAGTATGCATGATGTACATGTATTAGGAATATCTGAGGGTGGTGTGATCATAAACGATTGTATAACCATGACGCTTCCATTCCTAGGGAGTGATGAAACGGGTCTGGTAGTGACTCCTCTTAGTAGAGAAGTAATCTGATCTTGGTCCAAATGTTGGACATTAATCTGAATATGATTCAGATGCAATGAGAAGATTAGATTTGTGGTCTTGATTTAATCAAGCATCTATAGGAGGCCCGAGATCTGGATTTAAGATGTGATCTTAATATCCAAGTCACTATACGTGGAACAATACAATCGTCCTGTCCTTATCTCCAAGTATCAGCGGAGAAAGCGCATTATCCATGAAAGAGTTTAGGATAATTTCATTGTTGATATATGTATCCGAGCATTGAGAAAATGGATAATTAAATGTGATTTAAATTCTCATGAATAGTATGAATTTGATTCATATTATATGGAGAGTTATCTAAGATAATTAAATGTGATTTGATTATCAAAGATGTGAATAAAATGAATGTGATTCATATTATTTGGGAACATGAGAATAGAGATCCAAGATGATTAAATGTGATTTAATTATCATGGACATGAATAATGTGGATAGCACTATCCATATTAATCATATATATTATAGAAATAATTTATAATATATAAGAGAGAGCAATTTGTAATTTACATCTGTTAATTAAATGTTGATGTGAATTGGATTCGCATTGGACAATTATTTGAAAATGTAATTCACATTTTATTTTGGGTTGTGAATGTGATTCACAATTTTCCAATGGCAAGATTGCAATATTCACAAAATAATTATGAATTATTTTTGTTGAATAATTTACAACAAGTGTTGTTGTAAATCTTGGAGATTTCCATGGAATAATGTAATCTCATGAGATATCATGAGATTATAGGAGATTGCCACCAAATCCCATATTATGGAAGGAGGCAATCTTCATTCCATAATCTCCATATTTGATTGATTTAATTTGAGATTAAATCATATTGATTTATCAATATATAGTTAATCTAAATTAAATTAATTGTTGTTGGTTTTTACCAACACAAATCTTAGCCATTAAAAGAAACACAAATCAATGAGAGCCATTGGATTTGTGTTGCCTATGGATTGAGATCCATGGATCCCAAAATATTATAAATAGAAGGGCACCCTTGCTCTTCATATGTTAATGAGAAACACAAGGCTCTCTCTCTCTCTCATTCTATGTACACACCCTCTCTCTTCCTCTCTCATGGCCGTCCACCATGGATGCCTTAGAGAGAATCTTCATCGCCGCAGCGTCGTCGTTATGATGCCGGTTTGATTGCTCGTGAATCTCCGTCTCCTTCGGTGCGCATCGTGAAGAAGACGTTGGATCTCGTGTGTCGAGATCAGGAGATTCTCCTCTTGGATCATCAACATGGATTGCGAGGATTACGTGTTTCATCTACACGCTCGCAAGCGTCTCCTCCGTTGGATCAAACTTGAGACAGGAAGTCTCTTCATTTAGAGACTCGATCGCAACCACGCTTCAAAAGGTAATCCTATTACTTGTTTGTGGTTTAGACGAAATGATCCGAGAAGTGTTCTTGGATCATGTGGTTTCATCACATGAAAAATTTTAATTTCCGCTGCATCAAGCAACTAGTACGACTAGTCGCTCCCGACCGCATACGATGCGATCCTCACGCTTCTGTGATGCGCTTAAGGATCATACCATATCCTTCAGATCTCTCCCCAACACTCTACCCCATCACTGCCCACCGCCTCCTTCCGTGAAAGACCCCATCACTACTGAAAGCTCCAAGATCGAATCCACCTCCTCCTATCATTCCTTTCTTTCTTTTTTTGATTAAATTCAGCCGTTAGATCACTGATTGGGTTAGATAAACTCAACCATCTGGTTGAGTAAATGAACTAAAGTAACATAAGGTTATGAGTGTAAAATGGAATGGTTATTCAAGGTCTTAGGTGCAATTCCTGATTATCGAGGGTTCTTGAGGTAATTATGAAATTACTCAGGGTTATAGGTGTAAATAACCCTTGTTATAATTCCTTTTAATTTTCTTGATTATCTAAGTCCCTTGATGAACTCGATGGTCAACCGTGCAGAGAGATATTCTTATTCAAAAAGACGAAGTTTAGTGTTGATATAACAAGACAGGCACCGTTGGATGAATTAATAGGGCAGTATGGATAATGGTAAACACCTGAAGCTAAACAAACATGCATAAGTTGTCTGGATGAATAATATAAATTAAATTACCCATATATTATATTTTTAGTCACATTATCTTTTACAGATTATAATGGTAGAAATGCGTGCTAAGGCCGATGCAGAAGGACGTTCCACTACTGATGCGAAAATAACCAACGTTATAATACATAATGAAGGACGTTCTGATTCTCTCAGTGTTAGGGGTAAGGACATGTTCCTAAAGGATGAGGACACTGTAAGTCTACATCCATTCTGGAGGATGTAATTGAGTAGATGGTAGCAGAAGAGCAACAAAAAATGAAGATCGAATACAAAAAGAATGCGGCATCTCTTCAACAGACAGTGCCAGATTTGAATACAGAGATATATACAATTAATAAGAAAATGTCAATAGAGTTTCAAGATAAAATAGCGACAGGAATAATAGCATATTTTAAGAACTACCCGTTAATAGATGAGACGCCGCCACCACTTTCTCTGCTTACATTCTACGGTACTTATTTTTAAAAAGTATGATCATTTTAATATATCTTTTTTAACCTTGGTTAATCTACTTTTTTTATCAGTGCATCTCAAGTACGACAAGAGGCAACAGATTCAGCTATGTTGATCTTGATGCTGATACCTAAGAAGATGCTTAGATATTTTGATTTGCTTTTAAGATCTTCAACACACTTTTGCTTTGTATTTTTCGAATGAACAAAAAGAACTTTGGAATTTTTTGTAATCATGCAACATCGACTTTATTTTAATGCGTGACTTACTTCTGACTTTGATTGTACTACAACCACAATTGTAAATATTTTTAGGGTAATTTATAGATTGGGTTCCCATCTATAGACCCGATCTCAATGTGGTCCTCATCTTTTATTTGTCAATGCCCCGTTTGCGGAAACAACTGAGGTTACCGTCGTTAGAATATGAAATCGCCTTGACATAATTACCCCTAAAAGACGTGGAACCCATCGCGCCACTCCATCGTCTCTCTTCCTTGATGTTTCTTCTCTCTTCATCATCTTCTCCTCTCATCTCTCGTCAACACCCAAATCTTCCCATGTGGAATCCATCATGCCACGCCACTCCATCTTCCTCGTCTAGGGCTTCCTCTTCTCACATGGTCCTATCCACCACCGTCCGCATGTGAGGGTCGGAGTAGCTGCTTCTCCGCCCACTTCAAGCAGTGCGCGCACACACACACACTTCCGGTGGAACTCCATCTAAGCTAACACCTAACAAACCAAAACTCCCCCTTGAGCAGCTACCCACTAATCTTCAGACACACTTCAAGTAGAGAATGAAGCGGTTGAGGAGCTCTACTACTTGTGATGATCCAAGAAGTGTGTAGTGGACCCTCCTTTGCAACCGCAAGTAGCAAACCTGTATCAGGAGTAACGAGGCTCATAGCCTTGTCATCGGAGGGCAGTCACACTGAAGTTCGAGGAGGTTTGGCACTTCTCGTCTGCTCCGTGGTCCTCGACCCCTCCCCTCGCTACCACCAATAACTGGACAAATAGTAGAAAGGATAACTCAACCGAATCGTAGATCTCTGAGGTATCTCCCTCACATTCAGATACATCGTCTGAGATTCGTGAAGCACGGCTGGAAGATGCCCGCCTTCACATAAGAAGCCATGTTCCATCAACGGGGGAGGGTCGACCCACCAATACTCCCTCACGCCCGTTTGTCGGAGAGCGGGCTCCTCCGCTGGATCCTCCCTGTACCCTCTAGTTGTCAATCGAAGAAGGGGAGGAAAGGGTAGGTGGTTCCACTCCAGAACCCAACTCGCCACAGCCACATCGAACCCCCCTTTTGAATCCATTCGCCAGCAGCAGAGAAGGGGCTCGCCACCGCTACATCGAACCCCCCTTTTTGAATCCATTCGCCTACAACAGAGAAGAGGTTCTATGCTCCCAAACTGTTGAAGCTCATTCACTTGAGGGTTAACCAATCTCTACATCTCGAAAATATGTGGGCTTCATGGCAGCGTTGGTCCTGATCGGTTGCAACTCGCTCGCCGAGAAGGTGGAGAACGAGGGACTTCAAAGGGGGAGAGAGGGAGGTCAGATGTGGACCCATGGATTCAAAGAGGGTAGCAAGGGAATTAGGAATCGAATTTAATTTTTGAGGGTGATCATGTCCATACAATATCATCTTCTAACGGCATTGCCTCCTGCCGTTTCCGCAAATGGAGCGAGGAGCCTAATTATTACAAATAAATGATGGGGACCTAAACTGAGATTGGGTCCATAGATGGGGATCAGCTTTTAGATTACCCTTATTTTTACGCGAACTGTTTTCACACTCGACTACAAATTGTTAACATTTGATGTAATCACATTATTCCTCATGCTAATAAGGGCTTCGTTAAAAGAATTAAACCATGATTGATCATATGCTCTTATATATGTAATTACACTTAAACACTTGACTGATATTAAAGGACGTCTACATGCAATATGCTTGTATATTTATTAACGTCCGCTTTTATAACTTCTGTGCGGGCAATATTAAAAAGCGACCATAAAACATAATTTTGGATCAAAAATAAAAAACATCAAAATAAATTCTATGCAAATATTTATTAACATCAATATAATTAATTAATGTGTAGACGTTCTTGAATAATGTCCACAAAATATAATTTTTCACAAATGTTATCAAACATCTTCGAAGATGGAGATGCATTCGAATCAACTTTTTTTTGAGAAGAAAGAAGGTAAAATCCCGAGCTGGGATTCACCGCCAGAAACTATTCATTATAATAATTGATAAGAAGATACATTACCTTAAGGACCAGAAACGATAAAGGGAGAGACAACTTGCTATTACATTTTCCGGATAGAACCTCTGATTTTTGAAAATTACATCATTCCTTCCTCCCCAGATCGTCCAAAGAACCGCAAACGGCAAAGAACAATCATCCGTGGAGTTCATCCCCATCCGTCTTATCGACTTCCAGAAATCGGTGGAACCAACATGTTGCACCCATGACGGTCCTACCTCATTCCAAACCTTCAGCGACCAAGGGCATGTAAAAAACAAATGTTCTGCATCTTCCGCTTGCACACCACATCTATTACAACGAGCATCTGGAATACCGAACAACCTGCTCCTTCTCTCCTTGTCCCATATCCTGCCCCTTATGAGGCACCAAAGAAAGACCTTTACTCTGCAAGGAATCTTGCTTGCCCAAATAATCTTCATATCTTGTTTCAGGTCTGGGTCGAGGTCCTCTGTTGTCCCTCTAACACTATGTATGCCATTTTCACCGAGATCCTTTCCCCTTCCCATACAAATCGATCTCTTCCCTGGGATAAGCAAGTAGTAGATGGTAGTTCAGACCTCATTCTGTCCAAGTCGTCTCTTCTTCTCCCCGGAAGCTCATACACAAAAGTAGGGTTCTACGAACCAGAACAACCAGCTTCAGCCACCGAAGACCCCCTGCTTGCCGTCAAAGCAAATAATCCTGGGAACCTATTATATAGAGCCCCTTCCCCCGTCCAGTTGTCCTGCCAAAACCTAAAAAACTCCCCAACCCCCAACTTTGGTGTCATTCTCGCCCTCAACTGTGGTAGAACCTCACGAACCCCGCTCCAAAGTGATGACTCAAAACACACTCTGCCTGCCTCCATTGCGCCTCTGACGTCATAGATGGTTCGTACGAGCTGGATAGCCAATCTATCTGTACCACCCCAAATTTGCACCACCCACTTAGCCAGAAGCGCCTTATTCATGCTACTTATATCCCGAATTCCAAGGCCTCCTTCGCTTCTCTGCCTCGTGAGCTCCTCCCAACCAACCAGATGTATACCTGATCTTTTTTGCTTCCCATCTGACCAAAAGAATCTTCTCATCATCATCTCTATCTTCTTCCTTACACCTGCCGGCATCAACCGAGTTAAAAAGAAAAAGATTGGAATAACCGATAACACATGCTTAAGTAGTATCAACTTCCCGCCTTTAGATAAATTAGATGCCTTCCAACCTGCCAGTCTCTCCTCAAATCTCCTAAGGACCATCTCCCGCTCCGCTTTCCTTAACCTCCCCGCTACTAGTGGTAGCCAAAGGTAAGTAATGGGTAACTTCCCAAGGGGGCAGTCCAAAAGCGTACTCCTTGATTCACTCTCCTCCTCATCCATCCCAAATTGAATCACCACAGACTTATCTCTATTGATCTTGAGACAAGAGATACTGCTGAAGATCTCCACTAACTGCCTCGTTCATTTATGCATTTCCTCTGTATCGCCCAAGAAAATCACCGTATCATCTGCATATTGTAATAGTGGAATAGAGATGGTTCCCTTACGGAATCCCTCAGACCATCCTCCGTCGAATGCTCTCTTGAACATTACCGCCAAAGCGTCTGCCACCAGAACGAATAGCATTGGTGCTAACGGGCATCCCTGTCGCACACCCCTTTGCGGCTGGAAAAAATCTCCCTCCGGTCTCCCATTCACCAAAACTTGTCGACCTCTTCCATGAAGAAAGCCTCAAAGGGTAAGGCAATCGGTCCACCTCCAGGCAGACCTAACACCTTCTAGGCCATCTTCAACAACTCTATAAGATGTTAACGGGATCGTGAACCTTTTCACATCATTTATATAAACCACAAAGTGGCCCTTTGCGGTCGGTGATGTGCTTGTCGAGCTCGATTCGTCCGTGTCATTGTGGAAAGAGATCCTCTTCCTTGCTATGCGGGCGGCCTTCATCCGCCAGTTTGCCATTTTCACCCGTTTCTTGGAACTGATCATTTTGAATGGGAAGCGGGGAGGATTGAGACGGGATTGGTGTAGCGAGGATTGTCCTTTTTTCGGTGTGTACGTAACGGGCAGCTATGACCTCGGGATGCATGCCGACCATCCTAGCTCCGTATGCAGGCCGTCCGATCTTCATTCGACGGATCCCTGCATTACAGCAGGGCCTGATACAACAGAGGATCCTCCCAAGGGTACTAGGTCATGCACCTTTGCATGCTGGGCATCGGAAGGGTGCAATGTTGTGCGAACTTGGATATGAAGATGACAATAGGAACATGAGCATGTCTACACATTGATCGGAAAGGTGATTGCAACGGCAGTGGTCGTTTTTTGTCCTTGTATGATATCCTTGTTGGTCCTCTTCCACTTGCTTGCTACCTATTTATCTACTGTAACAGCTATCAAATGCTAGAACATCAGTACCCGACATCTTCTTCGGCATGATTATTTCCGCAAATTCAAGCTCGAAATCTGAATTCACGTGGACACTCGAGCATCAAATATCTGTACCATATCTCCTATATAGCTTGGGCCTCTTTTCCATACTACTTTAACCTAAGCATCAACTTATCTTCTGTACAGCGAACTCACCAGATCAGAGCCAACTTTATAACTCTGCAGCGAACAGCATCTTTGAAGGGCAATATTTCCAGCAAAGAGAAAGTCATGACTTGTGTAAATCAAAATTTGAAAAAACCCAAAAAATGGTTATAACTATTTTGGAGAATGGAGATGCGGGTATCGATCCCCGTACCTCTCGCATGCTAAGCGAGCGCTCTACCATCTGAACTACATCCCCTTTACAAGCTTAGAAATACTGCCAATATATATATATAATACCAGATTTTCTGAAATCCTAGTACACTCAGAAGCATAGGTCTTGAGAGGTATCACATTCTTTAATTCGACGTACAAGTACGAAAAGGTATCATATATTTCTTTTGACACCATCCAGGTCAGGAAAAGGGAGGGTAAGAGTCGTAAGACTCATCTATGGTTCTCCGTAGTCATGGACAAGAATTTATTAATCAACCGGCGATCAGAAGGCAACAGACTGAAATGTCATCACGCTCGGAAAGCACTAATCTTGTTAAAAGAACATGGGATTCCTGCAGCACATCGTTGTGCAGGCACTCGACTTGCTGCAAATGATGATCCTTTGTTGTTGCAGCATTAGGGATCCGACACACGGCCTCGATTCTAGTTTGTTTAGTTACTTAATTGAGCAGGATGTTCTCAGTTGAGCCTTGTGTATATCTGTAGTATGATGGTCCATGTAAAATTTAGTCTTGATATATCTATAGCCAACCAGTATGCAACAGGGTTGCCATACGTAGGATCAGGTTGAAATCGGTAAGAAAGGACATGAAACTGAACTTGAATTCGACAGCCAACCATGCCAAAAATCTGGTCCTGAGTTGCATGTACTTTAGAATAGGTTGAAGGTTCGTTGTGCCCTTAACATGGCTTGCCAATCTTGATACCCAAACTATGTAAATCTCCAAAGAATTGGTGTTTTGAATGATCTCTCTGTACTCCAGTTCTTCCACCATATTGAAAAGATCCATCACCGCCGCCCAGTGCCGTCCCTGACTTTTCATGGGCCCTAGGCAAAAGGAAAAAATTGGGCCCTTATAAAAAGTTTTAAATATATATAATTTTTTAAAATTCCTAACCTTCCTAAAAAACTCCTAAAATTTTACAAAAACCTACGAATGTGATATAACGAGCATCAAACAACAAGTCATGAACTAAAAATCATGAAAAGAAAACAGATCAATGTCACCTGGTAAAAGAATCGAATAGCACCAGGCAATTGCACCACCGCAACTCATCAAACTTAGTACATCCCTCAATCACAATCCGGCAAAGAACAACTCCAAATGCAACTTTATGTGCCTCACTTCTGTTTAAGCAGAATCAAATATTTGCTCTTAAATGTTGAAACTTAGAAGTCCAAGTAAAAAAATACATTGTCCCAACTCCCATCCTATGATTAAAAATAAGATTATAAGAAATGAGTCTATATTTTAAAAAAATTCTCATCAAATTTCAAAAGTTTTTTCTTTGGGGTATATTATAATATCGAGAACAACGGTGATGTTTTTTTGTTATAGATGCGAACACAGTGCTTTTAAGAACAAGAAATTTATTTTCTTGGGTGTTTAGATTTCATGATCTTCTTCCATCAAATCGTCTATTTTTGATTGTTTTCCCCAATGATTCTGCTAAACATCAATTTTTTTGCTTTGTGGGCATCTTCCAATTTGGAGTAGCGGTGATGAAGTTAGCTAGAGATTAAGAGTGACAACATTGATTTGATGATATCGAATGCCCTCCCCCCCCCAAATTATTGTTGAACATTACGACATAAGCGCAACAGTTTGCGTTGAGCTTAGGAAAATTAGAGGACAAACGGTGCATATCAGTGGGATTGTAGAAATTGAAGATGATGTAAACAATATTTCAAACTAAAAACATCCTGCAATATTTCGAGTTAGATAAAATAAGGACTACTGGGTCTATTAACGTACCTTTTGTTTTAAATAAAGAATAGTGGGAGAAGTGTTCATATCCAGCATCAAAGTCTCACAAACAACAACACATCGAGATGTAACGGATTGTATTGGAAGGAAAACTAATCTTCCAATAACAATTTGTTCTTCGAGTATATAATATATGAAAAATACAAATAAGTGAGTGATGAGAACTACCTCGGTTAAAAGCAAGACTCCTTGTGGTATTATTTCAATTTGGAGGGTATACTCGTTAAAAAAGAGACCATATTTTCTTATAAACTATAAAATAAGATGATAAAATGCAAGCGAAACTGGATGCGGAAATAGCGCTGCAGAGAGGATTCGATGATGGTCCAGCGTCGCTGCAGTAATGGAGTTCATCATTCAAGAACTCAATGGGGATGGACCAACGAGAAAAGATGATGTCCGACAACTCAATGTCTCGACAATATTACGATGATGCAGCATAACGTGCACTGCAAATGATGAAGAAATCGTGATTCATGAGAGAGAAGGGGGTTTGAAGTATGGACTTTGGATTCCGATCGTCGATTCAGTTTAAATGGTGGCGTCGGAATGGGAAACGTCGCTACGAATGGGAAGGGGAACCGAAGAGTGTGGTAACTATTTTCAGGAGTGGGGAGGAAGGTAAGACATCTAAGGGCTCATTCGGTTTGGGAATAAGCATGAATAAGGATGGGGAATAAGGAGAATAATGGTCTATCCTTTGTTTGGCTGGAAGATAGGAATAAGGAGAATAAGGTGAAATAAAGGTAGGTAAGGTGAGATAAAGATAGGAATAAGAGTGAAATAAGATAGAATAATAGAGAATAATCGTACCACTAGGAATCGTGTCGCGAGGAGAATTGGTCCCTTATTCCAAGGCTTATTCTCCTACCAAACAGGGCCTAAGGGATATTTTTATAAATGTGTAGTATGAGTGATGGGACTTAAAATGGGCCCTTGAAGTTGGTGGGCCCTGGGCGGTTGCACCCAAAAACCACCCTCAAGGCCGGCCCTGCCGCCGCCAAAGATGTAGTCCAGTTACAATAGAACCTTGTAAATCCATGTGCTTCGTGCTTGATCGATCGTTTGTGTGTAATCAAGTTCTATGATTCACAACACATTAACACCTATATCTTTATCGATACCTGACTGTTTGCATCCCTGCATAACACGCTTAAAAGCATGTCGGATTTATTTTTTTGTTAGCACGTACCATTGCGATATGAATATCTATAAGGGATATTTACACCCATAACCTTGAGTAATATGGTAATTACCCCAGAAACCCTGCGTACTCACGAATTACATCCAGGACCTTAAGTAAGTGTTCCGTTTTACACCGATAACCTTCCGTTAGTTTTGATCACTAACTCAACCTGAGTAGTGAGTTAATCTAACCAATCTTAAATCTAACGCCTGAGGTTAATCAAAAATAAAATAAAAGAAAAAAAACCCACCCTTACCTTCTTCTTCCGGCCCCCTCTCCCTTCTTCCTCCTCCCCCCTGCAAGCCCTCTGCTGCCTCCTCTCCCTCCTCGGCTTCCGCTTTTCCCACCTTCTCCTCTTCCTCCTCCTCTTCCTCCTCCTCTCCTCCCCTCACCTTCCAGTCCCTCCACCTCAGCCTCATCCACTCCCTCATCTTCTAAATTTCCTCCGATGCTGTCACTATTGAAGGTATCGAAGCTAGGGCTATCTTCGCAGGTAGCGGATGGCGGCCACAAGTGGAGGCATTGCTAGTGGGGCGAAGGAGAGCAATCGGTCACAGGCGCGGTGGGGCGCGGTATCTGGGGTTGCGAGAGAGCTACTGGTCGTGGGCGTAGTGGGGCGCGACCGTGAGGAAGTAGTAGCATGCGCGGGAAGTCAAGGATGGTCGTGGGCTACGGCGAAGACCATGCGGGTAACAACAGGTGGAGGTCATGGCCAGGCGCAGGTGCGATGCGTTGAGGCACGTGGCTGCTGCACATCCGAGCCGACGGTGGGGAGGCAGTTGGCGGAGCTCCTCCATGAAGGACTCCAGGCGAGGGTGGTGCTCAGGCGGGGAGAGGGCCTCGAGCAGGAAGGGCTTCCAGGAGGAAAACTCGGTGGGGGGGGGGGGGGGGAGGAGCTAGGCGCGGGGCGAGGGGGGGGGTGTTGGTGATCGAGCAGGGGCGGCAGGGAGGGGGTCTCGAGCGGGGGGCAGGAGGTCGGGGAGAGGGCCTCGAGCAGGAGGGGCTTCCAGGAGGGAAACTCGGTGGGGGGGGGGGGGTGTTGGTGATCGAGCAGGGGCGGCAGGGAGGGGGTCTCGAGCGGGGGGCAGGGGGGCGAGGAGCTGGGTGGGGGTCGGCAGTGAGGGGGGCGAGGAGCTGGGTGCGACCCTCTTCGGAGCAGGGGGTGCTTCCAGGAGAAACTCGGTGGGGATGGGGGGCGAGGAGGTGGGCGGCAGGGCTCGGGGCCGGAACTGGACACGAAGAGGAGGGATCGAATGCAGTGCTTCGACGAGGAACAGGAGATGAGCGCGGGGGTCCTCGGCGACGGGGCGGGGAGCGGAGGCACGAGGCGGAGCTCACATGCAGGGGAGCGGGGGGCGGAGGCGCGGGGCGGACGGGGCAACTTGATGGGGACGAGTGGGAGAGCATGCAGTTTATTGGGAGATGCTTGATTTGCAAATGGCATCATATTATAAATATGATGTATTTAGAAGGGTAAAATGGTCAACATATAACATTTTCCGTCAAAGTAAACGGAAAAGTAAGACGGAATTTGACACAGGGTTATGCCATGTAAAGGTTAACCATTATTCGGGGTCCTGGATGTAATTCGTGATTACGCAGGATTCCTGGGGTAATTACCATATTACTCAGAATTATGGGTGTAAATATCCCTATCTATAAACATGTCACCAAATAAGTCAAATATATCGCTATATACACTCAGCATCATTTTTGGGATATACTCTGTATCACTATAAATTTGAGAATCATCATTTACAAGCGAGGGTAATTGCCTGCAAAAATAAAAACTTTTAAGGCAAGGGATGTGTATTATGCATGCGTATAAAATGGAGGAGGGTGTACATGTGTGCATACATATCAAATGTTGCATGGAATTAATATTAGAGATTGATAAATATATATATATATCTAATCCATAATTTTTTTTGTAAATGAGAGTTCAAAATAATAGACTCCTAAACTTGATGGACCTGTGCCACACCTCCAAACTACCCTGGCCGAGCCTGCATACACTTTCGCCTCTACATCAAACTGGTTACTTGCTGCCGACTGCTACTGTAAAAAAGGTGAACATTGATGACCATCCATAGATAACAAGAAAGTTTTTTTCAAGTCCTTGGATGTGCACCTCTGCGTCATCAACTCGACGACCTCCTCCGTGAAGGACCCATCAAATGGCAAGCTGATCGACGTGTCTTGCGGCAAGATGAACTCCTCCTCGACCATCTTTAGTAGCTCACCAAAGATGTCGTTGGCAAGCCATGTTAAGGGCGCAGCTTATCACGAAGCCCATGGTTTTCGTAAGAACACTTCGTTAGTACTAATCGTTATTAATCAGTCTTAACTACGATTAATACCTATTAGTGTACAATTAATATCTGCTAATCATGAATAATTCCTTTAATAATTACTAATCTCTTTAATCGTGATTAATTAGTGCTAATGATAGTGATTAAGGGTTAATGATAGCTTAACCGACATCATCCTCTTTTATTTATGAAATTCATACCAATTTGAATCACCTCCGATTCAGATGAAACAAGCTTCGTTGGATTCATCTCGTCGGTCCCAATCTAATGTCCATATATAAGGTAGGATCCAAAGAGGTTGATTTTTTAGGACTTTACATATTGTCCCATCTTATCTCGTGCTTATGTTTTTCCTTAGGGAGCGTTTGGTTCGTGGGTTACCTGCGGGTTAGGGGAGTTTACCCCCCTTAACCCACATCCCCCTCTCTCTCCGTGGGCCCCACTTTATTCCTTTTTTAAAAAATTAAATAAATCAATTTTACATCATCAATCCTATCAAAAAATAATATATTATACCATCATATCATATAAAAATTATAAACTACTCCACTTCTACTTCCTTTTCCAAACTTCAATATAATTACATCACAATAACTACTCACTTTTTCAAACTCCAATACAATCATATCACCCAAACCTACTTCTAACCCACCCCAAGTTTAACCCTCTATCCAAACACCAAAACACAAAAACGGGTTACCCTCTACCAGTTTAACCCGTCTTAACCCGCCAACCAAACGCACCCTTAGTGTTTCCATGCCATAGAAAGCCACCATCAATTTAATCTAATTTGGATACCGTGGTTTTGGGGAGGGACCTTTAATGAGGCTAGCAAATCTGTAATATATGGGGTAATGGAGGAGTTCAGTCAGGCAAATCTAGAAGGAAGCAAAGGATGTTAGGTTTCCACCCTTAAAGTTTCTTATCGAATTTATCTACGATATGTTACCAATGGTTGATTTTTAAGGGTGTTGGTAATAAGAGAATCCCAAGGTAGATGACCTGGAAATCTTCATGCTTCCATCAAAGAATAGAGGATGTAGTGTCTATTGCTAAGTAAGAAAGGTGACTGTGGATGGCTAACTTCTCTTGATTACTAAGAGGTCTAATATAGGGGATAAGGTTTTGAGCATGAAGTTTAAGTATTGAAGAGACTATGTATCATATTTCAAGAAAATAAGTATATCATCTGCGAAGAGGATGTTTGCAATGCCATAACCAGTATTTGGAATCTTGAATCCAACTATAAGATTGAACTTTGCTAAGTTTCTAAGCATACCCTCCAAGATGTCAATAGTGTTAATAAAGAGGAGAGTGGATTTCCTTGTCTAACTCCACTTGAAGGCCTGAAGATACATCCATATTCATATTTAAAAATAAATAAGAATATGTTATGTTGATAATGCCTTGAATTTGAAGCAACGGTTATTATGTTATCCGAGGCAAGGTTCAGGAAAGCGGTGTGCGTTTGCATTCGGACATGTCACTGAATACTGAACAAGCGGTACGTGGGGGCATATGGTGGGTATACGTGGTTTTACGTGATTTTCTAATTTTTAATTTAAAAATAAATAAATATCTATGAATAGCATTACTACTGAATTTATGTATCTAAATGGAGTTAATAATATCTAAGAAAAATAGTTCATGTTAGATGGTTGAGTATATGATTTTAATTGCCTAATATTTAATCACAAAAGAAAAACATTTAGCCGTAAAAACTTCACATATTAGATTATTCATAATAACTATACTTCATTACACATGCATGCACTACATGAGCAAAACCTCAGTCGACATATATTAAAATATTTGACGATACATTGCATATACACATGAAAATAATACATGAGATAAACATAAAATATTGTATATATAATGGTATAATGCATCACAGTTGTATACAAATTCATGTCATATTCTTACAATTGAATGGAGGAAGAGGCATGTCTATGGAATTAAGCACATGAATGAGAGGATTGGAAAATTGAAGATGCTGGAACAATATGCGGGGCATATGCAGGATATGCGGGGCATAGGGATATATGCGAGTCGCATATGTTGGAAGGGGGCATAATATGCATCGATTCATGAAATCGGTTCGGTCTACATGCCGCACGAGCATATTCGTTATGTGCGTCCCTTGCGACCGATTTCAAGAATACCGATCCAAGGATTCAATTTCAAGGCGGAGATATTTAATAACACCATAAATCCTACTTGGAATAGTTCTACTATCTAAGGATTCATATCATGGTAGAGATTTGTTGGATATGCCTTGAATCCTATTCAAGATGTAGATTGTTGGATCCTAATTGATTGGAGGATCCATTTGGATTCAGATTGTATTCTAACTTTTAGTCAGCCTGCATATAGTGAAACCTGTCAAACCTTTTTATAGGATTCAAATCAAGATGAAGATTGTCGATATGCCTTGAGTTCTATTTAAGCATGCAGACAAAGTCTTATTTATTTGAGATTCAAAGTTTTGTTTGCTTTAGGATTTGAGTTCTATTTATTTTAGGATTCAAAGCCATGCTTTGCACAGAAGCAGTCATACGGCCAACGTAAAATAGATCCTCACCACAACAACCACATCGGAAGGCTCAAACCAAAACAAGTAAACCACACGAATTCATCCCTCCTTATAAACTGCGATGTTTTGCTCTTTTTCCACTACCTGACTCTCAAGGTCAGTAATTTCTTTTGATAAGTCTTTGGAGTTTCTACTTATCCAAAATTTTATTTCCCACTTTAGGCTCTTAAATTTTGAGGCCCATGTGTGGAACGCGTTGTCATGGAGCATAGGGGCATTCGACAAGTTTGCAGGAAGGGCTCCAAAGCTCTCTTTGTTCAACTAAAAAAAATCATTTTAAAGCTTCAACAGTTTCTAAACCTATTTCCGTTTGTTATCACCAGTGAATTATGATCCGCGAAAGTCTTTGGTAGAGTATGCATGTTGTAAAAAGGAAATATATCTAGAAAATTCTAGGTTCACCAGGATTCTATCAAATTTTGCCCAAGAGGCAGCGTCAAAGGGAAACCGACCAAGGGAAAGTGGTTTGGGAGTCCATTATCTCAACAAGACCACTCTCGTTTATCCCACAATCAAAGCATCGGCCAAACCTCTTTAAAGGAGCCTTTGAAAGTCTCTCACTTCTGTAACGAGTAAGGTTGAAATCACCAAACACTATCGTTGGAGATGAGATGAAGAGATTTCAATTCCCACAAGAAACAATACTATGTCACAGTCAAGGTTTTTGAAACCGAACCAGACACCGAACCGGAAACCTTGCTGAAATGGTCGGATCGGGTTGAACCATATAATCAAACCGGTTCAACCGGATGATGACATCATCATTATTTAAAATCAGATTAAATCGGACCGGTGAAAAAAAAGTGGTTGAACCGACTAATCAAACCGAAAGGAAATAATATATATATATATATAATATACACTCAATATACTTGAGATATATATAAAATACATAGATAATGTATATATTTCACACTATACATAAAGTATTTTTCTTATACACCATCAAATATCATACATACATATATATTATTTAGACTAGATGCTCTATAACATGATAATAGTTTAATTATATTTAAAACCCAATACATGTAAAAAGTTTTGTTAGTGTAGTTGGTTGGAAGTGTGAAATAAGTAATCAAAAGTCATGGGTTCAACTCCCACTACAATAAAATTTTAAAAAAAAATTTAAAATTAAACCAGTTAAAAAAATAGGTTGAACCGAACGAGTTAATTAAAATTTGAACAATCGAATGAACCGAGCAGTCCGATCTGGTTTCAAAAACACTGGTCACAGTCACAAGGAGGAACATAAACATTATAAACCCAGAATTCCAATCCATCCGACCATCTACCAATCTTGATACTCGAATTATATAAACCTCCATAGGATGGTGTTTCGAATGATCTCTTTGTACTCCAATTCTTCCACCATATTGAAGAGATCCATCCGCAGTCAGGGATGTAGCACGGTTACGAAGAACCTTGTAAATCCGCGTGTTTCGTTCTTTCTTGATCGATCGTTTGTACGTATTCCAGTTCCGTGATTCGCAACACGTTAACACCTATATCTTTATCGATATCTGACTGTTTGCATCCCTGCATCACACGCTTAAAAGCAGTTGGGATTTATTATTGTTTGTTAGCCTAATTTCGTTCATTGTAAGAAAAATAGAAGTTTAATCCCTTCTGCTCCCAGTATTCCACGTATTGACGTACCCTTGCGGTATGAATATCTATAAAGAATTGAAATTGCCATTATCAAAGAACATGTCACCAAATAGGGTCGAATATATCGCTATATACACTCGGCATCATTTTCGGCACCAGGTGTTAAGGGCAGAGCCAACCTCTTCCCGTCATTGGTATAAACCGCAAAGTGACCCTTATTGGCAACAGGTGAATTCCTCACTCCATCCTTTGCAGTACTGTAATACCTATACCTCCAAACATAGTCCATCATCTAAAATTCACGAAGTGTAGGTGCGATCTATAAGTGGTGGGGATTACTACTTGACAACTTAGGTTTAAGCATTTTGGGTGGTTGTCAACGGGTCCATTTGAGCTCGAATCCAACAAGTTGTCAGGATCAGTTTTCCTGGATAACGGATCGGGGACCTAAACCCGGGGCATTACAAGTACTCCTGATTCTTGTCATCTTCCAAGTTCAAATGCCAGTAGCGTTCATCCATTCCGTCGCCATGTGTACGATCTTCTCGGAACTGGCCATCTTGAATTGAGGAGATGAAGTTTGGTTTAGGTATATCTTCCACGTGGAATTGAGTTGGTGGTGATGAAGAGGATGGCCAAGGGAGTTGGAGTTATATATAGTTGGAATCAAATGTTGTAGATGGCGGTTCCCTATCCTAAAATACAGGAAACTGCATGTTCGTTAATGGCGCGTGGATCGTCTGCTGTGCAGCACTCGCATCATATTGGAGGACCAGATTATATCAGCATGGTTGGCTGTCGAACTCAAGTATTCAAGTATAGTTTCATGTCCTTTCTTACCAATACCAACCTGGTCGTACATATGCCCACCCCCATGACAAGTAACTTATACTTCTAAGAGGTGGGAGCTACCGCCTGACAGCTTCAACTTAAGTATTTTGACGTGGTTGTTGGATCAGATTGGATTCGAATCCAGTAAATTATCAGGACTAGATTTGGTCAATTATATATGTTTAAATATAAATTATCGCACTACAGATGTACCCAGTTTAATCGCCAGTTGATGCATACATATTTCATATTTGTCCATGGAGCACTAAATGAGTTTCATTCTGGTTTTACGTAAATGATTGAATGCTTAGAATAATGACAAGATGGGGTTGTAGCTCAGATGGTAGAGCGCTCGCTTAGCATGCGAGAGGTACGGGGATCGATACCCCGCATCTCCATTTTTTGTTTAAAACCTTTCCTACGTCAGGGTTTTTTTTTTCATAAACTTTGAGTTACACAAGTCATGATTTCAATCTTCTTTGCTGGGAATATTGCCCTTTAAATATGCTGTTCGCTGCAGAGTTTTTTTTTATAAGTCTTCGCTGCAGAGTTATAAAGTTGGCATTAGCCCCTCCCCCCATAATTAGCCGATTCTTAAATATCTGTCATTATACGTCGGGATGGAATGCGTCAGTACTTTACTGACATACAGGAAAGAATTCATGGGCACTTCACCCCTAAATTGGTCTCTGATCCGATTTTTTCTGTTGTCTTTCAGGCTAAATCTCAGTTTCCCGAAGAGGTCATCGGTAATCCACTTCAATGGCACATTCAACCGCCTCCTGTACACTTGCTGGTCGAGGCACGGCGACCTTCAACCATCTCTTTTGCTGTAACTCGCATTAGCTTCCTGGAGCTGTTCTTTTCTCTTTCAAGTGGTTCTGAAGGTGTGTTCTCTATACGGAAAATAAGCTGATGCTTAGGTTAATATAATTCGACCAAGGGGCGGGCCCAAGTTATATGGCACAGAATTCTGATGCCGGAGTGGGTCTGGCCCTTCATGTCCACGTGAACTTAGTTATCAATTAGGAATTTATGGAGATATGCATGTCGAAGAAGCTGTAAGGTGTTGCTCTCCAATTATTTGGTTGGTGTGGGCCGGGTCATATTAGATATCGAGTTGAAGCCTCTGGTTGAATGCCCTCTTGTCCTAGCCATTTAAAAGCTGTTGTCGTATTATCCGCTATTAAGTATTTAGAATAATGTTATACATTGCAATATTATGTTTTATACTTGAAAATCACAATGTAAGACTTATTCATTACTATATTATTTTAGGGTTTTATCAGTTGTGCCCCTCCGAGATCTCGCAATATCATTTATGCCCCTATCTTTTTGGTAATATCAGTTGTGCCCCTCACTTCTTTCTCCGTCATCAGTTGTGCCCTTCCGTCAGATTGACCGTCAATGAATTGACTTAACCATGATTTTTTCAAACCTTAGTGCAATTAAGAGGGGTATTATTGTCCAGACTCATCTTCTTCCTCCTCCAACCTCCTCCTCCTCCCTCTCCGCCCGGAGTTCGCCGGAGTTCGCCTGCACCCGCACCGCGCATGACCACACCTCCCCCGAAGCCGCATGCGCGCCCCAGCATGCCCCCTTCACTCCTGCATCTCTCCTTCATTGTCCAGATGTATCAACGATGTCTAATAGCCTCCAACGAAGGATCTTGAAGCTCCTTAGGTCTGCAGCTTCAAAATGAAATCCATATGATGATCTACAGCTCCAGGTCATGCCCTAGTCCCTGCAAGTGAATTCTTATTGCTCGGAGGTGGCTCCCGCCAAATTTATTAAGAAGAAAACCAAATGAATGGAGGTAGATGGGATCTCTGGCTATGATTGAGCGGGGATACATATCAGTACCAGATCTGGAGGGATCTGAGGCGGTCAGGCTACGAGCGAATGGTAAAGAAGGTGTAGTGAATGTGATGGAGGGGTCAGAGAGGAAAATGAATGATTGGGGAGCGCCGATCAAGTTGATCAACGCTCAAGTGTAGATGATCGGATCACCTAATAACAAGATTAAAATGGAGAATTGAAATTTAAAATTAAAATTAAAATTACTTAAACTAATCAAGAAATGGAAGGACTGGGGTCACGACCTCGATTCGCGATGAAAAATGAATAGACTCAACTCACGGTAGAGCTCCGGTGAGTAGATTGGATTGAGCCACCAGGTGCTCGATCGCGGCCCCAGAACCACTCCAGGGGTGGGGCGGCGCGGTGCGGGGCTGGGCGGCGCGGGGGCGGTGCGGTGCGGGGTTGGGCGGCACGGGGGCGACACGGTGTGGGGCTAGGAAGCGCGGGGGAGGGGAGGGGGCGGCTCAGGGGAGCAGGTGCTGGGCGACGCGGGGCGTGCGGGGCTGGGCGGCGCGGGGGAAGGGAGGGGGCGACCCAGGGGAGCAGGGGCTGGGCGGCGTGGGGGAAGGGCGAGGGTGGTGGGCTGGGAGGAGGTGCGTGGATCTTGGGGCGGAGCTGGGCGGCGCGGGGCAGGGGTGGGGCGGCGGGCTGGGAGGAGGTGCGGGGAGCTCGGGGCGGAGCTGGAAGTATGTGCGGGCTGGTCGGGAGGAGTTTCGAGCGGAGAGGGAGGAGGGGGAGGTTGGAGGAAGAGGATGGGGGAAGAGGAGGAAGAAGAAAAGGATGAGGAAGAGGGTATAAAAATGACAATATAACCCTTTTTTAAAATTAATACCGCTTATGTCCACAAAGTTAACGTCTGTTTGCACTGTGGATGAACGGTCACTAACCCAAGGGGCACAAGTGATAAAATAGCAAGAAGTGAGGGGCACAATTGATATTACCAAAAAGATAGGAGCATAATTGATATTGCGAGATCTTGGAGGGGCACAAGTGATAAAAACCTATTATTTTATTAGTATGATTCAAATATGGTCATTGATCGGATATTATGAAAAGATAATACCATTATTTCAAATTTCTCTAATCAATTTAAATTCTAAACACTAACGTACAATACCTACGGGACTATCAGCACAAATTTAGTAGCTAATCCGTACTTAATCTGCATTTTTTTGCAAAATTGGTAACATATTCAGTTCAATAGATTTAAATCAGCAATATACCACCACAAAAAGCACGAACATTAATTTGCTATTGTAGCTGTCAATACATCATAAACAAACAGGTAGAATAATTTCACTACTCTTACAAAGGGAATAAAACACAGATCGAAGAACTATTCTGGTTTTTGCAAAAGAAAAACTAATCGCGATAGCTCATCCTGTTGATGGCCTCCCGAGCCAAACATTCAGCAGCTTCCTGCGAATCCTCACAATCAGGACGTAGCACGGGAATAGCGAGGACTTTGTAAAGTTTTCTGTTATGGGTAAATTTCATCTTCTAATGATGTAAAGCTCATTAACGAACAGTGTAGATATAACGAGTGCAGAAGATGGAGGAGATTGGGAGTTTTTTTCATCAGAAATAGTTGGGGATTCAGTCCCTCACATTCCATGCTGTTGCTAGAGATAATTTCCATAATTCTTTCGTTTAATTCTCGATCACATCGTATACGTATATGTTGAAGTAGTCTTAGTGGAGACTTTGAAGATAAGATGAGGGCAAGGATTAAGACTGAGTCCACCAAACATCAAACCAGTTATATAAACTTGCGCAGTAGACGCATGCATGACGCAGACCAGATAATGAGGTGGTGGATACATATTATCAAAAAAGAAAGTAGCTGATCAGGAAATGGAAGGGAATATTTTTACATGATGCAAGGTTTAGGTATGGTAGCTGCGCAGCGATGGAGATGGGGGATGGATACTTGTTCCTGAAGCAAGCATTCACGCATAGGATGCCCGCGTTTTAGCTGGGATGTGGCTCTCATGGGACCCTTCCATCCCAACCAATCTATACCTAACCACTGGGGACATCCCATCTGAACCACTTGCCCTATTCGACAGTGCCATCGGCATCAACTGCCACGTCCAGTTTGCAGTGATAATCATGCTGATCGTGACTTCCAGTGATCGTTGATTGGCTTCGACGATCAAAAGTCTATATATCTTTTTATGTAAGACAGATTTCAATTAGGATCCTGAAGTGGCAGCGGTCGTTGTTACGTCCAACTTGCATGCGCGCAGCCTACGTCATGCCACCTTCGCGTTCCTGTTTGTTTATGGGGAACTGGTGGACGGTGCAGCTAACAAAGCTGCGAGTAATTATCTACTCCTTGTTTGATTTGTTGATTTTGCGATGGCTTTTGATTGCTGCAAAATATGACTCATCTGCTGCTGTATGCTGACTGAATGCTGGCATAAGAAACCTGTTTGTATGATCTATTGTTTGAACAGACGATTTGCGAAATATCTGCTTATTCAGATAGCTTACTGTGATTGATTGTTGATGAAGTTCTATGAAGTTTTCACTAAATTTGTGAGATATATGTTTCATTTTTAGCAAATGCAATTGCATCTTGTTCACTTCAGCAAATTAAGCATTTTCGAGTGGCTGAAAAAAAATACTTTTACCCGTTAGGATTAAGGGTCACCTACAGTGGTACTTATAGAGTTTTCTTTTTCGAATGGATCTATCCAACTCGCTCAGTATAGATGTTACAATCAACGAGGGATTGACAATATCTGGTGGGACATTCCCCAATGGGTCCATATATAGCACCCATTTAGAATTATATACTATTTTTTTTGAAAAAAAAGTTAGCAAATGTATTGACCTTTTTGTTGCCTCAGAACAAAAATAAATCAATATTTGTATAAATGACAAAGATCCAACAGGATAGTCAATTTTTTTTACTAGTAAACCCGATATCTTGGCAAGTCATTTATTTCAAAACTTTGAGAAGCTACACTTTTGGGTTTGTTTAGTTGCTGGGTTGGGGTGGGTTGGGGTAACCTGATGGGAATAGTAGTTGTTTGAGATGGTTACGAGGGTTGAAGATGGTTGGAATAAAGAACGTGATGTGATGTCACTATGATTTGTGATAGAATTCCATCTCAAGAAAAGAAAAGGGTAAATCGAGTTACCCTAAGGTAACCGGTTACCACACGAGCCCTTTGTGTTCTTCACGAGAAGACATGCAAGCAATGGAAGATAATAGAAAAGAGATATATCTCTCAACAGAATTTATGTTATGTTGAGCAACGTGCTCCCTAATCAACATAATATACTCTGATCCTCGTTATATAGCTAGGCTGTTTTAAAACATTGACGTTTGAGCACAATATTTATAACTGTCGTAAACGCTCCAAAGTTGGGTATTAAATCTTTTCAAGTTTTATTCCATACAAACCTAAACTTGCATCACATGGGTCACAAAGTAAAGGAATAAGCACAATACTCATGATTTATGTTATATTCTTAAAAAGACGGGATTCCCAAAATATTCATATTTACAAATCATTATGTAAATATTTAGAGGTGGAGGGAGGGGTAGGGCCATGCCCCCTCCCCTAAAAAATTAAAATAGTATGCATGTAATTCTCCCAATTATAGTTTTAAATTTTGTCGAATTTCGAACGAATTTCGATAGGTCGTCAAAATTTGACCAAAATGACCGATTTTCAGCAATATGAGAGGCCATAGTACAAATCCTGATCGAAATTTCGTTTCGGCCGGTCATCGAAATGATGATCAAAATGGACATTTAAGGCACTTCACCTAATCCCGAATCTGAAACTTGGCGTATCCGAATTCTATTTTATTTGTAGTTATGAACCCCAATCATGTAGCCAAACTTTTTTTGTATTGTTTCTCATATTAACGGTAATAAAGGTCCCTCGTCCCTTTACATTATATATTTTTTAAATTCCTTCTTAAATCCGTAATGATGCAACTTTCACCCTCACTACAATACAATTGATCTAAGAGAATGAATATTTTTTACTCGCTGGGATATTATCTATAGTTAAATATAGAATAACGAATATTATCCCTTACTTCATTCTTTAAAATTGCAACAAATATCCAATTCGTTGCTATATTTCTGCATTGAATCATATTAAAATATATTCATTGAATTTTTCTTCTAATCATTGTTTAATTTAACATCAATTTATAAGAATTTCAACGAATAAGTCAATGGATAAATCGTCTGTTATATGAACCTTTAGGAATGAATATGGCATCCATTGCTAATTGAAGAAGAAAAGTTAATTCCTCAATGAATAATACTCACTGATATATATATATACACACACATAAAAGATCAGAAGATATGATAAAAAATATTCAAATTATTTGTTACCTTAGGTCAATTTTGTTGTTGTATTGCATAAATCTTCAGATGTTGAAATTATATGCAAACATGGGATCAACATCATGATTTACAACAACGAAAAATCTCAACAATTCGATAAGATAGGGATTCCCACACCACTTCCAAACTGACATGAGATCTCTGTCAAAACACCTCCACTAATCAAGTCGTCTAGATCTCGTAGTTCCTTCTCCATCTACTCCATCTACGCAAGACACATACAAGGGTGTAGTGCCGATTAATGCATCTTTGAGTTGTCCACGGTTTCTTATAATTTCAATCAAACAAAGCATACAATTTTCAAATTACTGTGATTCACAAAAGTTATTTATCAATATTTCAATTGACATTCTCAAAAATTCAATATCATTTATATATCCTTCTTCATTTTATGGTAATTATGAGTAAGGTTAATATTTATCTTAAAATATTAGAATGTATTTTATTATTTTACAAAATACTCTCATTTAAATTTCCTGATGAAACCATTAAATATTAAGACTAGGTATGTATAGGGTAAAATCGATAAAAAATATTTATTGCTTTTTCCATTATCTACCTTTATTACACCTCTTACAATATATTTTACTATTGTCATAATTTCGATCAAAACTACTACATGTGCAAGAAAATGAATGTTATAATCATATATTTATCAATTGAATGAATTCATAATCATAAAAGCACGTTTTACCATCTTTCCACATAAATTAGAATTTTTATCTATCATGTAGTAATTGTAAAACACTTATAATTTACTAAACATTACATCATAATTAAAAAATAAAAAATACATTATAAATTTTTATTTGAATGATATTTATGAACGAGAGGTTTCATGTATTTGAAATAAAAAAAATCATCTTTTAAAAATGCAATTGACCTCAACTTTGATGCTGACATAAACTCATATACTATTACAATACATGGATTTTATGTAAAGATTTATTATTTTATAAGATTTTTTTATCTACCATCTACATAATTATCTTTAATTATTAAATATTGCACAAATACTCATCTATCGCTATAACAAAATTAGCCCATGGATAATCATACAACAACAATTCTCTCTTTATGGCTCCTCTAATAAAAAATTCTTGGTTCCGTCCCTGCTACTATGGTCATGTTTGGATTTTATCCGAATGTTCCCAGGATATATTAATTCAGTAACTGAAGAATTTGTCATTCGGTGAAAGTATAATTAATGCATATAATTGAAAGATAATAACAACTAATAAGGTTAGCTAAACATTCAATAGAGACCATAATATACCTAACAATAAACAATCACTAAGTGAGTATAAAATAGATTAACTTAACGAGTGCTACGGTGAGGAAATTACAATCGTTGAAAGTATAATTATCTCCAACATTTTAGGCATTGAAGAGTTCTTTGATCATATGTTTCCAATACTCTATTGTGTGTTAAACTTCTAAGTAGTTAACTGAAAGCATTCATTTCAGAAGCTCATTATTCTCAGTCCTTACCATGCAAATCCTAATCCAACAAATTTTGCAAGAAAGATACCCATAGAATTTATTTTATATATTCATAAGGGATAATCATATATACGAAGCATTCAAATTTATAAGTCAAGTCGTAATTCTCATTAATTATATGCATTCTTGAAAAGAGATAAATAATATCATAAATATTCATATTAACATGACAATAAAAAGAAGTATTCCAATTGCCACTCAAGATATTATATGTATTTTCGCACCAAGATTATATGTTTTAGAGAAAATTTCTAGGGTTTTTATCAGTTATGCCCTCCGAGATATCTCAATTTCAGTTATGCCCCTATCTTTTTGGTAATATCAGTTATGCCCCTCACTTCTTTCTCCGTTATCACTTGTGTCCTTCCGTCAGATTGGCCGTCAAAAAATTAAAATAACCATAGTTTATTCAAATTATGGTGTGGTTAAGAAGGGTATTATGGTCAGAATAAAATCAGGGACAGAGGAGGAGCTCGAGGGAGGAGCTTGGTGCGGACCGCGGCGGGGAGCAGGGGGCGGCGCGGGGCAGGGGAGGGGCCGGTGCAGAGCAGGGGGAGGGGGAGGCACAGGGGGCGGCACGGGGCTGGTGGAGGGGGGGCAGGGGGTGGTCTGGTGCGGGGCAGGGGGAGGGGGAGCAGAAGGCAGGGGGAGGGGAGCAGGGGCAGCGCCGGGCAGGGGAGGGGGCGGTGCGAGGTAGGGGGAGGCCCAGGTGGCGGCACGGGGCAGGGGGAGGGGGAGCAGGGGGCGACGTGGCGCAGGGCTGGGGGAGGGGGCGGCACGGGGCAGGGGGAGGGGGAGCAGGGGCGGCACGAGGTAGGGGAGGGGGCGATGCGGGGCAGGGGGAGGGGGAGGCCCAGGGGGTGGCACGGGGCAGGGGGAGGGGGAGCAGGGGGCAGTGCGGGGTAGGGGGAGGCCTGGGGGGGTGACGGGGAGCAGGGAGCGGCGAGGGGCAGGGGGAGGCCCAGGGAGCAGGGGGAGGGGGAGCAGGAGGACCATGGAGGAGCCGGGGCGGAGGTACGAGGGTCGGGGAGGAGCTCTGGGCGGAGGGATGGGCCGAGGGCGGTCGGGAGGAGCCACTGGAGGAGCAGGTGGCTGGGAGAAGAAAGAGACGGGGGAGGAAGAGAATGGGGGAGGGGGAAGAAGAAGAGTTGGACATTTCAGTCCATTTTTTCAGTCAATTCCACCTGTGTCCTTGAAGTTAACGGCCGATGTATTAGAAATGGACAGAAAATAACCCGAGGGGCACAAGTGATAGAATGGGAAGAAGTGAGTGACACAACTGATATTACCAAAAAGATAGGAGCATAACTAAAATTGCGATATCTCGATGGGGCACAACTGATAAAAATCCAAATTTCTATTACCTCTAAGTACAGTATTCCATGATAATTACTCACTAATTTCATACACTCATAATGTACATAACTTCATCCACAGCTTCATGACATAAGTGCATCTAGCATGCATTTCATAAATTCGTCGAGTCAAAATTTCATCATTTACGAGCTCAAGTATTCGACACTCGTTTCATGCGAGTATTCCTTATAGTCAAGTAAATGTAATTCATATTTTACTTTCAGAATTGATGCATACTGAAATCCACAATTTGACGACATGTATAAGGATTTCAGATCTTTACCTTTTTTACTTGTGGCATCGAGCAAATATAGACAAAATAGCTCTTTAGCTGCTCTAGAATTAATCAAAGCTAAAACATGCAATCCATTTCAAAAATATAATGCAAGTGCTAGATAAACAAGCAACCCAATAGTACAATTATCAATCATTTCTAGAAGACCATAGCTCCGTATAAAATTATCAATCATTTGTCAATGTCTTCTCACATTGCTTCAAGTCAAAGACTCCGTATAAAGATCATGTATGTCAACTTCAACTCGTGCAGATAGGAAGATTAACGTAGCAATGGTGTTGTAATAATGGAACTCTCATTTCTACTGGAAATAAGTGTCATGTTATGCAACAATTTAATTTTCTTTTGCAAGTATGCCTTTGTTGGTGTTGTTAGTTTTAATGGATCCACTGAGAATGATGTTTCTTACACTCATGGATTACCATGTTTATTACGGTAACGGTTCGGTTGTGCGAATTTAAGTTGCATGCTTCCATCATCCATTCTGTTACACTAATTCCATCTAAGTAGTCACAATGAAATCTTACCCACAAAATTGGTAAACACAACAACACCACAACAAAGATAACTGCGTGTACAAAATTTGAATTATTTGGCATACTTCCATGTTAGACGCCTTACTCGTGTGACCCCACTTAAATGCCGTACCATTTTATAACCTAGTCTTTAGTCCTTTAGGTTTCCATTTATTTTTAAATATGTATTTTGACATAAGATGATTTCATAATGTGACCCGGACTAACATAAATCTCAGGGATCTGAAAAATCGTTCATTTATTTGCACACATTCACGTACCCACACATATATTTATTTTTCATTCCAACTCTATTATAACCTTAAGGTTATTTTCACTCTTTGTTCATATACTTATTGCATGGCAATTTTGGAAAAAAGTACATGATCCAACCTAGGTCAAGAGCCATCCTTATTTAGACTCAAATGTCCATTATTGGTCATGTTATACTCGCCCATGTCACTACAACAAAAGCAATCAATGGTGATAGGTTCAACCTAACTCAACGTTTAACATATGTCGCCTTGTGTTAAGTCCTTTTTCGACATTATTTTTCATATGTTGACATAGGATAGTTTAAACCAACATTTTTTTATAAACGTCGATCTATGATCTTGCACATCGACGTTTTTTAAATAATGTTGCTATTGATATAGTTACTATTTTCGAGACCTTACTTATGTCAACATTAAAACGTCGAAATAGATTGTTGTTAGTGATTGGTGGAATTTGATCCCACGGATTATAATCTCTACCCTTCGTTCCTTGAAATAGATATCAATCACTACCCTTCATTTATTTTGCTCCTTTCATTTTAAAACTCCCTCCATCTTCCCCCCCCCCCCACACTTTTTTGAATGGTCTCCGGTCTCCCCCATTTCTTTCCCTCCGCGTCTTCTCATTCTTTCCATCTTGCCTCGTCCTCCACGGTGTCTCCTTCCTCGTCGCCATCTTCGTCCCCATCCAAGGCGTTTCCAACGCCAGAATGGTGTCATCCGACCTTGACTTTGAGCTAGTGGAATGGAAACAACTTCATTCAAGCTCCCTGCCGAGACCTTCTTTGTTGGCACCAAATTCACCATCTCCGTGGCCCCTGCTCTGCGCTCGCCCCCGCATCTTCAGGTCGTTGGAAGCCAACTGCTTTGGGTCAAGGCCCGTCGCGCAGGTTTCCCCCGACTTCCGCAACAAAAGCGTCGTTGTCACCGGAGCCACATTCTGCACGTCTTCGAGACTGCTAGCATGCTCGCCATCCATGGTGTTCGCCTCGTCTTTTGCGTCCGCTTCCTCAAATCCATCCACGATGCTTACTTCTGCCTCCTATCCTTCTGCAGTTTTGGATGTGCGGTGATGGAGTCGACTTCCATTGGGGCCGAGTCGAAAGGTTCTAAATGGATACTGAGAGATCGACTACTGGAACGAAGAGTTAACAGTAGAACTTAGATGCTGTGGAGATCAAGAACAAGATCTATTTTTCTTATTAAGAATGTAATATATGCATTTTTTTAGTTTACTGGGGTTTTACATGGAGATTATAGTTATGAAATAAAATCCTTCGGGTGAAATATATGGCTCGTTCTTTTGGCTATATGAGAAAAGAAAAAAATTATTATTAAAAGTGTGATATATGCTCTTAGGGTGCGTTTGGTTGGTTGGTTACCCCTACTTTGGGTGGGTTACCCCCCAAAATCCATATTCCCAACCCACTAGTGGGGCCCACTTTCATTCCAACCAAAAAATATATATTATACCATCAGATCATCTAAAAATCATAAAATACTCAACTTCTACTCACTATTCCAAACTTCAATACAATCACATCACAATAACAACCTACTTTTTCATATTTCAATACAATCATACCATAATAACTATCAACTTTTTCAAATTCCAATACAATCACATCACACAAACCCTCCCAACCCTTAACCCACCAACCAAACACACAAACACAAAACTGGGTTATCCACCCCTGGATAACCCACAAACCAAACGCACCCTTATTGAATTGTAACACATTAAAAACACAGCTGTAATGAAGGACATGCCCACTTGTACAATTTTTTTATAAAGATCAGATCCAGCATTCAAACAACGTTTTCATTCATTTACCCTTTCTGGACATTCAAATGTTGGCTTTGAATAACCCAAGATGATGTTTGAACGTCGCCTTTGATGATCCAAGGTCAATGTTTGAACGTCGACCAAAAGCTTTAACGACGTGATTAAACGGCTAGATGGAAACCCGTCCTCGACGTTTATAAATGTTGGCTTTTGTTACTAACAAACTTGATGTTTATTTGTTATGTCGGATTATCCAACGACGACGAGGCTGAGGCGACATATGTCGATCGACATTAATAAACATCGAGTTATACTATGACGACGTTTGATGTGATCAAATTCGACATTTACAAACGTCGCCTATTGTGCAGATTCTACTAGTGTACACATACTATGCCGATATACTTATAGGTGTACATGTGCACTGTGTGCTGACACACACATGCACTATCTTGTGCGTGTGTAGTGTACCAATACAAATGTCAAGTACACAGATAGCAAAAATCATATGCTAGGTGCTTCATGTACCAGTGCACCTATCTAGCGTACGGATGCATCAATGACCTAGCACACTTTCAGACATCTTTTTTGTTGTTAATGGCATCCTTCTTTAGGGATCTCGTCTCCTAACTTCCTCTGATGCTTCCTCGCCCTTATCGCGTTCTCTAACACCTATTTAATCGCATTTACATGTTGCATACATGTGATAAATGGATACAATGCGTCATCAAAAATATCAGAACATGCCATAAGAATCAGTTAAGCTCTATAGGTATTCGAGCACTTATGTTCGATAAAACAAGGTGAAACCAATAGAAAAGCCTTGGGGATTTTTTATACCTCCAAGGACGTTCCTTCGGGATTTCCTCACACATGATTTGACATCTCCAGCGACTCGATGGTCACGAGAACATGCACCTGATGATGACCTTGAGCTCCTCTACATGATGATCTTTAAATCATCAATTGGGTGAACTCTTGCAGACGGTAGTGGTGGTCTAGTTGTGCTAAAAAAATTCTTAGGCGAGGGGAGAGAGTAGGTTGGCTATTGTTTGTGGGGTAGTCCTCTCCCCCACAATTTAGGTGGAAAGAGCTAAAAACAAAGTTAATGTGAATCATTAAATGGATCTTGACCGGTTTTACTTAAAGCGTCCGTACATAGTATAAGAAACTCGGAATCAATGTTTTTAGACTTTTTGGAAAGTTATGACGAACAATATGAGATCACGTGATCATTTGCATTATTTGGATATCAGAAACTCTGGAGGTAGGAATGCGTTGTTGTACTACGAGACAATCACAAGTATTGGAGGCAGCATCAACTTCTCTTAGAGAGATCTACAACTCTCTTCGTAGTTTGCTGATGAATCTTAACATTTTTGGTGTTAACATAGTTAGTGGAAGTACCACTCGCGAAAATACTACCACTAACCTCTAGAAATATTATACCAAGCCAGGATACCAGTTGGACGTCAAATTTGAAGGTGGTTGGATGTCAAACATCCAACATACTGATTAGTTTGAATGATCTTTGATCGTTTTTCAAAAAGAAAATATCGAACATAACATGGGAGGATAATATCTCCCTTAGCAAAGAAGATGAAAGGGAAGGGGAACAATGACATTTTTCAGCTCATTAGTACCATTGCATCATTGCCGCAAAGATTGACAGTAGACAAGAAAAAGGGGAAAAAAACGTATCCTCCTCCCAGCCCTCCCCTCTCCTCTAGTGCCGCCGACCACCACCTCCCATCCCTTCCCTTGACCCGCCAACCACCTCCCCACCCCTCCCCAGGCCCTGCCGACCCCCCCCCCCCCCTCCCCAGGCCCGTCGACCACCTCCCCACCCCTCCCCAGGCCTTCCGACCACCTCCCACCCCCTCCCCAGCCTGCCGACTACCTCCTCACACCCTCTCCTAGGGCCCGTCGACACCCCCCAACCTCCTCCTCCTCTAGATCTCCATCACATGGTTGCGCTCCCCGCTCTCCGAGACCCTCTCCCTCCTCGACGACGTCCACCCCTCCTCCTCCTTCACCTTCCACCTCCGCCCCCTTCCACTTTCGTCACCGCCTCAACCACACCTTCGGGAAACTTCAGTTCACCACATGCGGTCGCAGATTGACGTGGCTTCGCACAGGCCCGTCGCTCAATGCGATCGTGGATCGATGCAGCTCCGCCTAGGCCCGCTGCTCGATGCGGTCACGGATCGATGTGGTTCCACCCGCCCCCTCAAACCCTCGACATGGGGGCATACAGGCGCTCGGGGGAGGGTCTTCCAGGCGGGAGGCGGCGAGAGACTGGGTCTTGCAGGTGAAGGTGGAGACGGGCAGGGTTGCAGGGAGGGATGATGCGAGGGGGTAGGGGTAACGCTCGGGGGGATCTCGCATGTGGCAAGGAAGGGTGCAGAGGGTTCTTGCGTTGCAAGTGGTCGGGGGCGGGGCTGCAGGAGGGCCTGGTGCTAGAGCTTGCGGGCGGGGACGGGGGGAGGGGGGGGGGGGGTGGCTGGAGCTCGCATGCGGGGGCGGAGACGCAGGGAGGGGGGGTGGCATCTTGCGGGTGATGCGGGGGTGGGGGGGGGGGGGTTGCTGGGGTGATGGGTCGGAGCTTGCAGGCGGAGGTGTGCAGGGGGAGCTCCGCGTGCAAGCCCTGAGGACTAAGGAGAGGTGTTGGCAAAGGGGTGGTTGTCAGAACGGGCGGAGGAGACACGAGGTGAGCAGGAGGAAGAAGGGGAAGCCAACCACCACGTCGTGCTTCTTCAGTCTCCCTCCTCTTTAGAATGACATCATGTTATAAATATGATGTGTCTCGAAGGTCAAAATTGTCAACATTTAACTTTTTTTGTCATACTTAACGGAGAATTAAGACGGAACTTGACACAAGGTTATGACATGTAAAGGTTAAGCATTATTCGAGGTTCTGGATGTAATTCGTGATTATCGAGGATTCTTGGGGTAATTACGAAACTACTCAAGGTTATAGATATAAATATCCCAATTGATTTTTAGAACTGAAACCGAAAAAAAATTAATGATGATTACAACATCTCTCCTCAAACGAGAGATACAATAAAGGGTCCACTTTCTAGGAAAGGGGTGTCCACTTTATATGTTTCTTCCTGCAGAAATTCCCTTGACATGATACATAT
This sequence comes from Ottelia alismoides, assembly GCA_037367405.1. Classification (NCBI taxonomy): domain Eukaryota; kingdom Viridiplantae; phylum Streptophyta; class Magnoliopsida; order Alismatales; family Hydrocharitaceae; genus Ottelia; species Ottelia alismoides. The sequence continues at coordinate 36,496 of JAZKJV010002304.1, read as the reverse complement.
ATTTATGCAGCTATAGCGAAGATCACCAAAATATCTATCTATCTGCTCTGAACTAGGGATGAGCATCGGGTCGGGCCGGGCCGGGCCCAGCTCAGCCCAGCCCGAGTCCGGTTCAAATTGATGAGCTTGCGGGCCGGGCCTAGGCCCGTATATTTTCTGATTTTGGTGCCCAAGCCCGAGCCAGGCCCGCAAGTATATGGGCCAGGTCTGGTCATGCTGGCCTGCTACATTAAAAATAAATTTTGCCCTTATTTTTTAATCTAATACAATGAAAATTTAATTTGAAAATATAGAGATTAAATATGTACTTCTTCAAGACATGAACATAGTCGATGTTTAAACAACTTAATTCGTAGGAACGAATCAATTTTTGGATGATTTGGATAGTTTGATAATATAAAAATATGAATCAAGAGAATATCGACAATGTAAAAAGGAAGATCTATTGAAATAATATAACAAAGAAAAACAAAAATCAATGCCAGCACAAGGCTCGTGGAGCCGATAAACTTCAAAGCAGTAGGAGGTAGCACAAATAAAGCAGAAGGAAGTCCCAACCACAAAATATTATTCGCCTTCAAAAATATTACAATAGGTTTCTAAAAGTTTCCTAAAATAAGAGAGTAAGGCACATGACATGACACGAGTCTCGAGTCTTGACGCTTTCTTAAAATGATCCTCATCAGAAACCTGCAATGCAAGTGCAAATGTTTTACAATCAAATTCGAAGAGTGTAGACACTCAGGCCTACAGGCCTACATCAACGTCACTCATAGATTGTTTCCAAACCTATACTTGAAAATATCTATAAAAAACTGTATTGAAAAAGGATAATATTTAGAAATGTATTAAATGAATACTAACCGGATAGATTTTTAGTAGACTCTGTATCGTCATCCTCTTCTTCTTCATCCGCAAACTCACCCCCTCTGCCACCTATCCAATCTTGAGTGCAAATCAAAGCTTCGACAATCTTTGGATGAAGGCGGCTCCTGTAGGCATCAAGGACCCTCCCTCTGATGCTGAATGCACTCTCTGATGCAACATTTGAGACTGGAATAGCCAAAATATCCCGTGCCATGTGTGACAAAATTCTATATTTGCTTGCATTTAGTTGCCACCACAACAAAATATCAAATGTGGAATCGTCAACATTGTCAGTAGAGTTGTCTTCTAAGTACAATTGTAGCTCGGATTTTCTTGATTTTGTATATCTCAAGACTTTCTTCTGTTTTAAGAACTTCAATCTGGTCTCCTCCTTCACGTGTGGTTCACATGGATCACATTCAACAGCCCTTTGCATTGTATTTTCTACACCTTCCTTTCCCTTAGAAGTCAAAGCGTACTCATCATATAACTCTTGAAAAACTGTCTCCACCTGTCCCACATATTCAGTTACCTCCTCCAACGAGTACAGTTCTGAATAAGAGAAACGTAAAAGATCAAATTTGTAACGTGGATCTAGAACAGTTGCGATGGCTAGAGGCAACATAGCATCATTGTCTGTCCAATACTTGTCAAATTTAATGAACATTTTGGTGGCCATACTTCGGATTGAAGCATCTTCATTGTTTTGTAAGGAGATCAACTCTTTCTCTATCTCAAAAATCAAACAGAAAAATAGATTTGCAGTTGCATATTTCTGATCGGAAAAGAAGTTAGTTGCAGCATAGAAGTTTTCTAAAATTCTCTTTATGAGCTCCACCTTCTTCCACTCGGAGGGTGACGGGACATCCATCAACTGAAAATCTTGGGTCTTCATTCGATTGAAGACTTTTTAATACAATGTTATAGATTCAAGCATTAGGGATGTAGAATTCCATCGTGTGCTTACATCCAACCTTAGGGACTTTGTCACTGGAATGCGTTCCTGACAGGCGTAATCAAGAAACTCTTGATGACGACGGGTAGAATACTTAATGCATTTCACCATGCTGCGAATTTTTCCAATTATTTCGCCAATCTCAGATAGACCATCCTGCACGATATGGTTTAGAAATGTGTGCCCAACATCGAACACGAAAAAAACGACCACCAAGTAAAAGTGAGTTGGTTGACGAATAATGGTCAACCAAAGTCCTTATCACGACATCATTGGTGGACGCATTATCTGTTGTTAATGTGCATAATATTGTAATATTTGATGAATACTCATTCATCACTATTTATTCTTATATTTTAGCTACAAAAACCTTTGCAAATGCATGTATATATTTGTAAATATAAATAATTACCAAAAGCATGCATTGTGTAAAAACTAATAATTAGAATGTTTTTGTGCAAAACTAAAAGAATAAAGATTAAAAAGAAAAAGAGGAAATATTTAGAATAAATTTTGAGCAACCTAACCCAAGGGAGGGCTCACCATGGGCCTGACCGCATAAAAGCCAAAGTAGAGGGAGATAGGGGCTCATGTGTGTAAATAGACCTGTAAATAAAATAAAAATATTTTCCTCTAAAAAAATAGAATAAAATGACTTGTATATAATGTGTATATATTTATATTATAAAATTCAAAACAAAAATAGAAAAATTAAAAAGAAAATAAAAATCACTTGTGTATATATCCACCATGTACATACAACCACATCTATATTTATTTAGCCTTATAAATAAATAAAGTTAATTTTTATAAAATTTGTATATATTCTAATTTTTATATTGTAAATAAATAAAATAAAAAAAACCATTAAAATAAAAACAAAATAAAAAGAACAAAATTAAAAATTAAAAATCACATTGTAAATATACCATGTATATAGATGTATATATCTATTTATTTCACTATTGTATATAAATAATAAAAATAAAATAAAAATACCCTTTTATTCCTAATTTTATACTATAAATAAATAAAATATAAAATGGGAATAAAAATGCACAAAATTAACAAATTAAAAATCAAAAATTAAAAAAAAACATATTGTATATATACCTATATATAGCTATATAGTGTAAATACCTTATTTTTATTTAGAAAAATTAATTAAAAATCACTAAAAAATAGAAAAAAATAAAACAAAAATATTTCATGTTTTGAGTTTTTACTAAATCAGCCATTTGCTATTTTTAATTCAATTTCTAAACATTTTCCACGTGGTTGCTTCTCATTGGTCCACGGGGGAATGTTGACCACCCGGTCAACTCCCCCCTGTGGACCACTTCCCACGGATACTGGATACCCGACCCGATTTCTCCGAATTATCTCCTCCAGATCCGACCACCATTTCGCTAACCCCAGGGTCCTAATCACTCTCCTACAATCCGGGAACCTCGCCCGATGTTCAGCCTAGGGATCCGTGCTCAATCGAGCTGGACCCGAGCTCTTCTTCCCGGACCTCCCACCATACATAAGCCGAGCTCCGCCACCCCATTTCCCCATCTTTGGATCATTTGCTCTCCACCCAGTGACCTCCATCGTCTTGGCGAAGGTGACAGCTCGCTCCAGAGGGTGTTGCAGCGAGGAGGGAGCAAGGAGGCCATCGATCCGGCGAGTTTGCTCCGCCGTGCGCCGCCTGGAGGTAGCGCCAGAGCCTCGGGCCACGACGTCCCACGAGGCAAGGACCCAGAGCACTAGCTGCTCATCCCCAGTCGACCCATCCACTCAGGTAGCTTAGATTCTTTCCCTTGTCCTTTAATTTCTAGTTTGCCCCAAATCGACCCATCGCCGTTCTGCACCGATTCCGACCACCGTTCCCATCACCTCGATCATAGGAATCCCCCATAACGTTCGCCCTTCTCTCACGCACCTTCTCCGCCCCTCCGTTCAACCCAGCTCGCACAGGAGCTGGGGTTCGAACCCCTTCGCCGTCGCATCGTCGGGGTTCGCCCGCACCACCGCACCGTCCATCTTCACCACCGCTGACAGGGTCGAGGCAGTTTGCCCTCGACCCAGGAGCTCTTTGGTTACACTTTGCAGGTTCCAGGAAGGCTATCTGAGGTCTTCCCACTCGAGCACCGGAGCTCCACCACCGCTGGAGTCGACAGAGCTCTCCGGAGCTCCGTTGATTCATCGGAGACATCCCACAGATGCGGGAGGCTAAGGCGAAGCTTCCTCGATCATCAAAAGCCCCCGCGGAGGCTCGGAGCGTGCGTACTGGGCTGGCGAAGTTCGCCGGCCACTTGTTCTTCGAAGACCTCCAGCAGCCGTTAGATCAGCCTCCAGCTCCAGTTCCAATCTCCCTCGTCCATTCGAGGAGCAGCCATCACCATCGATCCTCGGAGGGTTGATCCGCACCGTCCGATGGCCGGGGTTTAGCCACAGCGCTTCCCCTCCGTTCGATCCCCCACGTGGCGAGGCCCTGACCGTCCGATCAGCCCGAGGAGTCCAGCGTTGGGGTGCCACCCGTTCTTGACCGTTCAATTCACCACGTGGCAGCTATCCGACCCTCGGATTTAATAAAGGGTAATTTATTCCTTAGGCCCTTAGATTTAGTGTAGTTTTGTTTCAGTTTTGTAAATATTTTTAGAATTTTATTTACGTTGGTACTTTTGCATGTTGGACCCTGTCTTGTTTTCTTATTGCATTTAAGCCCCTGTTTGTGGTGTGTCACGTGCGTCGACACGTGTTCCTTTGGGCTATTTGCATATGTAGCTCTGTAGTTCTGAAATGTTATGAAATGAATGAAACTTTTTAGAAAATTGTAGATATGTCCCTGTGAGTAGTTTTTATGCGCATGTGTGTTATATTTGTGGGTAAATTACACTAAGGTTCTTGGGCTTTTAATACGAGTTATTATTTAGCGCAGAAACTTTATTTCTTTGCAAATAGGTCCTTGTGTGCCCCAGACATACGCCGTGTGTGTGATTTCTTGGGAATTTTGCACCGGACCCCCCTAGAGCTTTGGATATTTGCGTACAGGTCCCTGTGCACTATACCTAGGTTTTAATTTTGAAGAAAATATCAAACTTACTCCGAATTCAATGAAAATTGGAAACATGGCTCCTACCATGTTGTAAAAATGTATAGAATTTTTGGGGATATTTTTGGTTTTATTTGCTATTTTTAAAAATTCAAAAACAATTTTTTTCGTTACTGTTTGACTTAAAAATTCATAAAAAAATAATAAAACTCGCCTAAAAATTACAAAAAAATTAGTTACAGTGTAGTTTGTCTTGTTTGATTTTCTGACCAATTTTGGTCATTTTTCATTATATAAAACTCATAAAAATTGAAAAACACCTAAAAACTCATAAAAATTCTAATAATTAATCTAAAAACCAAAAAACAATAATTAAGGTGCCTAAATTTTCCTTGTTTCTTTCTCTTTACAAAAAAATTACCTCCAGGCTTATTGGGGACTTTTAGATATTTTATCTAAGTCCCTCAAGCTCGGCTGGACAGTACCCTCATTTTCTTGCATTGTTTTCTTTTTAGAAAATTAAATAAAAATCAAAAAAATACCAAAAAATCACAAAAAACAGTAAAAATCATAAAACGTATAAAAACATTTTTATTTGAATTTTTGAGTGACTTTTGATGCATTAAATAAATTGTTGTTTTGACTTGTTTCTTTGTTTTCCTTATTTTCTCAATTAATTAAAAATCCAAAAAATAAAAACAATTAAAAATCCACCAAAAATACATTTCTTTCATTTTTATTCTTTTTGAGACTACTTCGTAGGTCGCGAGGCCATCACGTGCTCCTTGTGTTCGACCCTGGTCGCTATACCAGGTTAATCCAATAGCGAGACCGCTCTTTGATTTTGATTGATTTTTATCTTATTTGGTGGTCTATTTTTCTCGATCGACCACGCTTGATTGCTTTGGGTCGCAACGACCATCGATTACCTTTTACCCGAGTGATCAGGCATGTCATCAGAATGGCGTCGTTGCCAGGGAGCACGACTTAGTAGTTATTCTCTTTATTTTTCATTTTCTTTTCATTTTCTTTTTCGCGGCTTTCCGCGGCTCTTTCTGAGTCCGCGGCTTTTCGCGGCTTTTTGTGTTTCTCTCATTTTTGTTTTATTTCCTTTTTCTTTATTTTCTTTTATTTTTATTTTGCTTTATTTTGCTTGTTTATTTTATTTGTCCTTTTTGCACATATATCCTTGTTTTTATTTCTTGTTCATATTTGATTATTTTATTTGGTTTGACCACTTGTCTTCTTTCTTGCGAGGGCCCGAGGACTGAGGCGACAGCTTTCGAGAAGCCGGAGCAGCTGCGGGACTTGGAGGCGGCTCCCTTCTGCACGGAGCCGTAGGAGAGCATGAGAGAGAGAGAGCTGAGTGGGCGAGGATTTTTATTTCTTTTATTTGATTAGTTGTAATAATATAGGGAGAGACTTGGACTTGGACTTGGACTTGTGTAGCGAGTCTATTTCGCCGAGCACCGGTGTGCTCGGGGGACCCTTAGGACTTTTCGCGGCTTTTTCGCGACTTTGGTTTTCTTGCTGCCTTTTACGGTTTTCTGCGTTTTTTCTCGAGCCCCTAGATTTAGGATTTTCTGCTTGACTGTGTCGTAATTAGTAGGATCCCCACACTTAATTGATTGCATATTCCTATAGAGCGCTAATTGGACCTACTAATAAATCACTAATAAAAATAACTGACTCACTCCCTTCGTAGCCTACGTGCCGTAGCCTGCCCTGCCAAGCGCTGCTCCTGAACCCGATGTGTCGGGGAGGAGGGGTAGACCGAGACCGGACCCTTTGGCTTGAAGGATCGGTGACTAGTTAGACGGTTCTTCGAGTAGAATTACCTGTTTAGGACTCGGTTTTTACCGCTGCACCATATAGGTAGTTTCTTTCAGTCTTTACATTTCTGCGCGGATCACTTGCATGTAGAGTGTAGGAGACAGGTACGCATTTCTATCTCTGCATGCATCATTGATTTCATCGCGCATCGGCTTTTTCTCTTCTCCCCCTGTTTTTGACTTAATAATCAGGAGAATCAAAAAATTCTTTAGGCCTTTTGTTTTTATTGAAAAAGATTAAAAAGAAAAACCATAAAATTGGGACTGTTTAAGCTATTGACCCTAAAAGACACCTGATCTAAAAACTTATCTTGGGGAGAGCAACCCCCTCATTGGTTGGTTTGATTGTGCTAGAGAATGACCCGTTCACTAGGTAGAGCCCTCCGGTGCTATTCCCGACTGATTACTGACTCTTTCGTGTGGGCTAGTCGGTTGGGGTAGCATCGGGTATCCCAGCAGGTCACGTAATCGCTCTGATATTCTGTTTGTTCACCAAAATAAAATTGGATAAGATAATTTGACCGAACTTTCACGGTCTTCAGCTTGCGTCGCGTTGGTGAACTGAGGGGTTTGTATTCTGATCATAGTTTCTCCAGATCCCATCCGCCTTACTCGCTACATCACGATGATGGGTAGACAATCTCTTAGGCATCCTCTGGCTGCACCGCTTTCGGGCGCGTCTACCCGTTCATCTAGGTTGGCTCGCGAGATCCGAGACCAGCTCTCCGAGCCCGAGTATGATTCTGCCCTGTTCCCCCTCGATCCCCTTTCTTTCGGTTCCGAGAGACCCGTGCCAGAGGAGAGATTATCAGATTTATCGGCACCTGAGTTTGGGTCATTTGGTTTTGCAGACGCCATGTCCGGCAGTTCAGAGGATCGTTCCCGAGGTCAGCTTGGGCACTTTGTGTTGGACCAGAGAGCGATCAACTCCACCCTGATCGCCTCCCTCGAGACAGTTCAGCAGCAGTTGAGGGATCAGGGAGCGTTTATGCTAGACATGAGGCGAGAGATGGAGGAGATGAGAGCAGAGCGCGAGCAGAGGAGAGAGGGACCGAGGATCCCAGATGATGCAGATGCAGTAGCCGCAGCAGCAGCCGCAGCAGCCGCCGCAGCCGCGGCAGGAGGACCACCGAGACCAATGCGGGAGTTGCACAACCCCGGATCGACGCTGATGCACCACTGGGTCGTACTTCCAGCCATCGTGGGGGACTTTAAGTTCCCCCCGAACACCTTGTAGTTACTCCCACGCTTCCACGGGCTCGCCACTGAGGAGCCCCATCTCCACCTCCAGGAGTTCCTCATGATTTGCAGCATTGTCCACGACCGTCAGGTGGACCAGGACACTATTCGGATGATTGCCTTCCCCTTCTCTTTGGCAGATAGAGCAGCCACCTGGCTGAAGCATCTGGGGAAGTTTGTTTACACTTGGGAGCAGCTCCGCACCGAGTACTTACACAAGTACTATCCACTCGGGCAGACCAATGCAGCGAGAGCCCTTATCAACAACTTCTCCATGCTCCCCAACGAGCAGTTCCATGAGGCATGGGAGAGGTTCCGAGAGCTGACTGATCGATGCCCGCACCACGACATTTCCAAGCCCAACCTTGTGCAGAGCTTTTTCAGCGGGCTGACACCAGAGCTCCAGGGCTTGGTGAACGCTTCTTGTGGCGGGTCTTACTTCGCCAAGGATCACAACCAGGTCTGGGCCATCTACGAGGAGATGGCCGAGAACTACATGGTGATGTCTCATACCAGGTTGTATACTAAGGGCAGACCCCAGCAGCCAGGACCTGTGCAGTACCAGAGGATAGCACGGGTCGACGCCGATCCTTCCAGTTCGTCCGCAGTAGCAGCAGCACAGGCAGAGTCGTCAGCTGCGGACATGGGCATCATTAGCGAGAAGTTGGATCGGATGGAGCTGATAGAGAAGAAGCAGTGCCAGGGCATCACTCAGATGGAGCAGATGGCACAGACTCTGAGCGACATGAAGACCCAGCTCATGTGTCTCCAGGAGGCACAGACGGCTTCCCAGCCCCGTCTTCAGTCGCGAGGCGATCACGGCAGCAGCAACAGCTCGTCCCAGCGCTCCAGCTCACACCAGTAGCCTAGATAGGTTCACCTTGTATAGGCGGAGCCGTACCAGCAGCCGCAGCCCACCTACCAGTCACCACCATCTCCAGACTTGCAGATGGTGGTATACTAGCCTGATCAGCCTCTGGCAGTACTCCCGCCAGCCCAGTACGATGCAGAGCCGTTGATGGATGTCAACGGGATTTGGTATGACCGCCCTCAGTCTGGAATCCGATGAGACCATCCCGGATTCAGGTGGGGGAACGGAGGTACCCAGCCCCAGCAGCAGCCATCTGGCCAGGGAGGCCAGTACAGTCAGCAGAGAGAGCACCAGCCGCAGCAGCAGCCCCCAGTCTACCCTTCACAGCAGCAGCAGCAGTCGTCCTATGGTCCTCGTCCCTATCAGCAGGGACAGTCTTGGAGGCGCGAGCAGCCTCATCAGCAGCAGCATCCACCACACCCATACCCTTCTCAGCAGCAGCAGCACTAGTTCCAGCAGCCTCATCACCAGAGAGGCTACCCGTCAGGCTCCCACAAGAGCCCCGTTTTAGATGACATAGCCCGCCTCCTCACGGACCAGCAGGCTACTTTCAGACGGGAGATGGACGAGTTCCGCCAGGAGATGCGGGACATGGTGAGAGGGAAGGCCGCCATCCCTGCCCAGATCGAGCCGAACCCCAACAACCTGAAGCGGAAGTCTGAGCAGGTAGCTTACACTGAGCATGCCACTCCTAGTGATCCATTTGATGATATGTCTGCAGACCTTTTTGATGCTGATTTTGTCATACTTAGGAGCGGTAGGACACCAGCAGGGGGCGCCTCGTCTGAGTGACGTCATGAGGATACACCTAGAGCGCCAGATGAGGAGGAGGAGAGCGGTACTGAGGCCGCTCGAGATGATGACGGTGGCGCTGATGCCACCAAGGATGCTGACTCCACAGGCGGTGCTGAGGCCGCCATTTCGCCAGTTCGAGGAGGTGGTACTGATGCCACCCGGGATGCCGAGCCAAAGCGTGGTACTGAGGCCACGAGACGTCCAGTTGATCCAGCCACTGGTGGTACTGAGGCCACCAGAGTTCATGTAGAGAGATCTGATGTTTTTCCTTCACCTGATGTATCTCGGAACCATGTTGTGAATAAAGGAAAAGGTTTGGTTTTTTCTGGTCCCACTGTGGTGTTAGATGTATGTGCGGATCCGGCCGTCGAGCCGTCTAGACCTTTTCCTAGTCCTTCATCTGAGAAGGACCCAGTGATCCCCTTCCCTAGAGCCCTTCAGATGGGGAAGGGGAAGAAAACAGAAAATCCCAAAAAGAGAGATCAGGAAGAGTTCAGCCAGCAGATGAAAGATCGTTTCCATATCCAGATGACTCTTCAGGAGGCTTTGCAGCACATTCCCCTTCTTCAGCGTTCGTTGAGAGACAGGACTACAGTCAGGAGGAAGAGGAGGAACCACCACTTAGAGATCCATGTGCTAACGAAAGCCACATTCTTCGCGATTCAGAACCGTCTGCCGGCCAAGAGGCCAGATTCAGGAGCCCCTTATGTCAGGTGTCACATTAGCAAGCAGAGGTTCGACCGGACTCTATTAGATAGCGGATCGTCTATCAACCTCCTTCCGGCAGCCCTTCTCGACCGCTTCGAGTTGGGCACTCTTAGATAGAGCAGGACAGTCCTTCAGTTTGTTGATCGATCTGTCAAAAGGCCGAAGGGGTTGTTACGAGACGTCGTCGTCACTATTCAGGGTCTGCAATTCCCCGTGGACTTCATAGTGTTGGACATGGAGATCCCTGATTCAGTGACTGATGAATCTACGTTTCATCATCTTTATTCTATCATTTTGGCCTTAAAAACCCTAGTAAATACGTGTAAATAGGCTTTATTTAGGCATTTTAGCATTCATGCATATGTGTGTAAATATTGTATAAAATGCGGTTTTTAAAGCCAAAATTATAGAATAAAGAAAAGAAAAGAAAAAGAATAAAATATTGTAAATATTTTATGACCTGAAACCCCGAGACCTAAGCATCTTGATGAATAGGTCGACAAGGAATAAAGTAGGGGGAGATAAGGGCCAAATACCTATATTATTCTATTCATTCTTTATTCATTTTAGGACCTATTTTTGGTTCCACATTTTGTACTTCAAATAAAGAAACTTTGTACATCAGAGTTGTAGATAATTTTATAAAGAAAAATACAAAATTGATTTCACTGAAAAATAATATACAGATAAAAAGTTATGGTCTGAATAAAAATCCAGAATCCCAACTTTCCAGACCCGTATCTCACAAATGACAACTCCAAATGCACAAACTCACCTTTAATTGTATATAGAATAAAATAAGCTATTTAATGGCGATGGTTTCGCATTTGGCGGAGCTACGGTTTGAAAGTTGAGTTTTGGACCCACATTGTATAGTTGTACAGATTAAAATATTCAATTTATTATTTATTCATTATTTTTATATTTTTATATTTTTATAATCTTGTAAATATTACTTATAATAGTTATGTACATTAAAATTGGAATAAAAACCTAAAGAAAAATCAAAATAAAAATACTTGTAAATAAAATACACAGATACAATACCTATGTACATACCTATACAATACATTCTTATAATTTATTTAAGATACAAAACATATTAGAAAAATAAAATAAAAATATATTTGTGTATATAAAAGTATTTTATAATTTTATAAAATAATAAATGAAAATAATAAAATTAAAATATACAGAATAAAAATAAAAAAAACTAAATTATATAGATATTATACCTATAAGGGACATAAATGTAAACTTGTAATTATACACCCCATAAAAATAATTAAAAATCATAATAAAATAATTTATAAATAAAATAAACATTTTTAATTTTATAATTAAAAATTAATAAAATCATCTATTTTTAATTAATTTTTCAATCTTTTTCCTCAGACCTTTTTCTGGTTGGTCCACGTGGACCAACCAGGAGGCAGCAGCAGTTGACCGCAGGTCAACTCTCTGCCCCAGGTCTGGGCTGTGTCAGAACACAATTTTTCTTGGATTTCGCGGATTTGTGGAGGCCGCACCTTTCGCCATTTGGGGTCGATCCCTTCACGATTTTTCTCCCCTAGCATTGAACTTACACGCCCATAGATTATCTTGGGGATTGGACCACTGACGCGCCTCGTGCACCTCGATGAAGGAGCCCTCTCGGCCATGTTTCAAAAATCGACCCCATTCTCCCATTGCTCTTTTCAACTCTCTTCTACCCAAAATCTGACCTTGGTCGCCGCCCTCAGGACCGGAAGGGTGACAGCTTTCCTCCAGGCCGCGCGCGGGGCTCAAGCGAGGGCCGTAGAGCGTCTCCGGCACCCACCTCCGGCCGCCGCCGTCGAGGTCCACATCTCACGGTTCTTCCACCGTTAGAGTTCGTTTCCCCCTGTTTTTCTTTGCATTTTAAGTAGCTCTAGCACTAGGTTCCAATCTATGCATTTATTTAGGTATTTAATCAAGTCTGTAACTTAGACCCATCATCGAACACCTTGCCGGAGCTCAAGAGCTCCGGCAACCACATCACCATCCCACGCTGCTGCTTTTTCGCCAATAAAAGCCAGGGCTCTGCCATGTTTTTCCTGTCGGTTTTTATTCTCCTTGCAGGTCCTGAAGGAGGCGTCTGAGCCTCAACATCGTCGTGCGCGAGTCACCAGGTCCGCCGGAGCTTTCTCACAGGGGGGGAGGTCATTCCGTGGTCTTCGGCCCCATATCAACCACCTGGGAATCGCGGGGAAGCTACAGGCACCAGCCACGACCGTCGGGAAGGCCCCAGCGGCGCTGAGGATCGAGCTTTGGCGGATCAAACCTCGTCAGGCTCGAGGTCATCACGACGTTCTTCCATCATACCCCAGTGCCGTCCGATCACGGGGGGTTCTTCCAGATCGCCAGTTGCCATCGGATTACCGCTGACATCAGCCGTTGGATCGGCTGGTAGGATCTAATCAGGGCCACAAAGTTCGAAAGGGTATCGCACAACGTGGGGTCGCCACGTGGCATTAGTGAATTCCCCGCAGCCGTAGGATGCGCGCCTAATGGGGGTATTTTGCAAGATTTTCCCGTGTGTTTTAGCATTTCGAGTTTAGTATATAAACTTTCCATTGCTGTGTCATATTTTTGTAATATTTATAGAACAACCCCTTAAACTTATCAGAATTACAGAACAATCCTCCCCAGGCGCACGTGCTCACGCACGTGCCCCCCTGGGGATTTTGCGTGGATAACCTCGTATTTCTTGTCTTTAATATTCAGTCCAGCAAACACTTTTCCCAGTTATATATTTTGTGATCATTTTGTGCAGAGGCCCTCGCACTTTCATTATATTACTAAAATGCCCCTGCGAACACGCATTTTCCTTTTGTTGCTCTAATTTATGCATGCATCTATAGAACCCAAAAAAATCTCCAAAAATCACATTAAGTTCCTGCTGTAGTGTAGTTTAACATCATATTTTTATTTTCTATAATGATTGCATTTTAATATTTATTAAAAATCAAAACATCCATTTTGTGCACTGTCTAGCTTATAAAATCCATAAAAAATATAAAAACACTCCAGAAAAATCCCCAAAAAATATATTTTGTCTACTTTAGTTTGTTCTAACTTCAATCCAAAAATCATTAAAAATTACAAAAGAAAACTCATAAAAATCACAAAACTTCAAAAATCTCTATAAAAATATTAAAAATTCTACAAAAATCCTAAAAATATAATCTTGTGTCTAAATTTTCCTTATTTCATTATCTTTAAGTGAAAATTGAATTAGATAATATTTGCTACTGATTTCCATTTTATTTCTCCATTTTAAGTTTCAGCCTTGCATTTTATTCACTGTTTTCTTTACTTTGCTATTTAAAAATACCAAAAACATTCTTAAAAATTCCCCAAAATCACATAAACAGTAGAAAAGTATAAAAAGACAAAAAGGCTTTATTTGCTAATTTTTGGACATTTTTATCTATTTTTATAAATATTTCTTTCTCCCTTTTATTACATAGTTCATATATTCCAATATTGAAAAAGAAAATTAAAAAAATATAAAATATAAAAAGAAAATATAAAATCAGAAAATTAAAAATCAAAATACAAAAATATAAAATTAAAAATTAAATAGAAAATATAAAAAATTAAAAACCCACAAAAAATAGCATAGTAGACTCTTGATCACATACACACACATTTTGAGCATTTTTACCCCAACCTAGCCTTTCTGCTCCCTATGTTCGACCTCTACACATACTTGCACTATACACACCTTGTTGTAGAGTTATAATAAATTTTAACTCCACACAATTACTTTCATTGCTTGATTTATTTGTCGTGGGTTAAATGTTGTTTGAACCGGAATTTTCGAGCGGTCACCGCATCGACTGCGGTTTCGCCTTGTGAAACCGTACGACCCTCGGTTTTCCCTGTTCAACAAATGGCATCGTTGCCGGGGAGCAACAGCGCGTAGTTCGGGTCTTGTTTGTGATTATGATTTATTGTCTATTTCACGGCTTTCATTTTTGCTATTTTATTTTCTTTATTTTTGATATATCTATTGAGCTGTCTAACCTTCTCTTTTGTTGACTTCGTGCGAGGAACCGCGGATCAAGGGAGGCGCTCCACCCTAGGCGCCTACGCACCCACATGAAGCCGGCATCTGCCAGCCGAGCATCGAGGAGACGAAGAGGAAATTTTGAAGACCGAGCTCTACTTTAGTTGTAGAATTTATTTCCTGCATTTATTTTTGTAATTTTTGTGAGAGAGAGACCACTATATTTGTAATAATACAGGTACCCCCGAACACTTGGACATTCGAGCCTAACTTCCAGGTGTCTGTTCACCTGGGGGCTCACCACGGCTTTTTACGGTTTTCTTCGCATTTTTTATTTTGTTTTCCGATTTTCGATTTTATTTCTTTTGTGTGATTGAGCCCTTAGTTTTAGGATTGCTTGCGTAGAATTAGGTCCAAACACCTTAATCAACATTGCATGTACGTATAGTACGTTCTGGACTTAGTCAAATTTTAAACAGTTGACCATCACCTTCAATCCGTCGCGCCACGAGCTCTCCCCGCAAAGCGCTTTCTCCTAAACTCAAGTGTGTTGAGCAGAGGAGGGGTGAGCCTAGACCGGACTCTAGGGTTGAGGATTGGTGGTCAGCTTGTGGTTCTTCCCTCTAATAGCAATTTCTGAACTTAGGGCGATTTCATCGGCTTTTGCATTTGCATATAGATAGGTTTCAATTCTGCTGAGCATCCTTGCATGTAGAGTGCTGGAGGCAAGGTGAGCATTTCTCTTTAGCATGCATCATTGATTTGACGCTTGCATTGCTTTTCCGACTCTACCTCTGATTTTGTCAACCTAGGATCTTAAAGGAATTGAATCCTCGTTAGGCGCATGCATTTCTTATTAAAAAATCCAAAAAAAGTGAGAACAAATAAAATTGGGACTGTTAACTTTACTCGGCCCAAAAATCCATAAAAAAGAAAATATTGTCTTGGGGCGAGTAATCCCCTCATTGTCTTCGCTTTTACTTGCTCACGCACACCCTAAGGACTAGTGCCCAAATCCCATCTTCAGCCCCTAAGTGTGTGTGCAACTCTTTTGAATTCTCACCTAACTCTAAAACAGACAAGATTAAAAGACCGCATTTTACGGTCTCTACCGAGTTGAGTAGGTGAATTGAGGGTTTGACTTGTTTTCATTTTTGCTTGTGATTGTTTTGTGTGTGTCCTAGATCATCCCTGCGCACTTGCGCCTTTCTTCTCACCTCTCTTGGCTTGACCATCAAGCTCTCCCGATCATTTTCTTTTGTTTCGAGATGGCCGACTGGAGCGTGTTTTATCCGGACTTTGCGGATCCCTCGTCTGCTCCAGCCGGTCCACCTCACTTTTTCCAGGAGGACTTTGCTCCTGATTTTTGTACATATCCGACCAACCTACTATTTCAGGATCCGGACTTTGACCTTCACCAGTCACTTCCACCACCATCACCTACACATTTCAACAACCTGCTCTTCCTTGAATATCTGATCCGGAATGTGATTTTTGTCCACACCCACCGCCCACATTCGACACACCCATTCCTGAGATTTTGGAGTCACCTTTCATGATATCAACACTTGAGACCTTGAATCAGATGATGGAGCATATGAATTTGAGGATTCCCGACCTTACTAGTTTAAATAAGAACCAAAATGCCGCTCCAGTCTTTGAGTATATGGAATCATTTGAGGATTATCATGAGAGCTTGCAATCGCCCAAAATACAAAAAAATGAGAAAAATTTGAAAATACAAAAAGAGTTCGGGAGACACATGATTGAGTCAGAATGTGAGGAGGGGTACCACTTGCCAGATCCTTTGACCACACAGCCTTTCACACCCGGTCCCACATTTGACCCTGAGGATGCCGCTGTACAGACTGCTCTTGGCATACCTCGTGTATATTCTTATTCCGACTTCCTCCCTTGTATGGAGGAAGTCCAAAAATTTAAAAAAACATTGATTGAACCCGAAGTGGTGGCCACCATTCATGAGATTATCCGTGCCCCACTTCAGCAGGCCATGACTGATTTATCTGCTCCTCTTCCCAAGAAGAGAAAGCGGAGGAGCAGATCTGAGCGTCATATTCTGACCATGGCCACTGCCCACGCCATCACACACCGTCCCATTCCTAGGAAAAAGAACACTGCCACACCATTCATTAGCTGCACCATCTCTGACCACACATGTGATCACACTCTCCTAGACGGCGGTGCTTCGATTAGCATCATACCCTTCTCGTTGGTACAGTCTCTTCACTTAGGGCCTCTCAATAAAACCAGGATGATCGTACATTTTGCTGATGGATCAATAAAGAGGCCGAAGGGTATCCTTGAAAATGCCGTCATTTCGATTCAGGGCACGAGCTATCACGTTGATTTTGTCGTATTGCCTATGGAGACCTCCACTGGGGAGCACTCTCCAATCATCCTGGGACGACCATTCCTCGCCTCTGCGAGGGTCGTTATTGATTACGGATCAGGAGAGATTCGCTTCTGCCCTGCTGACGAGAGCGAAGCATTGATCACCGCACCCACTGTTGACCTGAGACCTGCACCTGATGTGACCATACCTATCTTGGCTGACCTCGAGTACCATGACCTTGATGATACTATCAAAGAATTTTGTTGCTTATTGGATTCCACTTAGACCCGAGAATTCCTCCCAGTTGAGGAAGACTCGAAAAGCATGGACCTCGGAGTTCCTTCTTCTGGGACTTGGCGTTGTGTTGATGACATCCGCGGGATTTACACGATAGACACCGTTGAGCGGAGGGCAGATGTAGAGACTAGACAGGACGGACATGTTTCGACTTCTTTCACCGATGGGTTCGTCCCTGTTCACTTAGATACTGATGAGCCAAAGGCCGAATTTGATTTAGTTGCTTTTCTCCGGAAATTTGGGCCTTTTAATGAGAAAGATGATCCGATTGAGATTATAGAGGACGAACAGAGTTCGACTACTTCCAACGATGATTTTGTGCCTTTTGATTTTGACCTGGATGACACCTCGCAGGACGACTCTGAGTACACTACTTCCGATGATGAGGAGTTCGTCCCATTTCACTTTGACATCAGCGAGACTCCTAAGGCCGGACCTAGTCGTACTTCTCCCACTCATCAGTTTGTGCCTTCACATCCTAGGGCCCCTGAGGACCATCATCCCTTCGACCCTGATCGGCTTCCGTCGACTGTGGATCCCGATGTCGACCTGCAACGCACCAGATGATGAATCTACGTTTCATCATCTTTATTCTATCATTTTGGTCTTAAAAACCCTAGTAAATACGTGTAAATAGGCTTTATTTAGGCATTCTAGCATTCATGCATATGTGTGTAAATATTGTATAAAATGCGGTTTTTAAAGCCAAATTTATAGAATAAAGAAAAGAAAAGAAAAAGAATAAAATATTGTAAATATTTTATGACCTGAAACCCCGAGACCTAGGCATCTTGATGAATAGGTCGACAAGGAATAAAGTAGGGGGAGATAAGGGCCAAATACCAATATTATTCTATTCATTCTTTATTCATTTTGGGACCTATTTTTGGTTCCACTTTTTGTACTTCAAATAAAGAAACTTTGCACATGAAAGTTGTAGATAATTTTATAAAGAAAAATACAAAATTGATTTCACTAAAAAATAATATGCAGATAAAAAATTAAGGTCTGAATAAAAATCCAGAATCCCAACTTCCCAGACCCGTATCTCATAAATGACAACTCCAAATGCATCAAACTCACCTTTAATTGTATATAGAATAAAATAAGCTATTTAATGGCGGTGGTTTCACATTTGGTGGAGGTACGGTTTGAAAGTTGAGTTTTGGACCCACATTGTATAGTTGTACAGATTAAAATATTCAATTTATTATTTATTCATTATTTTTATATTTTTATATTTTTATAATCTTGTAAATATTACTTATAATAATTATGTACATTAAAATTGGAATAAAAACCTAAAGAAAAATCAAAATAAAAATACTTGTAAATAAAATACACAGATACAATACCTATATACATACCTATACAATACATTCTTATAATTTATTTAAGATACAAAACATATTAGAAAAATAAAATAAAAATATATTTGTGTATATAAAAGTATTTTATAATTTTATAAAATAAGAAATAAAAATAATAAAATTAAAATATACAGAATAAAAATAAAAAAACTAAATTATATAGATATTATACCTATAAGGGACATAAATGTAAACTTGTAATTATACACCCCATAAAAATAATTAAAAATCATAATAAAATAATTTATAAATAAAATAAACATTTTTAATTTTATAATTAAAAATTAATAAAATCATCTATTTTTAATTAATTTTTCAATCTTTTTCCTCAGACCTTTTTCTGGTTGGTCCACGTGGACCAACCAGGAGGCAGCAGCAGTTGACCGCAGGTCAACTCTCTGCCCCAGGTCTGGGCTGTGTTAGAACACAATTTTTCTTGGATTTCGCGGATTTGTGGAGGCCGCACCTTTCGCCATTTGGGGTCGATCCCTTCACGATTTTTTCTCCCCTAGCATTGAACTTACACGCCCATAAATTATCTTGGGGATTGGACCACTGACGTGCCTCATGCACCTCGATGAAGGAGCCCTCTCGGCCATGTTTCAAAAACCGACCCCATTCTCCCATTGCTCTTTTGAACTCTCTTCTACCCAAAATCTGACCTTGGTCCGCCGCCCTCAGGACCGGAAGGGTGACAGCCTTCCTCCAGGCCGCGCGCGGGGCTCAAGCGAGGGCCGTAGAGCATCTCCAGCACCCACCTCCGGCCGTTGCCGTCGAGGTCCACATCTCACGGTTCTTCCACCGTTAGAGGTCGTTTCCCCCCTGTTTTTCTTTGCATTTTAAGTAGCTGTAGCACTAGGTTCCAATCTATGCATTTATTTTGGTATTTAATCAAGTCTGTAACATAGACCCATCATCGAACACCTTGCCAGAGCTCAAGAGCTCTGGCAACCACATCACCATCCCACGCCGCCGCTGTTTCGCCAATAAAAGCTAGGGCTCTGCCATGTTTTTCCTGTCGGTTTTTATTCTCCTTGCAGGTCCTGAAGGAGGCGTCTGAGCCTCAACATCGTCGTGCGCGAGTCCCCAGGTCCGCCGGAGCTTTCTCACAGAGGGGGGGAGGTCATTCCGTGGTCTTCGTTCCCATATCATCCACCTAGGAATCGCGGGGAAGCTACAGGCGCTAGCCACGACCGTCAGGAAGGCCCCAGCGACACTGAGGATCGAGCTTTGGCGGATCAAACCTCGTCAGGCTCGAGGTCATCACGGCGTTCTTCCATCATACCCCAGTGCCGTCCGATCACGGGGGGTTTTTCCAGGTCTCCAGTTGCCATCGGATTACCGCTGACATCAGTCGTTGGATTGGCTGGTAGGATCTAATGAGGGCCACAAAGTTCGAAAGGGTATCGCACAACGTGGGGTCGCCACGTGGCATTAGTGAACTCCCCGCAGCCATAGGATGCGCGCCTAATGGGGGTATTTTGCAAGATTTTCCCGCGCGTTTTAGCATTTCGATTTAGCATATAAACTTTCCATTGCTGTGTCAGATTTTTGTAATATTTATAGAACAACCCCTTAAACTTATCAGAATTACAGAACAATCCTCCCCAGGCGCACGTGCTCACGCACATGCCCCCTGGGGATTTTGCGTGGATAACCTCGTATTTCTTGTCTTTAATATTCAGTCCAGCAAACACTTTGCCCAGTTATATATTTTGTGATCATTTTGCGCAGAGGCCCTCGCACTTTCATTATATTACTAAAATGCCCCTGCGAACATGCATTTTCCTTTTGTTGCTCTAATTTATGCATGCATCTATAAAACCCAAAAAAAATCTCCAAAAATCATATTAAGTTCCTGCTGTAGTGTAGTTTAACATCATATTTTTATTTTCTATAAATATTGCATTTTAATATTTATTAAAAATCAAAAACATCCATTTTGTGCACTGTCTAGCTTATAAAATCCATAAAAAAATATAAAAACACTCCAGAAAAATCCCAAAAAAATATATTTTGTCTACTTTAGTTTGTTCTAACTTCACTCCAAAAATCATTAAAAATTACAAAAGAAAACTCATAATAATCACAAAACTTCAAAAACCTCTATAAAATATTAAAAATTCTACAAAAATCCTAAAAATATAATCTTGTGTCTAAATTTTCCTTATTTCATTATCTTTAAGTGAAAATTGAATTGGAGAATTTTGGCTACTGATTTCCATTTTATTTCTCCATTTTAAGTTTCAGCCTTGCATTTTATTCACTATTTTCTTTACTTTGTTATTTAAAATACCAAAAACATTCTTAAAATTCCCAAAAATCACAAAAACAGTAGAAAAGTATAAAAAGACCAAAATGACTTTATTTGCTAATTTTTGGACATTTTTATCTATTTTTATAAATATTTCTTTCTCCTTTTTATTACATAGTTCATATATTCCAATATTGAAAAAGAAAATTAAAAAAAATATAAATATAAAAAGAAAATATAAAATCAGAAAATTAAAAATCAAAATACAAAAATATAAAAATTAAAAATTAAAAAAAAATATAAAAAAAATTAAAAAACCCCCAAAAAAAATAGCATAGTAGACTCTTGATCACGTACACACACATTTTGAGCATTTTTGCCCCGACCTAGCCTTTTGCTCCCTGTGTTCGACCTCTACACATACTTGCACTATAACACATCTTGTTGTAGATTTATAATAAATTTTAACTCCCGCACAATTATTTCATTGCTTGATTTATTTGTCGTGGGTTAATTATTGTTGAACCTGGGATTTTCGAGCGGTCACCGCATCGAATGCAGTATCGCCTTGTGAAACCGTACGACCCTCGGTTTTCCTGTTCAACAGTGACCGATACCCCCATCATCCTCGGTCGTCCGTTCTTGGCCACAGCCAAGGAGTGACTGATCATGATAGCAGGAGGTTCTACTTTCGCGTCGAGGGCGAAAGTGTACAAATAGAGACGGTCGAGGACAGTCGAGCCAGAGACAGATCATGCTCAGAGACCACCTCAGATACAGAGCAGCTGACAGATGCCGGGTTAGACATCCACCAGGACTGTGATTTTGTGATCACAGACGATGAGGCAGTGTGGGCAGACCCAGCAGCACAGGCCATCCCTTCATTTTCAGACACGCTGATGTAGAGATGATAGCAGAGGAGAGCTTGGAGAGAACAGCCCTGGTTCAGGATACTTCAGTAGCAGCAGAGCAGGTTCTTGACCGCGACACGGATTTTTGTGATGATGGTGGTGCTGATGCCACCTTGTTTGATGCAGATCCCTCGCATTCAGAGTCTGATTGGGCAGATTGCGAGGATTACATGCCAGACCTGAGTTCCACAGAGCCTACATTTGAGGAGGAAGGTAGATGCCGAGCAGATCAGAGATAGTTCAGTAGAGCAGCCTCTTCATATCCAGTTTGCGAGAGTACGTTCTCATTCTCCCCGGGCAGATTTGGCAGCATACACGACGCTTCTTTCAAGCCAATTTGCCCAGCACCCAGCTGTCCAGAGCTGAAGCAGCTCCTACTTCACTGAAGTATCGATTCTTGCGGGTGAGCCTGAGATGTACCCAGTCATCATCTCCGCCGATCTGACTGGAGAGCAAGAATCCCGTTTGATGGGGGTTCTTGAAAAGAACCGCAAGGCAATCGAATGGAGCGTAGCAGATCTCTAGGGGATTAGTCCGGCCCTGTGCTCCCACAATATTTATCTCGAGGATGAAGCAAAGCCGTCGCGTGAGTTCCAGCGGAGGCTGAACCCCAATCTGAGAGAGGTTGTCATGAGAAAATTCGAAATGGTGGAGCGCCGATTTTATCTATCCCATCTCCGACTCCAAATGGTTCAGCCCCTTGCATGTGGTGCCCAAGAAGACGGGCATCACGACTGTGATCAGTGAGTCGGGAGAGGAGATTGCTACACGAGTACCCACTTCTTGGCGGGTCTGCGTTGTCTACAGGAGACTCAACCATGCCACCAGAGGATCATTTCCCCATGCCTTTTATTGACCATATCATTGAGAGACTGGCATGGAAGAGCCATTATTGTTTTCTGGATGGGTACTCGGACTACAACCAGGGTGGCCATCGCTCCTGAGGACCAGGAGAAGACCACCTTTACCTGTCCCTTCGGCACATTATGCCTTCCGGCGCATGCCATTTGGGCTATGCAATGCCACCTGCGACTTTTTCAGAGATGCATGCTGTCGATCTTTTCGGACATGGTAGGGGAGTGTATGGAGGTCTTCATGGATGATTCTCAGTTTACGGCGACGGATTCGACTCCGGTCTTGACTGCCTAGACTGAGTACTCCAGCGATGTATAGAGGTTCACTTGTTGCTATCTTGGGAGAAGAGTCACTTCATGGTTGACTCAAGGGACGGTGCTTGGTCATATCATCTCCACAGGGGCATGGAGGTTGATCCGGCCAAGGTTGATGTCATTAGAAAACTCGCACCGCCGTCCAATCTGAGGTAGTTATGGTCATTCTTGGGGCACGTTGGTTTCTACCGACGATTCATTCATGATTTCAGCAGACTCGCCCGGCCATTGACTGACCTATTGACGAAAGACACCGAGTTCCTTGTCGATGACAAGTATCTTTCGTCCTTTGATACTCTCAAGCAGTGTGTTATTGAGGCTCCTGTTCTTCAGCCGCCTGATTGGTCTCTCCCATTCGAGATCATGACGGATGCCTCCGATTTTTCCGTGGGGGCCGTGCTGGGATAGAGGAGGGATGGAGTCCCCTTTGCTATTCACTACGCTATCCGCACATTGGATTCCGTGCAGCGGAATTATACAGTCACAGAGAAGGAGATGCTAGCCGTAGTATTCGCCCTAGATAAGTTCAGATCTTACATCATTGGATCTAGAGTGACCTTTGTATATTGATCTACACCGCCATCCGATACCTCATGGCAAAGAAGGATGCCAAGGCCAGTCTGACTAGATGGATCCTTCTACTCCAGGAGTTCGACATTGAGATCAAGGATAAGCCTGGAGTCAAGAGTGTGGTGGCGGATCATCTCTCCCATTTAGAGAAGCCTGAGGAGTCTGAGCATATTGATCCCATTTGTGAGACCTTCCCAGATGAGGCGATCCTTGCTATCGCCTCACTCCCATGGTATGCCGATCTTGTGAACTTTCTCAGTTGCTGGGAAAGTTCCACAAGATTGGACCAGGCAGAGGCTTGAGACCTTCCTTGCGAAGGCCAAGTCCTACCACTGGGAAGGATCCCATCCTTTACCACGAAGGAGGGGATAGCGTCTGGTGTAGGTGCATTTCTCAGGAGGAGAACCATAGCATCCTCACTTACTGCCACAAAGCTTGAGGCAGGAGGTCATCATTCTGGGAGGAGAACGGCACAGAAAGTGCTCCAATCCGGCTTGTGGTGGCCTACCCTCTTCAAGGACTCTGATGAGTTCGTGAAGAGGTGTACTGACATCAGAGGATGGGCACTTGTGGACAGCGTGACATGTGCCGATGCAACCCATTCACCTTCTGCGAGTTTTTTGACGCATGAGGCATCGATTTCATGGCTCAATTCCCTAAGAGTCAGGGATTTGAGTACCATTCTGATGGCCGTAGATTATGTTAGTCGTTGGGTTGAGGCTATCCCGCCCGAGTCGCTGATGCGAGGACAGTTTGCAGATTTTTGAGGAAGCACATCATCACGCGGTTCGGGTACCTCGAGTATTGATTTCAGATGGGGGTCTCATTTCATCAACGACTAGGTGAAGGCCCTTGCTAGCGAGTTCGGCATAGACCATCGTGTTGCTACACCTTACATCCACAGACGAATGGTCTAGTCGAGGTGTCGACAGGGAGATCAAGACTATATTGCAGAAAGTCATCCGCCCTGACCGAAAGGGATTGGTCACAGCTTTTGGACCTCGGTCTTGTGGGCATATAGGACTTCTTTCAAGACACCATTGGGCACAATCTCCCCTTTCGCCTCGTATATGGCAAGCCGTGCCATTTACCTTGTGAGCTGAGACACAGGTCACTTTGGGCAGTCACTGAGATACTTATGGATCCAGATGGTGTAGGAGACCAAAGGAGGGCAGAGTTAGCAACCCTGGAGGAGCTTAGAGATACCGCCTTCTCAAACAGCCTACATTATAAAGGAGAGAGTAAAGGAGTGGCATGATTCTCACATCAGCCACAAGCATTTTGAGCCTGGACAGAGAGTATGGCTGTTTGATGCGAGGCTTCGCCTATTTCCAGGGAAGCTACAGAGCAAGTGGAAGGGACCCTACTTGGTGAGAAAGGTACACGACACAGTAGCATTGATATATCCGAGTTGTCTTCTGAGAGTACCTTTCGAGTGAACGGCCAGCGGCTCAAGCCATTTCTAGATCATGAGCCGCGAGTCGTTGATGTTGCCTCGATTCATTTTGCGTGAGATGTGGTCTTTTGACTCACATCTATGACATCTCACGCCTGATTCTCACTGATCTTCCGACTTGTATAGATCCAGATGTCCATATCATCACATTCTTTAGTCCCACATCCCTTTATTCATCCTTTGATTATGATATACTTAGGGTGTACTTTACCCTAAGTATAGGGGGGATGTAGGACCTTTGAGTATTTCTTTTGTTTCTTCTACCCCTGTTTTTGTTGCCCATACATAGGGACATTTTACCCTAAGTATAGGAGGGGTAGACCCTGTACATTCTCCACTCGGTTTTCCCTTGGTATACAGCCTGCTAGACTTAGGATTACTTGATCCTAAGTATAGGGGGAAAAGCCGAGAGTCTCTTGATATTCTATTCATTCGTCTTTGTATATAGCCTTCCTTTTCACTTCCCTATACCTAGCACGAGTTATGTCTTCTTCATCGCTCTTGACTCTGAGGACATCGTTCGAGCTAAGTATAGGGGTGTGTGTATATATTTCATATATACTTTAGCCATAACTCGTACTTTGTGTGAGTGTGTAAATAAATAAAACGGCTAAAAACCCTAAAAATCACAAAAATTAAAAATTTTTCATGTACATAAACATTCTTTTATTTGCACATAAATGGCTAGTGTACAAATTATTTTTGTAAAAATGATTTCAAAAATCTTTTGTGTAAAGCTTTGTGTAAATATTTTCTTATCAAAATTATGTATATACTACAAAATTTTTTCCAAGTTGTTTTGAAAATCAAAAGTTTGCAAAAATCTTGTGTAAATGTGTGTAAATACTTTTGCAAAACTTGCACTTCATGCATTCATCCATTCATGATTTCAAAATATTTTTCAAAAATTTTGCATGTTTGTAAAAATTTGTGTAAATAGCATCTTTTGTACATATGTATATAGGTTTTCTGGATGATAGTTGACATTTAAACTAGCCTAGAATTAAATTGGGAAATGGAGCTGGATTAAGATCTTAATTCACCTAATTTATAAGAGGAACCTTATAGGGCTTAGGTTTAAGGCTTTTCAGGTCCATGGTGACTTAATTCTTTGAGTCCACTAGGCTATGATCACATGTCATCTCAATGAGCCTAAGTAGAGCACTTAACAACAACACATGACTCATATAGACAATGGCTTTACGTGGACACCAGCACTTTGCACCGAGCTCTCTACGAATGAGGTGGTGAGGAGGCAGTCTTCCTTGACTTGGGGTAGCATATGAGGGTAGTACTTCTAGGCGGAACCTCTCTTCTTCTTTTAGTGAAGGAAGTACGTCTCAACTTCGTCTGGTTGCTATGAGGTCTAACGACGGGAGTTGTGGGTTGCAATAAAGCTTCAAAAGAGAGATAGTCTACTGGCTCAAGAGGAAAAACTCCTTGTATATATGCTGCACATGTATATGTTGTATAGATGCACTTGAAAAAAAATGCAAAAAGAAAATAACTCCAAAAAAATGGTGGGTTTGAGAGAAAATGATAATCCCATCGGAGTATGTATATAGAATGCAATAAGAAAAGCTTGAGATCCATGTCCCACCTTATGTAGCTTGCAACAGGGAGACTTGGCTACACTGGTCAAGCTCCCAAGGATACATGGCTACACTGACCATGGTCCATTCTCTTCTTCCTCCTCTTCTTGAGCCGGTTGAACTTGAACTTAGAAGGGAATACCCCGCTCCTCGAGGAAAGAGTGGCCAGATTGAGGTCATAGAGTTACCTTGTTGGGGAGGGTTGTCAAGTTGCCATTTCTGAGGTGGAGAGCTTATACCTCACATTCACAGGACAAGGAAAGATTCATGGTCTTCAGGGTTTGTGATTGGTGACTTGTTCTAATCTGGAGCATTGAGGAGTCTTGATTAGAGATTAGTGGAACTTAGAGGCTGTTGAGTTTTAAGCTTAAGTCCAAATAAGGTTCCGACACATTAATAATCCAAAGATCTGATTAAGCTCCATACCTCAATTTAATCAAGGAAAGTTTAATAATCAACCTTGATCCATGTACATTCTTCTCTTTTTCTTTTTCTTTCTTCTTTTTCACTTCTTTTTCAAATAAGTGTTTGCTAAGGGACTAGCAAAGTTAAGTATAGGGGGGTGATGAATACTCATTCATCACTCTTTATTCTTATATTTTAGCTACAAAAACCTTTGCAAATGCATGTATATATTTGTAAATATAAATAATTACCAAAAGCATGCATGGTGTAAAAACTAATAATTAGCATGTTTTTGTGCGAAAATAAAAGAATAAAGATTAAAAAGAAAAAGAGGAAATATTTAGAATAAATATTGAGCAACCTAACCCAAGGGAGGGCTTAGCATGGGCCTGACCGCATAAAAGCCAAAGTAGAGGGAGATAGGGGCTCATGTGTGTAAATAGACCTGTAAATAAAATAAAAATATTTTCCTCTAAAAAAATAGAATAAAATGACTTGTATATATTGTGTATATATTTATATTATAAAAATCAAAACAAAAATAGAAAAATTAAAAAGAAAATAAAAATCACTTGTGTATATATCCACCATGTACATACAACCACATCTATATTTATTTAGATTTATAAATAAATAAAATTAATTTTTTATAAAATTTGTATATATTCTACTTTTTATATTGTAAATAAATAAAATAAAAAAACCATTAAAACAAAAACAAAATAAAAAGAACAAAATTAAAAATTAAAAATCACATTGTAAATATACTATGTATATAGATGTATATATCTATTTATTTCACTATTGTATATAAATAATAAAAATAAAATAAAAATACCCTTTTATTCCTAATTTTATACTATAAATAAATAAAATATAAAATGGGAATAAAAAATGCATAAAAATAACAAATTAAAAATCAAAAATTAAAAAAAAACATATTGTATATATACCTATATATAGCTATATAGTGTAAATACCTTATTTTTATTTTGAAAAATTAATTAAAAATCACTAAAAAATAGAAAAAAAATAAAACAAAAATATTTCATGTTTTGAGTTTTTAGTAAATCAGCCATTTGCTATTTTTAATTCAATTTCTAAACATTTTCCACGTGGCTGCTTCTCATTGGTCCACGGGGGAATGTTGACCGCCCGGTCAACTCCCCCCTGTGGACCACTTCCCACGGATACTGGATACCCGACCCGACTTCTCTGAATTATCTCCTCCAGATCCGACCACCATTTCACTAACCCCAGGGTCCTAATCACTCTCCTACAATCCGGGAACCTCGCCCGATCTTCAGCCTAGGGATCCGTGCTCAATCAAGCCGGACCCGAGCCCTTCTTCCCGAACCTCCCACCATACATAAGCCGAGCTCCGCCACCCCATTTCCCCATCTTTGGATCATTTGCTCTCCACCCAGTGACCTCCATCGTCTTGGCGAAGGTGACAACTCGCCCCAGAGGGTGTTGCAGCGAGGAGGGAGCAAGGAGGCCATCGATCCGGCAAGTTTGCTCCGCCGTGCGCCGCCTGGAGGTAGCGCCAGAGCCTCGGGCCACGACGTCCCTGATGAACGTAAAATTCGCCTCGATAATAATGATGAATTAAGTCGTAGTACAGGAGGCGAATTTTGTTCAGCAAAAACCACAGTCTTTGAATGCTGTGGAATATTTATACTTGGTAAGTGTACCAAGGTCGAACACAGGGATACGGCTGCTTAATTATGGCTTTTGAATATTGATTCGTGAAGTTCAATATCAATTAATCTTAATTTCATGTCCATATGCAATTTATGATGCACGATGATATTTACAAGGCGATGCCATGATGCATGTATTTTTTAGACATTTTTATGCGAGTTAAAGTGATGCATGTGCAAATAATGCAATAGAATATGCATGATTAAATACTACAATTATACCCTTAAAAATTATGAGCAGCATGAGAAAACTGAAACTAGTGTCAATTTAATCGCAATAAAGAGTGGTCATCAAATTCAAGCAAGGCAAGGAGGGCAGGGTCCATTTGCCACATAAAAATTCACTTTAATTAAACAGGAGCAAATAAGACAATTAAACATGCTAGAATGTAGAGGACAAAACAAGGATCAAAACGACACTAAAATCATGCAATTTGGACCTATGATGCTCAAGTTATGCTAAAAGCAGTGCAAGGGCATAAATGTAATAAAAATGCAAGAAAAATAAAGGATAATTATTGCATTTAGGTCCCTGGAGGGACCTAATTGCAAATAGTAAAAACCGCCTGGGCCTGTCTGTAATTTTCCCAATGCGCGCATGGGCCTTTTTGTAAATCTTCAAACTCTGAGGGCCTTCCCTGTAAAATACCCGGGCACGCACGTGGGGCACGTGCCTGGGGACCAAGTTGTAATTACATGGACTTCCGGGTCTTTCTTTGCAATTTACCCAGCACCTCACGTGCTCCGCACGTGAGGGACTAGGCTCGGGTCGAGGCTCAGCTTCGGAGCAACGTGGCATCAACTGGAGGTTCGGGCGAGGTCTGGTCCACCCGAGCCTGTAGGCGTGGATAGTAGGCTCGGGTGCCACGTGTCTTTATCATACCCGTTCGATCATGGAGATCGAACGGCACCTGTACGTCCTTCTCCGCTGCGAGCCACCGGAGGAGGCTGGACTCCGGTGACCTTCTGGTTGCTCCACCGAGCTTCTCCATGCGAGGCGGAGGTCCGGAGAGCTCGTGGAAGTTATGGCGGAGATCCTGGAGGCGAGCTGAGGGTCCGGGGATGGTCGGAGGTCAAGGTCGAGGAAGCCTCGCCGGAGCAGAAACGCTTGAAGGAGCTCCGGTGTAAAATCCGATCAATCAGAGTACCTGCAAGTGTTACTTGATAGCCCAATCTCGTGCGAGGGTGCGTGAGTATTTTATGAGGGGAGTGGTGGCCGTGGGAGCGACGAGAAATGGTGGCCTGAGATCTCTTCTCCGGCGGAGCGGGAGGAGAGGGGAGTCGGAGTGGGAGAGGTTCTGGAGAAGGGGGGGGGGTGAGTCGGCGAAAGTCGGGATGGTTGGGCGAAGCTGGAGAGTTGATCGGATGAAGGTGATGGCGATGTTTGGCGGAGAAATAAATGAAAGAAAATGGGTCAAAAACAGGGCACCTCGCCGGAGCGAGGTGTGGCGGAGGAGGAGGCCTGGGCTGAGCACCGGTGGAGCTCGGGGTCTTCGCCAGCGTGCGCGGCCGGTGCACGAAGCTCGATGGTGGCCGGAGGCACACCGAAACACGGCGGAGTTGGCCGTGGGTCGACACCAGGACAACCCCATGATCGCCTCGACATTCCGCCCCTCCGCTGTCACCGGAGGGGCGGAGGAAGCTAGGGGATGACCCAATAACGGTGGACAAGTAGCTCCGGTGGCTGGGGAGGGCTTTTATAGGTAGCGGAGATCGGGGGTTTCGATGTTGGTGAGGCGTTTTTGAGCGAGGTTTTAATGGAGATGTGGTAACGGTAGAGGGATACTGATGGTGGCGCGAGGATGGCGGAGGGTCAGGGTTCATGGAGGTGGCGTTATGGAGTGACGAGGGTGACTGGAGTTTCGGCCAAAAATGGAAGGGGGTGAAGTGCGCGTGATGTGAAACCGGCTGGAGGGGGGGGTTACGTGAGGTAGACGATGGGTAACAACGTTTGATCTAGTGATCCAACGGTTTGGAGGAGGCGCTGATGGAGGGT
Source organism: Ottelia alismoides (assembly GCA_037367405.1). Taxonomy (NCBI): domain Eukaryota; kingdom Viridiplantae; phylum Streptophyta; class Magnoliopsida; order Alismatales; family Hydrocharitaceae; genus Ottelia; species Ottelia alismoides. Next base: position 6,080 of record JAZKJV010002304.1, on the reverse strand, counting down.
TCCGATGATATCATAGGATTAGATCAAGCGGCGGGGAGTTAGGTGCAGATGAGCGGCTTAGATGGACTAGGAGTTGGATCTGGCGGTGATAGTGAATGGGCGACGTGGAGTGAGGATAGGCGTTGGATGGTTCGAAGATCTGACGGTGGAGATGGAGGGAAGACGTGGCAGGTGTATAGCCATTGGATGAAGATGAGATCGAAGGGCTGAGATTTAGGCGCTAAGTAGTGGCTCTGATCTGATCTAAGATCAGATCGGGCGGCTGAGGAGTGAGGCGGATGGATGGCTCAGATGCAGGCGAATTTGAGGAGATCCAACGGCCGCGGAGGCCGCCGGGTGGCCAGAGGAGAAGCGGGCCGCGTGGCGGCTCCAGAGAGCGCCACGTTGGCCCAATCAGGTTAATTCAAAAATAAATACAAAGAAAAATATAAAAGAAATAGGTAGAGGCCGAATTTGGAAAAAGTCAAAACATGAAAGTTGCTCGTCTCGACGAGATCTACAACTTTCATGTTGGGCAAAAAGCCAAAAGAGGTCATCTGTACAAAAGCTATTTTTGGGGGTATTTTAAGGGGATAAAAAACACCGATTTTGTGGTTTTGAGTTGTTTTTGTATTTTTTAGTGGTTTTAAAGGTCAGTGAATTATAGACAACTTATCTACCTAATTTTTAGGGGTTTTTGAGTGATAAAATAATTAACAGAAAAAATAAGGACAATTAAATACAAATAATTAAAGGTTAATTATACACAATTATTGCACATGATAAAAATAGAGTTTTAGAGGTGATTTTTATTGGTTTGTTAAGCATGGATTTTAATACGGAGTTTTTAGCATGATGAATATGAGATTCATCATAACCCTATACTTAAACCATGCTCGTCCTCGAGCATCTAAAGAATGAAGGGAGTTGGATTAATTTCTGACAGTGCGTGTGAAGGATTCAAGGCTTGATCTTTCAAAAGACCCTTGACCTAAGTGATCCTAAAATTCTGGGTTTATCCAAGCCTTAGTCAGAAGGAATCCAACTTCTCTGATTATCAGACTCTCTTTTTGTACATATAATATAAGGATATGACAATTAGTGTACTGCATCTCATGAGAGCCGAGTCGAAGCATCACCCAAAGTTCCAGTCCCAAAGATTCTCCTCTAGACCTAATCCTCAATACTAGGGAAGAAGTCTACTCTTGCTTCAGTCAACCATCTCTTTAGTTTGTCAGACTTTAAAATGTAGATGGCCGCAGATGATGGAGGGACATGGGATTGTGTCTAATTTTCTCACCCTCACATTGGAACAAGGGGCCTCTCGAGTGCCTTTTACTCAACACAAATATATTTTATTTTGTTGATCAATGTGTCCGTCAAGAGAATTTGGAGTCGTCTGCACTTGTTTTTCTGGGAATACACCGGGGTGTGTCTTTTCTGAGTATCTAAGATACCTTCGACACCCAGACTTGTATCGCTTACGATGCAGGGCCCTTTTTGTGGTGTCAGCCCGACTCCTTATTCCTAATTAGCGCTTGGTCCAGTGGACACTTGAAATATTTGGGAGCGCTCGCCTTTGTGGAAGCTCATTTGAATTTTTGACTTTGGATTAGAGCTTTTCTTTGACATTTCATTTCTTTTGTTGGCTAGCTCCACTGCTTTTACCAAGAGATTGGCGCACACTGATCAACAAGTTCTTTTAAGTTTCATCACACCCTGGCACTTTTAGGCAAATATCAAGAGATAGCATATGAATCTTGTTCACATACTGGCTAGGGTTTTTGCTGACACTCAGGTCTTCTGAAGCCTTCATTTAACTTTATCCCATCCTCGAATATCATCAGATCAGGTCTAAACTTAAATCCATGGTCCTAGTTCCTCAAGTGATATCTCATCTCAGCTCATCAATCATGCAGTTGTGGAAGTGACTGTGCTGATCATATTTTCTTGAAGGTAGAGATTAAGAGTGCAATATAGCACTCAAATCTTTCCAAACCAGAGGAGTGTGGATATTTAAGTCAGGAAAACCTAATGACTAAGGCATGTTAACTCAGACTCTCAAGATCCCAGAGATCCAGTGTCCTCAAAAATCCTCAGCCTTGCGTGAGTGTGATTGTGTCAGGAATACACCACTCCACGGGTTAGTGAATTTTTGTGTGATTTTTATCTTTTGCAAATTTTTATGGGTTTTATAGTTTTTTTTTGTCGGAGAGACAATGACTGACCCAGGCTCAAATAAATAAAAGTATCCACTCTCAGCCAGTAGGGTGTAAGTGCGGGTCGAGACCCGTGATCCTTAAGGACGGTGCCATATGCGGTTCCTTTAAACCACCCACTCTGCTAGGGGAGACCGAGGTTCCCTCACTGAAAAATGTTTACTAAAGCCTAGTAGTCAGAGCCAAATTCCGAAAAACATTTTTAATTTTTTATTTTTTTTCTTTTGAAAAAAGAGTTATTTACAAAGATTAATCCCTCAAATTTTAATTTTACAGGTTTTTACTCAGTTCACTAGTTTACCCAAAACCCAGCCCGAAAAATAAAATTTAAAAAAGTTTTAAAAACGCGAGCTAAGGCTAAAGTAATAAACAATAATATACGTATACCCCCCTATACTTAAAATTTGCTATGTCCTCATAGCACAAAGTGCCATGAAGCCAAGGCTCGGTTCAAGTACAGGGAGATATAGCGGAACTGAGGAGGAGAGTCCCCCTATACTTAGGCCAAAATGGCCTAAGTACAAGGAAACGGGACGAGGGAAGGAAGAGCAGGCAGGTCCCCCCTATACTTAGGCTACAAATAGCCTAAGTAAGGTCTGTGTTAGGGGGGGGTTTATGAAGAATATTATACACACACACAGAGAGAGAGAGAGATAGAAATATACAGGGGGTGGGTGGGTGAGTATGTGCAGTGTAGGTGTGAGTGTGTGTGGGGGGGGATTTTTTTTTTTTTTACAAAATGCAATTCTGAAAATAAATATGCAGATGCAAGTTTTTTTTTTTACAACATGCAATGCAAAATTTGACTGATAAAAATCTTAGAAATCTTCACGGCTTCTTTTGCGGCCTCTTCAGCTGAAGCTCCCGACTTCGCGCCTCCATGACGATCAGGCGTCCCCGATTTTCATGGGCCCTGCCACAAAAGAGAACAGTTAGAACTCCGAGAAATTAAATCAGCAAAATAATGCAAAGAAATGATGCATGAAAATTAGGACAAGAAATTATTGAATTAAATTAAAAAAAAATCAAAAATTCAAAAATTAAGCAAAGCCGTATCCCCGGCAACGGCGCCATTTGATGAACGTAAAATTCGCCTCAGTAATAATGATGAATTAAGTCGTAGTACGGAGGCGAATTTTACGAATTTTGTTCAGCAAAAACCACAGTCTTTGAATGCTGTGGAATATTTATACTTGGTAAGTGTACCAAGGTCGAACACAGGGATACGACTGCTTAATTATGGCTTTTGAATATTGATTCGTGAAGTTCAATATCAATTAATCTCAATTTCAGGTCCATATGCAATTTATGATGCACGATGATATTTACAAGGCGATGCCATGATGCATGTATTTTTAGACATTTTTATGCGAGTTAAAGTGATGCATGTGCAAATAATGCAATAGAATATGCATGATTAAATACTACAATTATACCCTTAAAAATTATGAGCAGCATGAGAAAACTGAAACTAGTGTCAATTTAATCGCAATAAAGAGTGGTCATCAAATTCAAGCAAGGCAAGGAGGGCAGGGTCCATTTGCCACATAAAAATTCACTTTAATTAAACAGGAGCAAATAAGACAATTAAACATGCTAGAATGTAGAGGACAAAACAAGGATCAAAACGACACTAAAATCATGCAATTTGGACCTATGATGCTCAAGTTATGCTAAAAGCAGTGCAAGGGCATAAATGTAATAAAAATGCAAGAAAAATAAAAGGATAATTATTGCATTTAGGTCCCTGGAGGGACCTAATTGCAAATAGTAAAAACCGCCTGGGCCTGTCTGTAATTTTCCCAATGCGCGTAGGGGCCTTTTTGTAAATCTTCAAACTCTGAGGGCCTTCCCTGTAAAATACCCGGGCACGCACGTGGGGCACGTGCCTGGGGACCAAGTTGTAATTACATGGACTTCCGGGTCTTTCTTTGCAATTTACCCAGCACCTCACGTGCTCCGCACGTGAGGGACTAGGCTCGGGTCGAGGCTCAGCTTCGGAGCAACGTGGCATCAACTGGAGGTTCGGGCGAGGTCTGGTCCACCCGAGCCTGTAGGCGTGGACAGTAGGCTCGGGTGCCACGTGTCTTTATCATACCCGTTCGATCATGGAGATCGAACGGCACCTGTACGTCCTTCTCCGCTGCGAGCCACCGGAGGAGGCTGGACTCCGGTGACCTTCTGGTTGCTCCACCGAGCTTCTCCATGCGAGGCGGAGGTCCGGAGAGCTCGTGGAAGTTATGGTGGAGATCCTGGAGGCGAGCTGAGGGTCCGGGGATGGTCGGAGGTCAAGGTCGAGGAAGCCTCGCCGGAGCAGAAACGCTTGAAGGAGCTCCGGTGTAAAATCCGATCAATAAGAGTACCTGCAAGTGTTACTTGATAGCCCAAGCTCATGCGAGGGTGCGTGAGTATTTTATGAGGGGAGTGGTGGCCGTGGGAGCGACGAGAAATGGTGGCCTGAGATCTCTTCTCCGGCGGAGCGGGAGGAGAGGGGAGTCGGAGTGGGAGAGGTTCTGGAGAAGGGGGGGGTGAGTCGGCGAAAGTCGGGATGGTTGGGCGAAGCTGGAGAGTTGATCGGATGAAGGTGATGGCGATGTTTGGCGGAGAAATAAATGAAAGAAAATGGGTCAAAAACAGGGCACCTCGCCGGAGGGTCAGGGTTCATGGAGGTGGCGTTATGGAGTGACGAGGGTGACTGGAGTTTCGGCCAAAAATGGAAGGGGGTGAAGTGCGCGTGATGTGAAACGGCTGGAGGGGGGGGGGGGGGTTACGTGAGGTAGACGATGGGTAACAACCGTTGGATCTAGTGATCCAACGGTTTGGAGGAGGCGCTGATGGAGGGTTCCGATGATATCATAGGATTAGATCAAGCGGCGGGGAGTTAGGTGCAGATGAGCGGCTTAGATTGGATCTGGAGTTGGATCTGGCGGTTGATAGTGAATGGGCGACGTGGAGTGAGGATAGGCGTTGGATGGTTCGAAGATCTGACGGTGGAGATGGAGGGAAGACGTGGCAGGTGTATAACCATTGGATGAAGATGAGATCGAAGGGCTGAGATTTAGGCGCTAAGTAGTGGCTCTGATCTGATCTAAGATCAGATCGGGCGGCTGAGGAGTGAGGCGGGATGGATGGCTCAGATGCAGGCGAATTTGAGGAGATCCAACGGCCGCAGAGGCCGCCGGGTGGCCAGAGGAGAAGCGGGCCGCGTGGCGGCTCCAGAGAGCGCCACGTGGCCCAATCAGGTTAATTCAAAAATAAATACAAAGAAAAATATAAAAGAAATAGGTAGAGGCCGAATTTGGAAAAAGTCAAAACATGAAAGTTGCTCGTCTCGACGAGATCTACAACTTTCATGTTGGGCAAAAAGCCAAAAGAGGTCATCTGTACAAAAGCTATTTTTGGGGGTATTTTTAAGGGGATAAAAACACCGATTTTGTAGTTTTGAGTTGTTTTTGTATTTTTTAGTGGTTTTAAAGGTCAGTGAATTATAGACAACTTATCTACCTAATTTTTAGGGGTTTTTGAGTGATAAAATAATTACAGAAAAATAAGGACAATTAAATACAAATAATTAAAGGTTAATTATACACAATTATTGCACATGATAAAAATAGAGTTTTAGAGGTGATTTTTATTGGTTTGTTTAAGCATGGATTTTAATACGAAGTTTTTAGCATGATGAATATGAGATTCATCAGTCCCGCGAGGCAAGGACCCATAGCACTAGCTGCTCATCCCCAGTCGACCCATCCACTCAGGTAGCTTAGATTCTTTCCCTTGTCCTTTAATTTCTAGTTTGCCCCAAATCGACCCGTCGCCGTTCTGCACTGATTCCGACCACCGTTCCCATCGCCTCGATCATCGGAATCCCCCATCATGTTA